>JAEQBH010003200.1:0-382185 GCA_016808115.1 Tetrastigma voinierianum
ACAAGGCACCTCTTGGTCCCTTCAGTTCATCGCTAATTCATCACCGAATATTATGATACCAAACACACCACAAAACCAAGTGACATCGGTCCCGGGAGCAAACAAAACCTCAACATAGTCCAAGACTGCCCGAAAACAGTCCCGAAAATTTCATTGACCAGTTTAAAACATCTAAAATTCAGCCCCAAGTGTCCGGGGCAATAGTTCGACCAACACTGACCGCCCAAAACTAGTCCTAAAATTCCTAAAAATTCCTACACTCAGTCCAAAATTTGAGACTGAAATTTACGGCCTTCACGCCTATTGCCAATTCCAAACCATTAAATAGCCTTAGCTAGAAATAACACAAGTAGGAAAATTTTTACCTCGTGGAGTTTGACGAACCCAAGAGCCTTGGTGTTCACACGTAGCCTCGTCAGCAGATCAACTTTGCTCAAATTCCATGCCAAAAACATGCTGATCTGATTCGTAGATCTGAGAAATAAGTAAAGAGAAAAAAAAATAAAATATTTTTTCTCTCTCAAGACGCCTTTCTCCTCGAAAAATCAAATCCTCCTGCTTTGACTTTTGTTTTGATCTTTTTATTATTATTATTATTATTATTATTATTATTATTATTGTTGTTTTTGTTGTTATAAATGTGAATGACCACATACATAAAAAATAGTTATGAACTTAATAGGTTTGTTAATGAACTCGGTAGATTCATGTCACAACAATGAATCCTCGTAGATTCACCAATGAATCTCATTAATAAGGTTCATGTATCTTATCATCCGAGTAGCTTCCATATAAAGCGGCCTCACCTTCGTTGAAATAGAGCACGTAAATAAGAATTCTCTCATCTTCTCGCTCTCACTCTCATAAAGCACCTCTTCTCATTCCCTCACTAACTTCAACTTTCTCACACATCGGGATCATTCGTTTACAACATGCTATCAAAGACGACGCCCATCTATCCCGCTATAGCGCAACGACTGCTTGGTAAATAGTTCCAACCGGTCTTATTATATATTTGGAATTAATTGATAATATCAAATTTCACAAAACTCCAATATGTATGTTTTTCATTTCGAAAAATGAATTATCTATCTTAGTTCATTAATGCCAAATAAACTATTATCTTTATAAAAATCATGAGTATTGTTCAATTGGATTGAATGATTCCCTTAAGTGAATCCATATCATCCCAAAACTCGTGGACATGAATAAGGATTGATCATGTTTGTGATCATCAAATAAATTATCGATGCCATATTAATGAACCCTCAAATCATTGAAATGCAAAAGCCTCACCACCAAAAGTGGATCATTAATGGTGGTAAAATAAGAGGAAAATAATTGGAATAGAAAAAGCCTTACCACCAGAAGTGGATTAGTATTGAGATAAAATGAGAAGTGTATATGGGATAATATTCAAAAAAAACCATGAAAATAATTATTATAAATGTGGTATGAAAGGACTTTAGTCATGTACCCGTCGTACGTTCAAACATTTGGCCGACCTTTACAAAACATAAAGAAAAGAAAAGAAAATGATAGAAATGAACTTCTCCAATGCTAATGAGGTAGACCTAACCTACTATGATGTTGATTTATTTGGAGGTCCTAGTGAAAAAAAAAAACGGGCTATTTGATGATTGATGAAAACAAATGACAATATCTTATTGATTAAATATACCTATATATAAAAAATGTTATTAAATCTCAAGATGAATAAATACAAGTGATGCATATCTTATTGATTATATAATCACATACAATTGTTTTGAGAGAAATGACATTTTCAATTGACCTTAAAATGAAAATACCATATTTGGTATTATAAACTTGTCAAAGCTCCAAAAGAGCGAACATAAAAAGCTCCGTGAATAGCTTAACACAAAGTTCCAAAAGAACAAAACATAATGCTACTGGATAGAACTATATTTATAGCATATCCATAAGGAATTTGCTCAATTTCAAGCAGAAATTGATATCACACTGGAACTGTGAAATAAGCCTATTGAGTCATATATTACCTTGAACCAGAAGTTCAACCCTTCTCCTCTTAGCTATATCATATAAATATAAAGGCTATCAATCATGTAATACCAACCGTAAGTTCAAATGTTTAAAAGATTCCATTCTTTCGCTTGACTTGCTAAGTCACTTTAGACGGCCGGCCACGCCCGGATCCCAAACTCGACCCGTCATGGATCCTAACCAAGTCCTGGCGTGGATACTATCTATATTATACTACATAATCGTATACCGGACTCCTTAACACTGCTCTCTTTCTCGTATTGCACTGCACTGCAGGGGTATACAAACAATTTCTTTAATAACAAAAATCATTTTACATATACAAAAGAACTACCACCGGAGTGGTGTCCATCACAATCTATACACATATACATAGTCCCATTTACTTATACATGTACAATTTCTATTACAAAACATCAAAGATCATGGAAGGGGGCTACCGGGTGAGCACCCCATCTCTCCGAAGGTCGGCCCGCTTTGGCCGATGTGGAGTGTCCTGTCCTCTAGCCTCCTCTTCTGTACCTACACGGATTGAACACCCGTACTAAGCTTTACGCTTAGTGAGAACATAAGCATGGACAACCACCAATGAAGCATCATTACAAGTTTCTATACATGCTACTTCAGTATATTTATACATATTTCTATAACTTTAATTCCTTATCATCTTATATTCCTATTGCATGTCAATCTTTTTGCCATTACCTGTTCTATGTCTTTGGCATATCCTTTATCTATACTTTTTCTATGTTCCTATTTTTATACTTTACATATTCCTATACTTATCATGTCTCATTTCTCTTCATGTTCGATATTGTATGTATCATATCCATTCATATCTCGTATACTTCTCTCATATATAACCTATCTTATATTGTCCTGTACTTTTATCTACATTCTTATACTTTTCATATACGGTACTTTTGTATGCTTTCATATGATACTTTTCATGTACTGTACTTTCATATGTCTTTTACATGTTTCTAGTCTTTTTCATCTTTTAGTTCTACGACTTATTGCATTATATGTACTATTACATATATCATTTCTTATCCTATACCTATATCATGTTTTTTTTCATGTTGTGGCTACACACCCATGCTATACTTTTCATTTACCTTCGTTTTTCTACTTTCCTCAGCACTTTACTTGTTCATATCCTTTCGTGGTACTATACTTTGTACTTCTATATAATCGTATTCATATTGTACTTTTCTTCGCTCTTGTAATCATGCCTATACTTTCATCGCATAACAATGCTTATGCTTCATATCATGTCATATATTCTATACATGTCATTTCCTTTTTGGTTTCATGTCTGCAAATACCTTAGAAGCGGATACGGGAAATAACTATGTGTACCCGAAGGTACTATCACTGTACGAGACAGTGATCTCTATCTGTTAATACCCGAAGGTATCATCACTATATCGCAGATGCTGACCATGCCATATGCTATCCGTAATTCGAAGGTACTATCACCGCATACACGCTGATCTCGGCCCATTGTGGTGACTTCTTTCACACACTGATCCAAACGGGATCTATGTCATCGACCCAAACCCGGGCTCCCCGATATCCGTCTATGTATCTCGCGCAAAGAATCAGATCTTCCCTATAGGCATGTCTATCTATCCCTCTACCAGGTTCTAAGCAGACAATCAACTTTATTACGTTTTCTTTACATATCTCATAAGCATGAATAACTATTGTTATCATAATTGCTTATGCAATATATACTATCATTACTTTAACTGCATTCGCTCATATCCGTAGTTTCATAATACTTGCCTTCATATATCTCATAATACATATATTCATATCTTTTCATCATTTAGTTTTTGTCTTCGTATTTTATATGTAATCCTATCATATACTCATGAATGCATCTAATGACTTCGTATTCATATTCATATATATATCTTTATATATTCATATCCCTTTATATCATTTATGTGTTTCTATCATGATTTAGCTATTCATGTACTTTCTATATTTCTATCATGCATACTTTTACTCATTCATATATAAATATCATATACACTTATATTCATATACTTTCCTATACAGTTTTTACCGTCAGATGCCTTATATTGTATTTCATATACTGCTCCATATTACTTTACTCACATGCCTTACTTATGCCTATTCTTCGTGTACATGTGCTCATTCCCGTGCTTGTCATCTTTACTTATCTATCTCTATCGTTTTCATCATTTATGCCTTTCTATCATGTGTTCCTAAGGATGTTCCATCTTTTATTCCTTTCGGCATGTCTATCATATATTCATCATTTACGATTCCCGTCATGTCTTTATCTATTCATATACTTTCTATATTTCTATCATGTTCCATCTATTTGTTTATGTATGACAACTATATGTTCACATCATATAACTATATTCATACGCGCTCTATCATTCGCAACGCTTTGCACTATCATATCTATGACATGTCCTATCATATCTTATCATATCTTATGACTTATACCTAATTATATCTTACGACATATCCCTATACTCTTTCTATACTTGTACATTTTGCTTCTCAGACTTTATCGGGACCGTCTTATCTCCTCGTAGGAGTAAAGAATGTGAGCTCCATTGATACCCATAGGTATTTTCTTTACCTATACTCTTTTGCTATATCAAATCTACATATATCTCTATTTCTTGTTCATATCTATATCCTTTTCTACCATGTATTTTTATTTAAATTTAACCAAGCGATAGTACACTTGGTATAACACCAGTTTTTAGGACAAGATATGGGCACCAAATGCCATTAAATAGTATATGGAGGATTCTAGACTCAATGAGCTTCCATAGAGTCCAAGAATACCCATACGGAGTCCTAACGAAGGAATTACGCTAGTTGCAAGTCGTGATAAAAATCAGCAACTCAGAAGTCCTCGCAACAAAGTAGGGCAAAGAGCCACCGTATTTTGTCATTTTCGGGGATCTTAACTTTACATTTGACACTGGTCTTTGTACTCATTTAAAGATAAGGTGCTAAGGGTTCTTCTCCAACTAGAATCACCCAAATCGGAGCAATCAAACCTGCTACGTCCGAAACAACCCGATTACTCTATGATCAAACTGGCATTATTTGGCCGGATTATACCTACTTTGAGTGAATTTTCGACCACTTATAGTCTAATTTGACGATGTCTATTTCTCGATGTTTGGTTTTCCTGAAGTCTATTTTAATTATCCACTTGAATCACTTAAATCGGATAAGAAATGAGCAAGCTATGGCTAAATAAGAACACCGCCAAAAATAGAAGGTGGTGTACCGGTATTGTGTTCGCTTCGTTTGACCTGCACGCACAGTTCAAGGTGTACCAAGCATGTCACCCGAAAATGCCTGTAATGTGTGCTTTGTTCCATTTTTCCATATTTTAGTACTCAAATCAAATCTATACCCATATACACCTCAAAACCATTTACTATGCATCTCAGAATCTCTCTCTTTTCTACTCAAATTATCTTTCATTACTTATCTTTCTTCAAAAATCTTCCATGAATTTCTTCCAAAACCATTCTAATATGGGTTATGACCCATACACAAACCAAACATAAAGATTAATTAAGGTTTGTTCTAAACCCTAACTCAATTACTTATAATTAAACCACGAATCCAACCTCAAAGGGAGGATTCTATGCTTTTCTTGTGCTATTTAAGGTTTTACCAACCATACCTTCCATAATTTTAAGGTTAGGATGAAACCCTAGAAAATCAATTGAAGAAATCCTTATCCAAGGTTGTTCCATACAACCCAAAACATGTATTCATGTTAATAGTCATAGTTCCATACCTTTTTTATCTTGGCTTCTCTTCTTCTCCTCTTCTTCTTCTCTTCCTCTTCCTCTTCTTCTTCCTTTCCTCTCTTCCTTTTCTCTCTCTACGGTTTGGTCTCTCAAAAATAAGACCAAATTTGCTCTTATCCATGTTTTGTTAAGGCCATGTTTGGCCTTAATTTGCATTTTTAAGTTACTTTTCTCATTTTTGCATCTTGGTCCCCCATTTCTCTTCTATTTGCACCCTAACTTATTAAATTTATATTTTTGGCATCCCATCTTTTCACAATTTCCATAATTGCATATCAACTTATTGATTTATGATATTTATAAATCCTCAAGTAGGTAAAATGACCACTTTACTCCTTGTCTCGATAATCATTTCTTGCCCTTATTTTATTTCCTAAAATTCCTATTTAACTTTTTAATATACCCTTAAACAAGTCCGAAACCTAGGTATACTGGATGTTACATAAGCCCTCATAATTTTGTTTTTGGGTTTCTCTTACAAAAGGTCTCCAATGATATGACAAATCATAAATCACTCACATAAGCCCTACATTAAAGAACCTGAAGATTCTTTTTCATAATAAATACTCATGCGTTGCTTACGCGCAAGTCCGCTCTATGGATTATCATTTTAATATGAATGTATTCCCACCATTAGGGGGAGAAAAATAGATTCCTAAAGAATTATGAAAAATTATTTGTAATCCATATACACATCTCTTTTGCTCCTTGTGCAAATCAATATGAATCCAGAAGTTCAAAGTATCATCACTTACAAACTTTGCAAACCAATTAGTATACGCATTCATAAACCCAATTCCCAATTGCATTCATTTATACAAAGAAAGTGATAAAATCACATATCTCAACTGCAATGCTTCTACACGGACTGATGTCCTTGAAAGACAATTAGTATATGAGGCAAAACACTGCGTGGAAATCTATCAATTCAAAGGACACCCTAGAAGAGGATAGGCAAGCAAACCTCGACACTCTCAAGAGAAACAATAAGACAAGCACTCAAGAAGGCACACACCAAACAAAAGGCCCTTGTAAAGATATATAATGAACAAAAGGCCCTTGTAGAGGCATATGGTGCACAAAAGCTCCTCAAGAGGCACTTACCAAAGAAAAGGCCCTTGTAGAGGTATATGATGAACAAGAGGCACCCCATGCATGCAGATACTGGAATAAGTCACAAGTGAATTCTCCTTATTATTATAGTTGGCTGCGGTCGGAAACCAAATATGTCCCATCTAAGAATTTTCTGATGTGCGTCTTATGTTCCAAATTGCTCCACCACAACGCACAAAGATGGGACCTCAAAGGATATAAAGGATATTAAGGATATATGTTGGGTATGAATCTCCATATATAATTGAATGTCTTGAACCATCTATAGGAGATTTATTTACGGCACATTTTTCCCATTGTCATTATAATGAAATATTTTCCCAACATTAGAAGGAGAAACTAAGCAGCTAGCTAAAGAAATTAACTGAATTGAATTATCAATGTCCCTCCATGATCCTCGCATGAAATAATGTGAACAAAAGTTCAAAAGGTAATTCATTTGCATAAATTAGCAAATCAATCACGACTACATCGACCTAAATGAGTGACCTACCACATGTACCACCGCAAATGCTCCATCGAATTGTTGTTCCCCGAAGGATTGAACCCATACCGCTAATGAGATAAAGCGGACAACTCAAGCTACGGTGACCAAATGGCTCCAAAGATACAAACTCAGAAATGAAAAGGAGCAAACGATACAACAACCAAGTCAGAGGTAACATTACCCAAGAAAATTTCCCCGCAAGACTCCGATGAGTCGCTTCCAAAGAGAATCAAAATCGGAATTGATGGAACATGAAGATCTCTATGAATTGCGTTATGATCGGGAATGATGGAACCAAATGAGGTAATCACAATCGATATTTGCATATCATGTTATGAAAATGTTATAAATGGAAATGAGGATCTTGAATCAAATGTCTACGGAGGAGTGTTGACATTTATCATTAAAAATAAAGATGATATATATTGCAAATTAAAATCGCTAGCTTAAATATAAAGTTTTGACTCCGCTGCTCCCACATGTGAAAGCTGTCAAGACCTTATATGTGGGGCTCCCTCTACCTAGTTCGACGCTGCCTTAAAACGTGAGCATCAGTTCAGTGCCGAACAATATCCGACCTGATACGGAAATACCCGTATTTCTCTCTAACAGATAAAACTTGTATGGTATAAACCCGTATATATAAATGGGTTTTCAGGCGAAACGAAATGAGAATCGTGAAGTTGTTAGGTATAAAGCACGACTGTTGCCTAAGGGTTCTCACAAAGACCCGTGTTGATTATGAAGAGACATATTCTCCCTCGCGGTGGATACAACTCTTCGATTTTTAATTAGTCCGGCGCTTTAGAAAACTTGAAATATCGTCCCATGATGTAATCACCGCTTACCTATATGTCACTGATAATGACATTTTATATGAAAATCAAGGATTACAGCCGCTCGGCTGTGTATGACTCTAACCCAAGAGAGTTTTATTCAATAAAACTACAAAGGTCTCTCTATGGCTTAAAACAAGCAGGACGTATGTGGTATAATCGCTTAACTGAATACTTGTTAAAACAAGGTTATAATAATGACCCTATTTGTCCGTGTGTTTTTATTAAAAGATACGCTCAATTCGCGATAATCACAGCATACGTTGATGATTTAAACATCACTCCGAACTCCCGAAAGCTTCAAAAGGCCGAAAATTGCCAAAATTGAATTTGAAATGAAAGACCTGGGAGAACAAGATTTTGTCTTCGCTTGCGTGACGAACATCCTTAAGGATGGAATTTTTATGCACCACCCACTATATATCAAAGATCCTTAAAAGATTTTATATGATAAGGTACACCCATTGGCACTGATGATCGTGGAGGATCACTTGAAACTACTTAAGGATCCTTTTTCGACCTAAGGGAAATGATGAAGAATCTATTGTCCCGAAGTACCATCCGGAAGCATAGGTGCACTAATGTATCTTGCCAGTCACACTCGACCGATATATCATTCGTCGTAAATCTATTAGGCAAGATATAGTTCTTCCCTACAAGAAGACATTGGATGTGGGTTAAATGTATATTTCAATATCTTAGAGGCAATAATGATATGGGTTTATATTATTTCTTTCTCATTCAAGTCTGGATTGCAGTGTTACAGTGATGCAGGGTTTTCATTCGATCCTCATAAATGGACGATCACAAACGGGTTATGTCTTCCATATGGTGGCACCGCTATATTCAAGGTTCCACAAAGCAAACACCACGCTACATCATCAAACCATGCAAATCCTAGTAAATTCATGAAGCAAGCCGGTGAAACGTGGTTCGGGCTTAGGTCAATAATCAATCATATCCATAAAACATGTGGGTTGTTTATCAAAGAGAAGTACCAACAATTTTGTATGAAGAAAATACAGCATGCATAGCGCAATTGAAGGCCGGATATATCAAAGGCACTACCTACAAAGAGATTCGAAGAACTAGTATCCAAAATTGGACTACGACGGCTCAACGGTCTTAAGGGATGAGAGATGTAGACAAAAGGGGGAGCAAGCATTATACACTATTTGGCGATAATCTTCTTCTCTCATTGATTTTTCTTTCTCGCAAATGTATTTCCCTAAATAACTATAAGAATTATGTACTCTTTCCTTCACTAGGGTTTTCCATGGGATTTTTACTCAGTAAGGCCTTTAATGAGGCATATTCTTCATAATGGCCAATCTGGCGAGTGATTATAAATGCGAATTCCACTACATACACAAAATAGTTATGAACTTAATAGGTTTTATTAACGATCCTCGTGAGATTCATGTCACAAATAATGGTCCCGTAGATTCAACAATGAATCCTGTAGATTCATCAATGAATCTCATTAATAAGGTTCATGTATCTTATCATCTGAGAAGCCTATAAAAGGGTCTTCACCCTTTGTTGAAATAGATCATCAGAAATAAAATTCTCTCATCTTCGCTCTCTCACTCATGTGTCGACTTTCTCGCTCCTCACTAACTTCAACTTTCACATCGGGATCATTCGTTTACAACAATTATATTATTATTTGATATTCATAGTTCATATTGCTTTTTATTCGGGGTCCATTCTTATCCCGAAAATTTATTTCTTTTCTCGGGGCTCACTCTTTATTTTAAATGAACTTAACCCAAGTCATTTCTTGACTTTTAAGATTTTCGTAAAAATCTCATCCCTGAAGTCATTAACGGTTTATCACCCAGAAAATCGTAAAATATTCCGCTTGTCTCAGAATTCGACGAAAATTTTCTGGGTCACTAGATTTCGCGAGACGAATTCTTAACTACAAATCGCTTCATCCGATCTAAAGAATTTATGGTTTTCTAAACTAAATTACTCGCTTACCTCTTTTTCAAAAAAATTGAATTTTTCTCGAGTTTTACATTCTTCCTCTAACAGAATCTCGTCCCTGTAAAATTCACACGCATACGCATCACCACATGCATATGCTACCTTCATTAACTCCAAGACCGTGTCGGGTATGATAACCCGCCTCGTGCTCACACTCCACCGACAACCCGATGGGTCATTAACTTATCCATGTCAAGAATGACATCAAAAAACCCGATATGTCTACCATATCCGACCAACTCTCACCCTAGATCCCTAGAGGACAATTTTCCATACACGGCTTTCCTGCAGGGCCTTAACCTCTAAGCTCAAACTCCTGAAGAATGATCCTCCTCTCTTCCCATCGGCACTGCATCCTCGAACGCCTCGCGGTGTCATCCATCTCTCTCTATGGCTATAGCTGTCTCGACCATAGAGTCCATGTCTTGTAAGTGGAGGCCCACAATCTTGCCCCGAATGAACAACTTCAGCCCATTCTCAAATCTCCCGACCAAGCCATCCCCGCCACATAGTCATCACCAAACGTGCCAACCTCGCAATCCGACCACATGTACTCCATCACTCATCATCGCTCCCGCCGCCTAGGGAACCTTGGGCCTTGGAATGTCTCCAGCGCGGGCCTAAAATTTGCCTGATAAAGAGCCCATAAAACTCGCTCTCTAAGTCATTGCCTCTAACCTTGAGAACTGAACCCGCCCCACCACACTCGACTCTCACCCTCTGTACCTGGAAACGTTAGCCTAGCTCCGATCTCGGGTCGTATTCGACAGTAATATCCAGGCCTCCAATACATTCTCAATCCTGGCCGTGAATCCAATGGTATTCCGCTCATCGATCCCCTCCCCTTGTAAACGCCTGGAGGATGATGTGACTTAAATCTCGGAGGTTACCTCTGACCTCCTCGACTACCAGCCGCACTACAACCATGCAATGGCAAATAGATCGCAACTCCCAAATGTTCTCAAGAAAGGCCTCAATGTCAACACCGGTGGTGCTTGGTTAGCACCAGGACGACCCTCCCACGCCCCTACTCGACTTTCTGCCATCCACACACATGTCAATTGGCAACAAACTCTTATTTTATCTCATTCTCACTAACTAAGAATGCATGCCAATTACTAATAGACTTAACAACCATGAACCGAATTGTTTACGCTTAAGTGGTGCTACTTGACAACCACTCCTTTTATTTATTTCAATAAAATTCAACACTTTCAAGTTCATTTCATTTTCCGAACCCCTAAGGTTATAGTTCCTAACCTTAACATTCCACTTCTTCCTATATACATTCTGTCATGCATATAATTCTTCAACAAGAGAATAACCACGCAATCACATTTCCCATATACATCATAATCGTGTATAAGTTTCTTTCACGAATGTGTAACATTACAATCAAGTTGAATCACAAACATGGAACACATATCCGAACACAACATGAAACACACCATGCATGCAGTGGTCTAAACCCGTCCCATGAACTCCAAGGTATTCGTACTCCAACTCCGATACCAAACTACGACGCTTAGTATCAATTTCACCACATAGCAATGGCCTAAGCCCATGTCCCTGCCCTAGGTGTCGATATACCCATGCTCGACACTGCCGTGGCGCCCAAACTGCGTCATTGACAACCCACAACCCGCTGGACACAGGGATGCTCGGTGCAACCCGACACTACCAGTTGTGCACCTGGGCAGAGTCTTGTAATGGGAGTCTCTACCCAAAGTACAAAACCCGGTCCCAACCATACACAACGGTAATTCTCCTCATGGTCCAAACGCGAGTAAAATAATGGCCACTTAGGCCCCTGCATCAATACTCACAAAATAAATATTCCAACCAAATGTATATCTCACATGGTTCAAGAGTTAACACACTACTCTCCATACAAACATATATTAAAATTACAATTTAATACATGTCATACATTAATCCATCAAAGCCACAACCCAGCCTTTCTTCTAAATCACCCTAAGATGAGCCGGCCTCCCCAATGCCCCCGACCCGAAAGGTCCCACGACAAGTGAGCAGCCCGCAGTGATAATCTCCTACAAGAGCTACTCCCCACCTAAGTACACATGCAATGGTCGCACAATCAACACACATCCAAGTGCAACATACACATGTTCACTCTAATGTCTACATGCTATGAATGAGACTGACTACTACGCCTCTATACCGAGCTTCACGGCCCATCACTAATATGTCATTATAATATATCCCGAGTCACTTCACCGACTCTATTCACACACTCACCTCCTCCCTCCCTCCCGTGGATAACTGCCATCGGTATTATCAATGACCCAAGTATCAAGCCCTCACCGGCTCCATTCCTAATGCAAGTGTCAATGGGCAACAAATCCCAAGTCAATCCCGACTCCTATCACACAACCCAAAGTCTATGTGATAATCATGACCGTGTGTCTTCTTTGGGCAACATAACTTTTCGGGTGATACCTCATGTCTCTTACACCCATACAGAACTATGATATCGCGGTTCTCTTACACCCATACACCTCGAGTTCTCACCGACTTCGGGCATGCATCTCCGCCATGAATGAAAACCATTTCCAAACAAAGGCATTTGTTTTAACCGTGACAACCCTCCGATATAAATGAGCTTAATGCACTGGAGCAATCTATTTTATGGACAACCCCTCCGATGTATATCAATCAGCAGACTGGATGATTGATATTATATGGACAACCCTCCGATGTCAGAGTGGACACACCCGACAACAATACGGTTGGTGAACCCTCTAACAATTCCTTCCCAAACCACCTCATGCACTCACTCCCATCGTCTGGGGTGCCCCAAGACATAAGGAAATGCAATGAGTCATTTCCATTTTCTAACCCGTGGCGACTCATTCGACGTGTCTTATTAATCGTTTCCACCAATCAACACCTCTACGCTAAGTCATCCACAACCATGTGTACTCACGACACACCATCAAACACCTAAATATAGTGCTCATCTCAACTATGCACTCACACCTAATTTCTAGGTTACCCCAGTGCATATGGAATGCATGATGCCAATTCCAATTCTTTCATGCTAATATATTCACATGCATATATATTAATATAATTAATTCACATAAAACATGTTATGCAAATTCACTATTAATTACACCAAAATTAGCTCACATGAGCTACTTAACAAACACGAGAAATTCATTTTGAATCACTCAACCATACACATTTTCACACAAAAAAATAATCTTGTGTCACTATTCATGTTACTATTCACGTTATTCATTTTCTAGTAATAACACACAAAATGGCTCAAATCTCTAAATTCCATATAAATGTGGCACCTCGTCACTTCACGGTTCATCACCGAACACAGGATACTAAACACACTACAAAACCCAAGACATCGGGCTCCCTACAAACAAACCTCAACACAACCGGATCAAGCCAAAGGTCCCGGTATTCTCTCGCTTTTCAAGGACTGTCTAAAAACAGTCTCAAAATTCAACCCGAAGTGTCCGAAAACAGTTCCGAAATTCAGCCCGGACTGTCCAAAACTAGTCCCAAAAATTCCTAAAAATTCCTACACTCAGTCCAAAAATTTGAGGATTGAAATTTACGGCCTACTACCACTCAAGCCAATTCAAACCACAGCCTTTAGGCTAGAAATAACACAAGTAGGAAAATTCCCTACCTCGCAGTTCGACGAAACTTAGCATTTTTGCTCACACATAACTTCGTCAGAGGATCAACTTTCACTTTCAAATTCCGACGAAACCTATGACTGATTCGTAGATCCGAGAAAGAAGTAAAGAGAAAAAATAAAATATTTTTTCTCCAGACGCTCTCTCCGCTAAAATCAAATCCTCCGCTTTGACTTCTTTGTTTTGATCTTTATTATTATTATTATTATTATTATTATTATTATTATTATTATTGCTATTATTATTATTATTATTATATTATTATTATTATTATTATTATTTGATATTCATAGTTCATATTGCTTTATTCGGGTCCGTTTTTATCCCGAAAAATTTTATTTCTTTTCAGTTCACTTTATTTTAAAATTTAATCCTAACCCAAGTCATTTCGACTTTTGAGATTTTCAGAAAATCTCATCCATGAAGTCATTGACTGCTTATCACCCAAAATCGTGAAATATCCATTTTGTCTCGTAACGATTTAAACTTTTCCTCTCGGTCACTAGATTTCAAGGAGACTTAATTTAACGGCAACCGTTTCTTCATCCAAGATCTAGAGAATTTACGCGAACGAACTACTGCTTTACCATTTTTCATAAAATTGAATTTTTCTCGAAGCTTTTACAAAGATTTATTCACTTCTTATAATTTATCACCATTCTCGATTTTCCTCTTTTATTTCACTATGTTTTCTACCATGAAAGCAAGAGCTACTATGTGGGCTTTTACTTTCTTTTATTAGCTTTTAGTTTTGCATTAATTCATTAATTTGTAATTTAAAATCTTCTATATCTTTTTGTGAATATATCATTGGTCTTACTCTAATAATTTTATCAGGGTCTATCATTTCTAATTTACAGTAGATTTTTGTCTTTTCCCAATATTTCAATGGGTTAATATTAAAATTTTCTTTCAATTTTTCACATGTGTCCTAGACTGTTACTTTATATGTAATAGATGTATTTATTTTCTCTATTCTCCATTTTCTGGCTTTTTTTATCATAATTTATCCTAAAATGTTTTAATATTCTAAGTACTTTTATCCAGGATTACAAGGTGTTTTAAATATTATAGTATAAATTGTTTGTTGATATATTGAGAATTGTTGTAAAAAGTCATTTTCTAATATAATATCACATTCTATGTTGTCATATTGATAAATTTTTCTATTTTTATTATTTTATTCTGGATCATTATTTCCACATTTTCTTTTTTGTTTTGTAATCTTTTCTTTATTTCCAGTTACACATTTTATAGAAATTTCAGTATCTTTCCATTCTTTTAATAAAAAATTTTTAAATATTGTTATTTCTAATCCTGTATCTACTAATCCACATGTATATAACTTAGTTTTTGGAATATTTACCATTATAAATACCATAGTGGGAAATGTATGTCTTTCATTTTTGTCTTTCTAGGAAAATACATATGTCTTCACACATATTTCTATTCATTCTTTTGTAATCTTATATTTATCTAATATATCTAGGAAACTATTTCTTAAGAGAATGTCATAGTGTCCATTTCCTTGCATTCTATTATCTTTGTAACAATCTACAAAAAAGGTTATTCCTTGTAATCTTACGAGTATTTCTATATTTAAATTACATTATAATGTTTGGCCATCATAATTTTTAAAAAACATACGCCGTTATATTTCCTCATTTTGCATTTGTCACCTTGTATATGATTGCAAATCTAGCACTGTATCTATTAAAATTCCTTGCTTTCTTCAACTTCTCTTTTTCTATTGTAATATCAATATCAAGAAAGCAAAGAATGTATATATTCTCTTATTCTTTGAAATTACTTCTTGTATTATTTCGATATTATTTCCTATTAAGGGAGTTTTTAAATATGGGTAAATCAATTCATTGTGTATAATCTTCTTCTGAAATGTCATCTTCAAGACTTAAAATGTAATTTGTTGGTATTTCTATCCTATCCAACTTTTGAGGTTCTATTATTTTAGCAATTTCTCTACATTTATCACTAATTTCTATAAATGGCTTACCTTGGTAAATCCTTTCATAGTTTGAGTTTGATAGTGTGTACAAAGCACTATTATACATTCTCATTACATTATTACCTTCTTTCATAAAATCATTCTTTAAATTTGAAATATAAGCTTAGACTATTATCAAAATCTTTATCTCCTAAATCAATGTTATATTTTGGGTAACATGTGAACATTAATTTCAGATATAAATTTCATTGATACATGTGTTTGTATCACTTTATCATGTAAACTTAGAATTATTGGTGTATTTAGATTTTCAGAATAATGATTTATTATTATCTCGTAATTCACAACATACATATTTTATTTTTTTTCTTTTCATTTTTATTTACTTACGTTCATTTATAGTTTTGTCAATAAATTGCTTTATGTTTCCTTTAACTTTGTTAATCGTTATACTTTTTTCTATCTTTTAGTATTCATGGATTGTATATTTTCTATGCATATATATTTTATTTAGGTATCTTAGTAATCCTTCTCCTGAGGCTTTCAAATCAAAATTTAGATTCTGGATTTTCTTTACTTTTCTATTATCAAAAGTGTTTTTCAATCTATATCCTTCTTGATCTTCTTTAACACTAATAACTTAAAATTCATAAATATCATATTCCTCAATTATCTCTTTACTCATTCTGTATCACTTTCTGAGGAACTATTATCATTCTCACTATAAATACTACTCATTTCACTATCAAAACTTAATATACTTTCTAAATCATCTTCCTTATTTTAGCCCCATATAATAAATGTTTTTTTCTCTTTTTGACATTCATTACTGTAATATCCTAATTCTCCACATTTCCAACATTTGCATTTGCTTTTGTCTTTTGATATATTTTGTATAACATTTCTCTTTTTATAATTGAATATTATTTATCTAATATTTTTTAAATGGTTTTTTCTATTCTTTTCTAAATTTTTTATATTTTGTAAACAAATTTCTTGACTTTCCTAATTGTTTTCCAAATTTACTTTTCTTATACTCCTTACATCCCCATTTTCATGGGATGTTATCTAGCTTATTACAAAATATCTTTTTCTCCATTTCTGCACCTTCTATACTTTCAAAATTCACTCGCTCCTAGAGTCCACGCATTCTATTCTTATTTTTTCATATTATTCTGTAAATAATTACTCAATTTTCCTCTAGTAACTTCTCATGGTATGTGTTTTCCAAGATTGTCATATTCATATTACTATCAAGTGCATCATAATACAATTTTCTAAATTCATGTATATTCATATATGTCTTTCATTTCCATAACTCAGAATCGTGCCAATTTATTTCGACTTCTCTTATATCTTTCTTCTTGTTATATACCGGTCTGTTATCCATAATTCACCTAGGAATTCATTTACTATATATCTAATAAAGGTATCTACTCCTTCAAATATACTACTTTCAAAGGTTACAATAGTGTTATTTGTAATTATATTAAAACTATGGGCTGATAATCCTTCCCACCATTTTCTAACACTTCCTGTTAATATCCCTATCATTATTTGAGTCTTGGTATTATTATCCCAATTTGTTCATTGTGTCATGAAGTATAATGTCATTGTTTGTGACCATTTATTTAACACTGTTTTAATATCTTTTTTGACAATTTATATCTAGGTATATTCATGTATTTCCTAATTGTTCAATTTTTGTTTTCTTTGTGGATTTCCCCCAACCATGTTAAATCTTGTCAAGCAGAGGTGGTCATCATATTTTTTTTTAACTTATAACCTGCTTGTTCATTCATAATGTTAAACACATAACTTGTACTATATCCTCGTAGTTAAATGATTACAAAAATATATATAAGCCCCATACATGGAAGTGTTCAACATTTACAATATTTACATTGTTTCATTTGTTTACAAACAACAAAAAAGGGATATTACATATACAAATAGACCAAAAGTCTTCAAGTGAGCACTTTAATGATGTGTTGACCTTGGATACTAATGTGGATCGCCCGTCCTCTCGTCGCTTCTACCTACACCTGATGAAACCCGTATAAGCTTTACTCTTAGTGAATAATACATATAGATGACCTCAATTAAAGTCATCACACTTTAGATACAATGTGATATAACTTTAACATTCATTTACATATACACATTGCTTATTCATGTTTTGAACATATCATTTATAAATACGCTTTCTAAGAATATATCATACTTATTCGCTTTATCATGTTTCATTCCATATCATCTTCATTTACGTTTTGTTCTCGTACTTATCATCATACGTATCATCACATAAAGAATGCTATGCTTCTCTATCATGTCATGTCATTTACATATTTTTGTTATTTATCTTATGTTTCATGCCCCGCATAACCTTAGAAGTGGATAATGGGAAATAACTATATGTACTGGTTGGTTATCATCGCACGAGATCGCTGATCTCTATCCGAGGTACCCGAAGATACTATCACCGCACGGTGACAATGATCTCTATCCGTATGACTCCAAACTCGGGCCGCTTATAATGATCCAAACAGGATCTATGTCATCAACCCAAACGGGGCCTCGATATCTGTAAATTGTATGCTGCAGCAACTATATCCCTATAGGCATGCCTATCTATCCAACTACCCGGTCTTAAGCAGGCAATCATTTTTATTATGTTTTCTTAACAATCTTTCAGGTATTAAAAAAAGATATCTCATATGCATGAATACCTACTGATATCATGTATCCTTATGAGATATTCATTTTCAAATAATCTCTTATAAACATTTGTATGTTTTTTCATATAACACAATTATATATGTATTATCTTTAATTTTTCATAGCCACATGTTATCATAAATCATATTACTATGATGCATTATTTAATATAACAATACATCATATAACTTTTATACAATTTTAGTTTCTATAACCAATTACGCTTTTTGACAGGTTCTAGGCGGCTCTAAATCCGTTTGACTACAATTTTATTTATACTTTCCTTTACTTGAAAGTTTATTCTCCCCCGATGTCTAGTTTGTACAAAAATTCGAATCACCTCATTTGGACGGTATAACTCAGAGTTATGGTTAGAAACAACCAGGGAAGTACTCCGAGTTCATTGGTATTTAGAGCCAGTTGAGGACCCAGGTGTTCCTTACTTTGTGAATTTTCTAGGTCTAATGGGGTCCAAATTTGGATATACTTATTTCAGGAATATTTGTTCTCTTAGAAGTCTAGTTTACCCAGAAATTTGAATCACTCAATTTGAATGAGTGAAACTCAACTTAGCTAAATATCAAAGCGTTAGGAACCAGCGTATTAAATTGATCCAGCGAGCATCCACTTTGGCCAATTTTCTAGGTCGATAGGTCAAATTTGGATATACTTATCAGGAATATTTGTTCTCCTAGAAGTCTAGTTTACCCAAAAATTTGAATCACTCAATTTGGATGAGTGATGGCCACTGGAAGTTAGGATATGTATATTTCATTGATAGAATTTGCTTATAACAACAGTTATCAATCAAGCATTGGCATGGCATCATATGAGGCTTTGTATGGACGGAGATGTAGATGTGACACCCAGATCTTGAGAATTCAGATTGACTACGAATCCAGCAGCGGAATACTTTCGTGAATGTCGGGCGACTCGACATTTTCACGAATCGAGGCGAGTCTCGGCACATGCGGGGGCTCTCTACCCCGAATGAAACTGCGTAAGGCACAATAAAGCGGTCCGATATAACAATCTATGATTAAAAGCGGCCACTTGGGCTCATAAACCAATACTCATAACAGTAATATATATATCAAACTATCAACCATAGTTCAAAGAGTTCAAATTTACTCCTTATACAACATATATTAAAATTAAAACAATTCTAATACATGTAATACATCACTTCAGCACTTGTCAGAAGCTTTCTTAAACCTCGGTCTACAGGGCAGTATTCCCCTCATAAGCTCCTGTACACAGTAAAATAATATCCTCGATAAAGGTGAGCTAATGCTCATTAGTGGAATCACCTAAATGGGCTTCTCTCCCTTTAAGTGTCTGATGCTCGAAATAAACACATTCAAGCAAATGCATGATCCTACTTGAATGTCTAGCAGTCATTCCTTACCCCAGTCTCTTAGGCTCCCTCACGCTCCACCTAAGCCTCATGAGAATAATTATGTTTATTTTGTAGACAACCCTCAGATGTATATATATCAATTGGCGAGTCTCCCGGGCGATTGATATTGTTATGGGCTGCCCTCCGATGTATATCGGTGGGAGTCTCCCGGCCGATTGATATTTTTCTTTAGTATGGACCCTCCGATCATTTTAGTTTTAGACAGCCTCCAAAACCATTTTCTACCTAGACTCACCTCATTTTTCAGCTCCATCATCTGAGGTCTTTCAGGTCATATGGAATGCGTGATGCCCGATTAAATTCCATGATCATATCATATGCAAATATATAAACATGCATATATTCACATAATTCAAATCACACAATCATGTTATGCTTAATTTCCACATTTCCATACATCAAGGTAGCTTACGTGGTACAATGATCAAACCTGAGCATTCGATTTGAATTGCTGACCAAACACATTATTTCACAAAAATTATTTTGTGAACCGCGAATCTCGGGAATAGTGAAACCTCGGTTTACTATTCCCGGAAGAAAATCCTGTCGATCGGTTCACTTTGTGAACCCAGAATTTCATGACCATTCAGGCCCTCTCATGCACATCGAAAGCATCATTTATAGCATAGAACATCACCAAGGATGCCAAACAGCCCCTAACTCCCACGGACTGCATAGAGAGAGCTCAAAAAAATTCTCATATTTACGTCTAAGTTTGGGCCAGTGCTTGGTCACTCACGACCTCAAATCAACTCAAACATCGTAAATACACTTAAAGCAAGTATACCAAAAAACTCAAGTAGGAAGAAACCCCTACCTCGCAGATTTTGTCGAAACTCCTTAAATCGCTTACCTTGAAAGCCCTGTTGCGTAGAACCGCTTTGCTTCTTGTCATAGAGCCAAATTAGGCGTTGGATCTTTTTACAAATTTGAAAGCTTGAGATTCTCTCTACAAACTCAGCAATGGCAGCTGGATCGATAATCTGCTCTCCCATGGCATGCATTTGGAGAAGACAAACACTATTGAGTGTTTTTGTCTTATCCTCATTAATCAATTACAAAAAGACCCAGGTATGTCATTAACTTCTGGAGTTTTGACATTCGACATTGTCTCGTCGTCCGTTTCGTCATTTCTCTACTTTCGTACCGCCTTGACACATGAGTGCGTGTTATATGTGATTTTCGTCGCATCGAAAATCGTTTTACAGCACCTGAAATGCGATGCCTCGAAAAACGTGTAAATTGACGTCTGAATTCAACGAAGTCGGCGTATAGCTGGAACTGCGAGGCGATTCCGGCGGTGAAATCCGTTTATCAGCCGATGATCGAGAATAAATTTCGGATTTTTAGCGAAATTACGATTTTAACTTTTAATAAATTGGAATTTCTGCGGTCTTGTTCTCCCCCTCCTTAAAGGAATTTCGTCCGAAGTGCGGACAATCTAATCACTCACATGCATATGCAACGTGCGCTCTACCATGCATGTAAATTCGTCGATAAATATTGAGCAGTAGCTACGACATTTCATCCACCCAAACAAGAAGGGATAAGTGGCCATGTCTCCTCGCGCTCCACGTGTTGACTCCTCCCTCCATAGTGACGCCATAGCACCAACACTAGCCTGCGGTCTTGTGTCGTAAAACTACGATCACGGCTATCTAAAAAGGCACAGCAGTCCTTCCTGGGAAGGTCCATCAGTGTCGACCTCACATCTTTCCCCACGATCCACCGCATGAGTTGGATCACGGGTATACTTGAACATGGACGTGATGAAATACCTGGGTGGACCCTGTCATCTTGGCAGTACGCCAGCGATGCCTTCACGGTGCCTATCCTCTTGAGAGTATCTCTAAAGGTCAGTGAATCTCGGCGATAACTCACAACTATGAACCTTACCACTCCTCTCTTAAGGCATCACCTTGAGGCGTGATCCCGACCTGGGAACTCTAAGAGAGATTCGACGTCGTACATACGCATGGCTCTTACTGTCAGCTACGGAGTCGTGAGAGGCATTGTCATATCAAACCCACCTTCTCGAAGGTGTCTCTGTCGGATCGGGGACCGATTGATGGAGCTCTCTCCCACCTCGGTCCCGACATAGCAGTGACATGGCCTCCCATGCGGTGCCTCATACGAGGTGCCATCCTATATGCTAAGCCTTATAAGCGTTGTTGTAGGCGGGAATTCCATGGGAGCAAATGCTCCTCCCGAAATTGCCCTTATGATCCGGGAGCGCATGCTCGTAAGCATGTGTCCTCTGTCTGTATAGTCTGCCCCCGGTGACCATGCGTACGAGGGTGGAGCCGATGCGCTCATAGTCGGTAGGTGTGCCCATAGCCTTTTTTGGAAATAGCTTCTAAAGTGCGCCGTAAACCTCGGGTCCCTATCCCGAACACTATGGATCTTAGGTACTCCATGTGGCGACTATCTCTCGAATGTATGCTTAGACGGGGCTCTCGGCGAAAGGTCGTCCGCCACGGTAAAATGTCTTGGAACATCGTGGCCGGGTCCACTATCACCCGCCAAAGCGTCATTAGCCTTCCTCTTGCATCGTGGCAGGTGGGTCACAAAGTCCATGTTGACATGCTCCCTTCCGCTTTCGGCCACCTCGATGGTGAGAGTAGCTGGCGGCTTTTGGTGCTTTCGGCCTTAACCTGGCGGCGTGTGAGACATCCGTCGGGCTCATCCCCCTGCGTGTCTCTTCATCCCACTCAGTAGTGCGGCGGCGAATCACGGTACATCTTCGATTGCCACACAGATGCCGCGACAAATCGAGCGGTGAAACTCCTGAGAATCTCCTCTCTCGAATCCCGGTCAGGCTGAGGAACCACTGCGAGTCCCATATATCGAAGACTACCATCTACGTGAGCGGTCGACCCTCGTCACATTACTGGTAGCCTTTCGGTCACTGGCAGAGGGACCACTATCTCTACGATCTGCCCTTTGGGACTCAATCACTCTACTCACGAGGGCAGTTGTAGCCACTAAACTTCCCAGGTACCTGAGTGCGCTCGTTGTACGTAGCTGTTGTCCCCACGATCTCGAGCATCAGCCACTCGAGAAGGCATACTGCTTGATGCTCCTCGTGACTTAAAGTGGGCCCATCAGCCACCACATTTTCCTTACAGGGATGGTAATGCAAAATGAAGTCATAATCCTCCTAGGAACTCCATCCATCTAACGTTTGCCCTCGTATTTGAAGTCTCATTGCGTGGCGTATACTTCAAACTTTTTATAGTGCGAGTACACCTCGAACTCTCGCCATATCGTAGTGGCTTGATCTTCAAGGCGAAGACTACGACCTCCAACTCCATCGTGAGTGGGGAGTAATTACGCTCATGATTCTTCAAGCAGCGAGAACCATAGCTCTTACCTTCGGTGCATGAAACACATCCCGTCAGGCCCTCGAGGCATCACCGAGTATATTGTGTACCTTTGTCCCCTATGCAGGACTATCAGATGGGGCGAAGTAAGTCTCACTCTTGACCTCTGGAATGCCTCCTTGCATCGGTCAGCCCCTCAAACTTGCTTGGTCCAACTGATCATAGGTCTTTGTATCTAGAGAAATCCTCGATGAATCTCTGTATTACTCGGCTTGATCCCGAGAAACTATTATCTGAGAGGCCGACTTCGGCCTCTCGAAACTCATCAACGCCTCGACCTTCTCTGGGTGGCCCGACACTCACGATCGACTGCATGTCGGAAATCTCACCTCGGTAAGCGGAACTTCGCACTTGCGAACTTGGCTACGTCTGGTGATGGTCTCGACCATGCGATGTCAAGTGATACTCATGCTCCTCACGATTGGGAGTAGGTCAAAGAATGTCATCCACGAAGACTACGATAAGCCCGATCTAAATAGGGTTGGAATATCCCTGACAAGCCAGGATCATGAATGCTCTTGGCGCGTCGATCGATCAACGAAAGATCACGTAGGCTTCGAAGTGCCCGTAACCGTCTGGCGTCTTAGGGATATCTGTATCCTAACCCTCAGCTGATGGTAACCAGTGCGAAGGTCTATCTTGGAGTAAACTCACGCTCCTCATTGATCAAACCGTCGTCGATCCTCGGCAATGATCACAGATTCTTGATTGTAACTTTGAGGTTATTGCACGCATGTCGATGCACGGTCGAGAAGGGTCTTGCCGCCTTTAGCCATAAATAGAGCCGGGCGCCCCATGGTGAAGTGCTGGTCTAATAGACCTTGTCCAATAACTCCATGGCTGGGCTGAGTTCCTCTGACTCAAGGCGGTGTCATCTGTGTGGAGTCATAGAGATGGGTGAAGTACCGAGGTGTAACTTCGATCTGGAAGCCTGTGCCTGCATGGGTGAGGTCCGGTGTAGCTCATGCGGAAAGACGTCACATGCTGCGCATCTTTACTCGAGGAGTGGATCTAGTCTGAGTCTCTCCTCATCCTCCGGGGTAAGGCTGGCTAGCCAACCAGCTAGCTTGTCCTTGACACTGGACTCATATCTTATGCAGGCGAAAATGTCATGCTTGTCTCACGAAATACCGCACGAGTACCATCCTATGTGTGGCGGTAGCCCTCCTCGCTCACAATCTATATGACCACATGGTATCCAACCAATCCATCCCGGGATGACATCGGGCACGACACGTCCGTGATCCTCGGGTCCATGAGTAGAGTCCACGAGATCTCGGCTAGCATGACAGACATATTATCATATTCTGCATCTTTAATCCTAGGGAGAACTCGCATCTGGCTCCTTTAAGGCCTCAACCTCTAGCCCGACTCTCTCTATGGTCGAGTTTGTCTGACCATGGAGTTCATATCACAGTGTTTGTGAGTCTGATCCAGCCCAAAATGGACAGAAACTTGAGTCCATTCTCGAAATCTCCCCAACCTTAGCAGCCGTATGCAGTGGCCATGTAATCATCGGCTCGTCGGGCTGGCTCACGTGAACTGGCCACCTTAATCCATCGCGATCATAGATCCCACTTAGCCCCATTTCTGGAACTCCCCCGGGCCAGCCATGATCTCTTTGAAGGAAATACGTACCCATGAGCGACTCTAAAGCTACGCCTATGTCATAGCCTCTAAGTCTCACGAGGTCCTCGCCCGTCTCCTGCACTTGGGCTGCCTCCCCCAGAATACGACCCGAGTCTAATCTGAGTGTCGGAGAGTAATCTTCATAGCCTCTGCGCTCTCGATGCGCTATGAACCAATGATGCATGCACCGTGGGTCTCTTTGATGAATGTCGGAGGGGATGATGCGTCTGAAGCCACGGAGGTTACTAGGACCTCCCGGGACTAGAAGGTATACCATGCTTTGTGCTATAGTTCTTCAGTAATACCTACGACCTCTACAAAGAGGCCTTCTATAATCAAATCTTGGTGGTGCGACCGGTACCGTGGACGATCCTACGTATCGTGCTCTCTTAGCCATCTAACGATTAGTAGCGGGTTAAATCTCTATCTGATATCTACAGGCATAAACATTGAGACACTAATCATACACATAAATCGGTGTATACACATTGTCCTTGCATTCACAGGATAGTCTGAGAAGCGATCAATTTGCATTAAAAATATATTATTGTTTTTCAACAAAAATTTCATTTTGAATTTTTTTTTTTTTTAGAAAATTTGTCCCATTTTGTTTGATTTTATTTATTTTAATTAAATTTTAAAAAAAAATTGAAAAATTTTGTAATGAAGCAGTGTTCATTTAGTGACTCGAGAGCGATCTTGGTCAGCCCCGGGTCAAAACAAAGGCCCGAGTGCCGCAGAGTGCACGGCTCTTTGGCCGAATGACACACCAGTGCGCCTGGGTAGTCCATTTTCATCATTTCTCTACTCATACTTATGACACACGAGTACATGTTATATGTGACTTTCGTGCCGCATCAATCGTTCACGGCGAAAGCAAGATGCCACCGAGAAAAAGCGTGTAAATTCCAAGCATGCGGAATTCAACGAGTCGACGTGCTGTAGAATTCGCGAGGCAGTTCTAGCGGTGAAATCTGTTTCATCATCAGAGATCAAAAGAATAAATTTCGGATTTTGGCAGAATTAAAATTTTATGGCAAAAATTACGATTTTGCCCTTTTCCATAAATTGGAATTTCGGGTCTTCTGATGGGAACTCCTGTGTGTTGGACGCGAGAGTGAATGAGCATAAAGTGATTGGTCGGACATAGTAAAGATGCATAATCAAAAGTTCGGGTTGTTCGGCGAAGTTAAGTGCGAGTGATCACGAAAGAGTCATATATCGGTTTGAAAAGGAAGGACATTAGATATGAAGTGGGTGATAAAGTGTTCTTAAGGTATCTCCATGGAGGAAGGTGCTTGTTGGAAGAAAGGGAAGGCCCCAGTTTAGGAGTTCATTGGCCCATATGAAGTTTTGGAGAGAATCAGACCAGTGGCGTATCGGTTGGCACTCCCTTCGGAGTTGGCCAAATTACATGATGTGTTTCATGTGTCAATGCTTCGGAGATACCACTCTGATGAGTCGCACGTAATACGATTCACCAAGAATGCAATCTAGGAAAATTTGTCATATAGTGAAGAGCGAAGGCAATTATAGCTCGAGAAGTGAAGCGGGTTAATGGAACAAACAAAATGCAGATTATGAAAGTGCTCTAGCAACACCATGACAAAGAAGAAGCTACTTGGGAGCCAGAAGCAACTATAAAAGCGCAGTATCCACAACTCTTCGATTCAAGTATGAATTTCGAGGACGAAATTATTTTAAGGGAGAGTTGTAATACCCCCAAAATTATACTGCAGCCAGGTTTATACCATGTTTTGGGTATAATAAAAGTAAATATACTCTTTGGGAATAAAAACGTGCGAAAAAAAATAAAATGAAAACCGAATTTGTATAGGATAAAACAAGGGTAAATATGTAATTTGCCAAAGGGACATAGAAGTCTCATAGATAAGAGGCTATGGGTTAAAATAGAAATGTACTAACTTAATTTGCAAAGAGAGGAACTTAGGACTAAAGTGAAATAAAATGAAAACCTTAAAATGGGTTTTGGGGAGCCAAACATGGCCTAGAGAGAGATATTTGATTTAAGACCAGAATTTGGTCTCATTTTGGGGGGAGAGCAACCGTAGAGAGAAAGAAGAAGAAGAGAAGAAAGAAAGAAGAAGGGAAGGAGAAGAAGGAAGGAGAAGAAGAAGAAGAAAGAAGGAAGAAGAAATAGAAGTTTAAAGGTAAGGAACTTTGTATGGATAAATGTTTTGGGTTGTATGGGCCCCACCTTGGATGTAAGGATTTCTTGTTTGGCGTTTGATCTTTCTAGGAGTTTTGTTACAGGAATTTCTCTCATAACCACTGGATTTGATGAGAGTTGGGTTGGGATAAAAACTAAATGATAAAAGATATGTATGGATTTGTATGGTTTTCTATGGATTATAGTATAGAACTTGTATGAGATTTGTATGGATTTTTTTTTTTGGATACTTGTTGGAGGTTTGGAATACCTCTTTGTTTGTAAAGAATCCTTGTTGGTTTGGTTGTGGTCCTCAATAGATGAAAGATTTGTATAGAGAAAATGTTGGGTTTTAGGGGAGATGTTGTGTCAGTTTTTTCAACCCGTGTTTATATTAGAAAAATATCGTTTCTGCCATTATCACGAAACATGGTATAAAGCGTCGAGGGTATAATTTGGGAATTAATGGTTCATATTTAGGTATTTTGTATTGTTTTCAAATGTATTTGGATATTCTTTTATTTTACTAGGTCCTCAACATGTCCTATAGGATTCACATCTTTTGTTTCATTTAAATTCATTATTTGTACTTCTATCATTATATCTTCTATTTCACTTTCACTTATTTGACTCATTCTTCTATGGTTTTTTCTTTTATTATATGTTTTCCTTTTTTTTATTTTTATTTTCCTTTCTAACTCTAAGTATTGTTCCAATAACTTTTCATCTAGGCTTCCTTTTTCTATGTCTTCTCTTTTTATTGTTTTTTCATGATATTTTCTAAATATTAATTATTCCCTACTTATTTTCAGTTGTTCATCTAACATATTTGGGTCTTTCCTATACTAATAAGAGTATTTTGTTGTAATTTTATTTTTATCATCCTGTTTTCAATTTGTTTTTTTCTTCAATTTTCTAATTTATTATCTGTTCTTTACGACCTTTAATATTTATTCGAGTTAATATTTACTATTTTTCTAGATTCTATGTTTGATTTCTATAACTCCGTTTTTCTGAAGTTTTCCCCAACCCTTGTATAATTATATTCTTTTTATTTTTATTTATCTTTCGGTTATAGAATTTCTTATTTCTCATTGCATTAGGTTTTTAATTATTTGGATGTTTCTGCATTTTACAAAGTTTTATCTTTTCTATTGTCCCAGTATCCCACTTGGTTATGTGTATTTTTATTGGTAAGTATTCATTATAATTTTCTATTATATTTGGAATTATTATGCATGATTTACATATATATTTTACGAATGAATGTATTAGATAGAAAGATAAGCAGATTTTCAAAACATTCAATTATCATTTGATATATAGTTTTCTTCATATTTTGTATTTTTCTATCATTTAAATCTTGCTTTATTTGTGGTTTTAATTTCAATGTATTTGTCTATAGTTTTTCTGATAATAAATCTCTTGTGTTATTTTTATTCATTATCTATATCGTATGTTGGAGTTTCCATTTTATTTAAATTTAACAAAAATATTTTCCATGAAATCTTCTTCTTGATTATAAGCTTCTTGAATATTGTGTTACCAAATTTAAATCTAAAGATTATAACCATCAAGTATATTTTGTTCTTAAATTTTCTATCTTAGTAACTATTAATATTTTCTTTCATTTCTTGAGAGAGATTTAGTTGTATAATTGCTATTGATTCTTGTAAAAAGATGACTGAGGTTTACGCTATATATAATGTTCTTAATATCAATCATCCGTTAAAATTCTAATTTATAATAAGTTTAAAATTTCTATTAATACAATGTCATTAGGATCATAATCATCTTTTCTTTATTATTTTCATGATTTCTAAAACCTTAATATAAAAATTCTTATGTTATATCCGGTTTTGGCCCTTTTGTTTTAGTCTTAAAGTCTTCATTCTATTATTTGGATAGCTTTACTATTACAACTATTGATTTTTATTTCTTTATCATTTGTACAAAGTTACTATTTCATCTATTCTCATTTATTTCCATCATAAATTTCATTCTTCTTTTTTCAAAACTTCTTCAAACGTTCAAATTGTAACTTTTCTTTAGTGGCATTTAACATGACTACTATCATCAATAGTCTTATACATTTATTCATTTATTAATATCTTTCAAAATATCATCCTATTCAAGATTTATACCAGTAATATTTTCCTTTATTATTTCTTTAGCTTTTAGTAATCTTATCATAAAGATTAGGGGTGTCAAACGTGTTGGGTTGGGTTAAACGGTAATGGGTTAAATGGGTGACCAGTTGAAAAACATGTAACCAGACACAACCGGTTGTGCATCTTATTAAGCGGGTTGGCGTTTATCACCGAGCCACCCCCAGAGTCTCACCCAAACCCGTTTGTCAATGAGTTGCTCCGGTTAATCGTGTCGTTGAATTTTGCGAACTAGTCGTGAATTGGTAAAAGCAACATTAGGAAACGTTACTTGAATTATGGGTTATAAAGCGGTTGCGTGCCTCACCCGAACCACATTCCCGGTATTAAGCGTATTCTGCAGGTTGACCCAGTTTATCACCGAACCGTTGGAATTACCAGCGTAGGTTTAATCGGTTAATGCGTGTAGGTATTAGAGGTACGGCCAGGCTGAATAAAGATCTTAAAAAATTAAAAAATATCCCTTATATTATCTAATAATCTTATTGTTCTAAATATTTCTTCACAATTACAAATTATTCTATATGATATTGATCATAATTTTCTATTAAATTTATGATTGTTTTGTCATTTATGTTTTAAATTCTTCTTTTATTTTCAATTAAATTTATCATACTTATATTATAACAAACTTTTTTTCTGCATTACTTATATTGTTATTACTAAACAAATATTAATATCAAATTATTCTAAATCATAAACTTGATACATCTAATATTTTGAGATAATTTATTTTATATTATTTTAAAATAAATAATAATATTTTCTATTTTTACTTTTGTTATTCCTACCTTTTTAAATAAGGATGAATTTCATCGTTATTATTATATTTATTATATGTCTTTTATTTTATCTAAAACTAGGGCTATGATAACAGTAAATTACATTACCGAAATTTCCCATGTCTTGCTAACATATTTACAACATTGCCATCAACTGACCTGATACACTTTTTTCCATTCTCCTTCCCTCTACAGCCTCTCTATTGCCCGTTCCACCCGTGTTTGGTGATAAGTTTTCCTGAATTTTTTCTCCATATTCCCCTTATATTTCTACCAGATTTACTACATTTATTAAGATTTCAATCACTACGAAAATCATAGCATCGACGATAGTCGAAGATGTCGAGGTTTCGTCTTCCATCTGCCAACCGTAGAAGAGATTGAAATCGTTGGTGAGCGAATCATCATCAGAAATCTATCGGGTATGTAATACTCAAAGCGGCGAAATCGATTTCTTCATACAGTCGCCCATTTACAGTTTGGATCCCTGTCGTAACCCTAAACCCTAACTCCACCATTCACAGCCTCTAGTTTTTTTTTGTGGTTTGTCTAAACCCTAGACTCAATCATCTTCCATCCAATTTGCTTTCTCTACCGGCACTTCATGACTCTCTAAGGCTTCTCTCTTTTATACATTGTAGTCTCACCTGCAGTTTTAAATCATTTGGATCGTCGGATCGTGGCACTAAACATGTACACCATAAGCAAAGCAGCGGTAGTGCGCCGCGCCCTCTAGATGCTGAGTCGGTCGCGGAATGCGGAGAGTGAAAGAATCAGTATTTTTCAATAAAGAATGTCGTACCCTTTTTGGTGTCATTCCCTCCTCCTTTATGGAGGAGGGAGGTAGTCCGCTTTTCATGGAAAGTAGATGATTTCCTTCCGAAACAAAAGGGGAAGGTGACGCTTTGTTCGTGCGTTATGACATGTTCTTACTTTAGATATGACTAAGCATCTTACGCCTTAAGAAGAGAGTTTGGCCTTCTCTCATGGTGGTTACGTGTGTGACTCATTGGTTGAATTGTGAAAATATAAATTAAACCACTCAATTTAACACTTATCTGATGGCACCTGATTCTCCACTGCATCTATGTCAAGTTGAATAGGGGATTGTTTGAAAATGAATAAAGCGATTTTATGTTGGAATTAATAATGGGTTTAGTATATGACCTTTACCAAGTGCACAGGTCATTCAGTAATAAAAATTGGATGTAAGTCGGATAATTCTCTGAGATTGACGAGAATGTTGAAATCGACTACTAGCTTCTACTCAAGATTCCACACTATCTTGAACCTCTTATGGTTTGAAAAGCTGGAATTTAAAGACAAGATAATCCTATATTACTTTCATCTAATGAAATAAAATTTAAAATGGAACTAACAAATAGCGGGTAGATCGGATCTGCTGCCCAGAGAATGAACAGAATGAAGTTGTGGAGCGGTCAATTCGCATTTAATTCATTGATTCTTTCTATCTGATTTTGGATTTGAGTTTGTCAAATATGCCTATTAATGCAATTTGGATTTCTCCATTATTCACTAATTGAAGAGGTCCGTTTTCTTCCAACAGGATCTAATTAGTTACTGTAATGCGACACCTCTTCTCTCTAAAAGATACAGGTATTTTTTTTCTTTTTCAATACTTCATACCCATTTCTTAAGACATAAAATTCTTGTATCTGATGCGGGTCATTGCAAAACTTCTACAAAATGGTTGATGACTCATCCTTTGAATGGAGTGGATTTTCCTTCTCCTTGTTAGATCTCAACTAACACCCAGTATCAAAGGTCTATCGATAGATTAAAGATTGAAATCTCGATGATTTAAATTGATAAATTATTCTATTGACATCAACTATGAGTGAAATGGAAATTTATCAGGGTGAACTCAGGAAACAATAGTTCATCAACGATAGTCTAAGCATTACCCCTGATTGATTATTCAAAGTTCCAAAGGAATCACCATCTAAGTATTTAATCACTGAAGGGTCTCCTGATCAAAGCATGAAACAATCCTTGAAGGATACCTAGATACTACTGCATTAGGAACAATTAGTTTAAAACAACATCCACTTTCAGAATGATAAAATCCCGATTTGGGAAGTTCCTTCCATTTAAGCGCGAGAGAAAATGCGTAACTAACAACACTTATCATTTGTGGAAGAACATTGCTTCTCAATTACGAATCTGTCGACAATGGAGTATTGATCAAGAACATCCATTGTAACTATAATTCCCTAGAAAAAACGAATTCCAAAAATTTTCTGAACATCATTGATTCCAAGTCGTAATTAGAAAAGAGAATGAAAATTAAATCCAGCTTCTACATTCTAACAGTTACGAGGTTTGAATCCAAAAATAAATAAAATAAAAAGAAAAAGAAAAAGTCTATTCTAAAATATACAATGAGTCTTCTCGTCCTCTGACATTAGTTTGGAAAAGCGAATTTGCTTTACTAAAAATTTATTAATAGCTTATTTATAACTTTGAAATTGAGCGATTCCAAGACTCGGTGGATTTCCACTAAAATAAATGGCTGACCCTCTTTTGGAGTCGCAACTAGAAGCTTGTCGACATCATTTGCCTTCTGAGATCGTAAGTCTGTCGTGACCTCGGGCCCAGTCACGCCCAGCGTTCTTTGCTTTATTCTTACAATTGTTGGTGTGACACGATGTTTTATTGCGACTGTTTCTTCGGTTGCATTTTGATTAGTGAATTAGCGACGCAGATTCTTTGCCGTGACCATGTTAGTTGTCGGCGATTGAGATCTGGTTGAGCCGCACCTCCTTTGTTTCTAGGAACGGTGTCGCGACATCATTCTATTGTCGACCTCTTTAATTCTTAGTCCGCAGCTACTCTTCGGTTGCGCGACATCGTTCACGGAGTTGTCTTGAGCCTTTAAGCGGTCGCGACTCAAATTCTTCAGTGCCTTATTTTTTCTTGTCATAAACGTGGATGAATGATGGTTTCTTCAAATCGTTGCAGTTCTGTGCGACCATGAAGTATTAATAAAGACGTGTATTCTTTATCTGATGAACCTCATTCTCGATCTCAGTTTCCATTCAATTCTATTTCTGAAATCGCGACATTTCTTCCCTTTGATGAAATAGCAATATCGCGACCTCGATTTCATGTCGCGACATCATTTACATTGCCAGTTATGTTGATCTTTGTTGCGACCATGTTTTGACCATATCGGTCTATGTCGCGACCTAAATTTTGTCTTACTATCTTGCATTCGTATGCGACCTCGATTCGATATCAGCGACATCATTTCTTTTCATGATGCAATATTCTTGGTCACAGCTCCCTTTTTCATGTTGTGACTTAAAATTGTTTATCTGTTCATTGTCTTGTTGTGACATGGGATTTAGGTCGCGACCTAATCGTTTCTTTACCTTGCTGAAATTCACGTCGCGACCTTAAAAGCATGTCGCAACATCATTTCTCCATCTGTTGCAACCTCGCCGACCTGACAATTTCCCATGAATTCATCTCTTGCTTTTAAGTGCTAAGTGTGTTGCGGCGAGTAGTAGCCCTTAACACACTTTGTTTTTGTGCGGTAGCTCAAACTTAGTCGCAGCATGTTTTTAATGTTGACTCATTTTTATGTCGCGACATGGATTCTGGTCAGCGACCTCGATTGGTGTGTCCTCCCGACTCACGTTTGTGTTCTGACATCAATTTTACATTTGCTACCAACAGTAATATTTCTTTTACGTAATGCGACCACCGGCGGTGTCGCGACATGATGGTAGCTCTTCTTACCACTATACTTTTGTCCATGTTGCTTAAAATACTTAGTCGCGACATAAATGCACAGATTCACGACATAATTGGAGTCTCAACTTATATTTTGCGCAACCTTAAATTACTGCATGGTAGAGACCTTGTAAGCTTAGTCATCGACCGTTTCATGTTGCTGACCCTCAATTACTCTGTTGCAACTTCGAGTTGTCTTCCTTGATTATCGCGACATCCAAAATGAACCAGCGACATGAAATCTTTCATGAAGCCCTTTTACGTGTAGCAACTTCTCTTTTGTCACAAATGACTTTTCATTCAATATAGTGCATGACTTTTGATCGCGACCTCAATTCTGTCCGACCTGGCGCAGCCATTGAATTGCTTTCATGATCCTTACTTTGGAATTTTCATTTACGCTATAAATTTACGCAAATATAAATTTGGTAAATAGTACATATTTACTATAAAAACAAGCGATTACATTGTAATAAAAGTCGAGGAAAAATGGACTAAAATTCAAATGAGTTTTTACTTTCGTCGAGATACTTCAAGGTGAGAGAGTCGATTTGGTGCCTCTTAAAGGTAGTGGCCAGACGAGAAGATCGTGCCAGGCATTATGTCTCTGTCCAGGGTTGGGGAAGTATGTTTTTTGGCATGGCTTGTAAATAAAGATGATTGGGCACGTAAATTTGGAGGCCATTATACTCTGGGGTTGGAGTGCGAGGGCTGTTCTTTGAAGTGCAGGCTGAAGCCCATGGCACCCACAATGCCCCCATTTTTTTCGATTTAAGGGAGGTCATCTTCCCTAATCGGGAAAAAGAATGTTTGGGCTTGTCTAATGTGGGGATCGATTGAATGGATTAATGATGGGGTGTTCTAATGTACTTACATTACCAAGGAATTTCCTATTTTTCGTGTTACGTTTAATCTGACTCTTTTGGGCTCCGTGGAAGCTTAGGGTCTTTGTAAGAGGCTTGCGGGGGTGAGTTCCTTGTGCCACGGTTGAGTCTTTGGTTCCTGATGGAGTAAGAAATATGGCTGAGCGTAGTGGTCATTCTTGAGTGCTGTATTTTTTGATGGCTTCATGGAAGAGGCTTACGAAGGGGGCTGGGACGTGATCATCAACTATGGATCAGGCTGAAGGCCGTAAGGACTAGGCTGGGACGTGCTAATTTACATTTTGGAGAATATTTTCGAACTTTACATATCTCCTTACGTGCCCAGCACAACGTTGTTGTGGCGGTGGGTGGTTCGAAAACTAGAATGAAATCCTCTGTGACAAGAACACCTCCCCAGTCAGGAGACAACTGCGTTCCTTTCGCGCCTGTCTGAGGACCTTCTTTCTACAACCTCTGCTTAAGCTACTTCTTCTTTCTTAGCCTTCGCCCTATTTTTCTCTCACTTTTTAGCCTCTATATTTGATCGGGATGGATCAGTAATCATAGTATAGTCACTTTGTTATTAAGCGTTGTTGTATGATATGACGCCCTTGGTATCAGTGTGATTTACATTTCTTGAAATTTTGTGATTCTACATATTGTCCTCGTGCTTTTTTCCCTAATTCCCAGGCCTAGTGATAGGGCCGGGTCTTATGGCCGAAGGCTATGGTGACTGATGCGCTTTGAGTAGGCAGGTCTAGAGTAACATGGTTGTGAGGCGCAAGCGCGTTTGTTAGGGTGGCGAAGGGCCCACGGGCACAGCCCGCGTTCATTCCGCGCGCCTAGTAAAGCGGCGTCGCCGGAGTTCAGATTGGTGGGTAAGGTGGTCGGCGGTGCATTTAATGCGTCTGCAGGCTCTAGACGCTTAATATATAGGGAGCCATCATTTGATTTCACCCGTTCTTGTACTTGTTTCTTCTTAGTTATCTGTTTCTCACTCTTGCTTGAGATTTTGCCGGATACTGCGGTGCCCTTCCTGTCTTTTAACAGATCGTTTGTCAAGCCTAGTTTACTTTCCATTTTTAGGGTAAACAACGAACACGCTGCAGATTCGTTGGTAGGTTTAGACTAAACAGTGACAAGATGACTGGGGGGTGAGGGGATGTCATGGGGCCTGTTAGGACTAGGTGAATCCCGCCCAGGTTTGGTGGGTTTGTATCATTTTTGCCCCTTTACGAGTTTGGTATCTCTCGGCAGAAATTTAATTTTAGTTTTTTTTGTCTGCTTGTAGAATGGCAAGAAGTCAGGAAGAGACTTCTACCGGTCGGTCGAATTAAAGCGAGGAGCTGCAGGGGATGCCTTCTACAAGCAACATCATCTCCTCTTTATCTATGGAGGATTTGAGGGCTTATTGTCAAATTCCCGATGGCGTTGATGTCATGTTGTCGGAGACCCGGCGAAAATGCGTAGGCCCGAAGAATAAAGCGCGGTGTTTTTCACGGGAAGCGACCGCGGTCGGGCCGCTTCCCTTTGTGCGGTCTCTAGTTAAGCAGTTCTTGCGGCTTTACTAGAGCGTACATATATTACGAAGCGTCGTCGGATTACATTTGGATGTTGTGTACTAAACCTTCTTTACCAGCTTGATCTTTCATTGGTGGAGTTTGTTTTGCTTACACCTTGAGGGTAGTGCAAGGTGGCCGAATGTCCATGTTAGCCAAAGCCCGATTGCAGTCGTTCTGAGACTCCCGGCTTCGCCCGAGGCGAGGCGATGGGCGCGTCTGATCGGGGACCTTGGGATGAGACCCGAGTTCCCACGACCTTAGTTTGATGTAAACCATTGATGTTTTTCGGTGTGTACAAATATGAGGGCTTTACTGTTGGTGTATTTTCGTATACCTATTTTATGTACATGTGTTTTCACATTATTGTGGGTTGTTCGCGCGGGGAAAATGGGAGAAATGACCCAGTGCATTAGGTGGAAAGGCTAGTTTGAAAAATTTGGAGGTTGCTGGAGATTTCTGAGTAGGAGAGGCATCACGAAGTCCTTCTTACTGCGAAGAGTTGCGCTGATTTGAAGCCGCGTCTCCTTGACGTCGATAATCTCATGCCCTCTGCCTCGAAGAAATTGTGGAAGGTGAGCGCCGTTCGCTGCGGACGCCGGGCAATCTTGGTGGATTCGTCCTCAGCCGAGCCGGAGGCCAGAAATGACGATTGGAGTTGGTGGTCCGCATTCGTCCGGCGGCACTTCCTCTGTGAGTGAGGATTACGGCCCTACCCCTTAGGTGTCAAGCGAGGTTGGGGGGGTAGTCGGTGTGGGCGTCTTCTCTTAGAAGAAGGCTGTCGTTGCCCCCGAACACATAAGAGAAGGAAGGGGACACCCGGGCGCCAAAACGTTCCCGGGGCCGGAGTAGAAGACTTCGTCCCTTGGGTTCCCCCCATATCCAGTCGTCCCCGGTTGTGGGATGTCGATTTGGTCCCTTTCTTGCTCGGAGGCGGGGCGGATGCTAGCCTCGAAGCCCGAGCGGTTGATGCCATCCGTAGCGGAGGGATCGGTCGAATACCGCCTGCGATGAGGTTCGGGTCACGGGCAATTGTCATCTCGGGTCGCTGAAATGGGTTTTGAATGACCGGTAGCTCCGGAGAATGTCGCCTTGGCGAGTCCGAAGGCTTCCACAGAGAGCCCGCGTATCAGAAGTGGTCCATTGTCCGGCCCGGTCGTTGGCGATCATATAGAGCAGTACACCTAGATTTTGGGCGTGGGAGGCGCTTTTCGATCGGATGTTACTTAATTCTTATCTTCTTTCTCGCGACCTTTGCTCCTCCATGGAGTATCGGTCCCGGGCGGAAGGCACCCAGGGAGTATAGTCATTTAAGGCCCTTTAATCGAGGCAAATCTTGGTTGACGTTTGCTAAGCTATACGGTGGCGCTACGGATGCTTATAGGCATTGCGGGTCGAGGCAAGGAAAGAGTATTTTAATCTCGATCCTGTGAGTCTTGCTAAAGAAGATCTCCGCGAATGATTGAAGATGAGACCTCAAATTATGTATGACTTTGCCCAGTCGACAAAACTGGAAAGTTTGTAAGCGCTATCATGTTCTAGCATTAATTATTAGTTATTGTCATATCCTTAATATGTTTTATGTGACGATTCTTTGCCATCTGAACATGGCCGCTGGCGTAAGAATTTCGGGCAAGGTTGAGGGACTACGGAAATTTCTGACTCTACCTTGATCGCGATTTAGGACGAAGCCCTAAGGTGCTTCCTTAATGGAGGCGGATCAAATTCGAGGAGTCTTGGGGAGTCGGAGGCTAAGAGGTATTGAAAGGGCAGTCGTGTTAAGGCGGAGAGGGGCGTCGCTAGTCTTGAAGTGGCGATGACGGGCCCCGGAGGCCAGAAGCGATAAGCGGCGCTCGGGACACGAGGTGGAGATACGGGTTAGCCGGGTCAACGCGCCTTAGTTTCTTTAGAAGACTCCCGACGGAAGGTGGAGTATGAGTTAGGCGAGGGTTGACAAGCTTTAGGCATACGGAGAAGGGCATGGCGGAAGGCGGAGGAAAGAAGCTAGTGCGTCCCGACATATAGGCGAGTTTCACTTACTTTAGAGCTCGGGCTAGCAAGACAAGGCATTAAAGCTTTACGAGGCGGAGACCCTTAAAGAAGAGGCTTTGGAGGCGTTTGACTCGGAGTTTTGATGCTGATCTTTAATTATGGTTATGGTTGTTGTGCCTTTGCACATAATATTTGAGGGAGTAAGCCCAGGATCCCAGCCAGGATGCCTGACACGTCAAAGCCGTTACCTCCCGAGTTTTTTCTCAATCCTCGATGCCCATAGTCTTTGCCCCAAAGTTCCCTACCACTTGATCCGCATAAATATTGAGAGGAACTTGGTAGAGTCTTCTAGCGTAGGATGAGCTAGGCTACCGTAACCCGGACTCTCTTGCCAAAGTAGTTGGGGAGAATAGAGGGCCGATCGCCGGCGAGGCCCAGGGTTGTAATGCACTTGCTTTACCCAGGCCTTACTCTTTTGGCTCCTGTGCACATCCCACATTTTGCTATAGTGTATCTAGACTTTTTAATGAAAGTCTACGTTGTTTTCCTAATTAGAGTCCTCTTTGAATCAGTGGTTCACTTTTCTTTAGCTTAGTGGGCATAAATGGGTTATCCAGCTGGGCATCAACCATGCGGAGTCGAAACAGTGATCAACCTTTTTGATTCATTGTTCAATGCAGAAGGGTATCGAATCAACAAAATTTATACCTATTTCCTCTACTCTAGTAGCATAGCTCTTTGCAGTATAATTAGGCTCTAGGGTCGAACACGGGGATGGTTTTTATTCGCATAAATGACTTGCAGTGAGGTTGTGAAATGGTGAATTTATTTTTTGGATTTGGGGTTTGATAAGAGGATTGTGATGGTTGCAAACTGAAAATAAAATAAGTAAAAATGTAAAATAGAACTCCTTACAGTGTTAGGTCACTAGGGTTGGAGTCCTAGGGCAACTGAGGGTCTCCAGGGTCCTTTCCTCGTGTTGGGGAGGATAACCTATAGTCATCTCCCGAATCGGATCTTCATTTAGCTATAAAAACTGACCCAAAATAACTATCCTTTTGAAAATGGTATTCACTGAGCATTAATGGTCTCAGGCAATGAAAAACAAGTCTCCTTGACTCACGCTGTGGCTTAATAGATTATTAACTAATGAATCTCGAGTGGATCTAACAATAAAGCATCCATTGAACCCTAAAATATTATGGAAATACGGATCATTGAGTGCATCGAGAGGGATCTAAACCTAGAGTTTAAGAAGAGCATTAAAAACGGTGAATACGCAGCGTGAAACCATGAAAACCTTCGGTTGCCTTAGGATCCTGTACCGAATGGCCTTCCTTCAAGGAGGAAAGGTTTCTGCTTTACTATCCTCTAGTTGTCATCCTCGGAAGGGGTGTTTGGCTAGTGAGAAATGGAGAAAAGTATTCAGGGAAAATGAGAAAATGAAAGAGCGGGAGAGAGTTGAAAGCTTCCCGCTAAACTTCTATTAATGCGAAAGAAAAGTCTTCTGAGTGAACGGGTTTCCGGTCTGATGCAACTTTGGACTTATATCTTGCTGGTTCCAAGCAAAATTACAAAAGTGTATGAATTGGCCACTATTACATGAGGGACAATTCAAGAAAAAAAGAAATTACAGTAGAAAAGTCAAAAAGTTAAAATGGTGCAGGAAAAGTGTCGCGAGTTCAGTCGCAATCAACTGCGAAATTTAGGTTCTATTTGCAAGAATTTCACAACCTGCGAGATTTGTGGGCTCTCCTCTGCTCTTTTATACTCTCTTCTTAAAAGTTTCCTAAAGCTGCGACTTTGAATTCAACTTGACTTCTTCATGCTAGAGCTGACTTAATCAATCTTGGCATGGAATAAACATGAAACCTACAAAATTTGCCACAAAATGTGATTAGTAGTAAAGCTAGGACCTTAACATGCCAATTTGGTTAATTAGGGCGATTACTACACAAAAAGTGCTTAAAACCTATATTAATAAGAGTGTAAAATAGCACTATTTTGATAGTAATCACACCCCCCAACCGACACATTGCTAGTCCCTTTGCAATGAAAGAAGAAAGAACAATCAAAAGTAAGATGAGACTATATACATCCCATAAACAAAGTTTTCAAAATTAGGAGGATAAAACCCCGACCTTCGGCAAGTCATCAAAATCCTACTTGATGGCCCAGTCTCAAGAAGAGTAAGTGCTATCACGAGAATTCAAGTATCAAAAATGAGTGTCAACTCAGAACCAACCTAACACCTTCCTGAAAACCTAAGTGTTAACTTAGGTGGTTTTCAAAAATAAGTATCCAAAGTGAAATCCTCTCCCCCAACCTAGCTCTTGTCTAAACTTAGCAGACTAACCAACCTCAATATATCAGGACCCATTTTTATTCCACAACTCCTTTTTTTATTGTAGGGGTGCAATGTTGAGGGTATCGAACTCACAAGTGTCCATGTAATGGGGGTCCACCGATGACTCCCAACCAATTAAGGTTTAGGGCATCAAGTCATAAGGATCTTTCGACCACTAACTCTTCAGGTTTCACCCCGGACTTTAATGAGCTAGAAACTCTAGTAGCTACAATTTGCTAAACTCTGCCTATTCACCCATGTAACAAACACAAAGTCGGTGGCTCCCAACCAGTTGGCTTAGGGCACCGGGCTTTAAAGACTTTCGCCATATACCCCTCGGACCGTGCTCGGGTTTCAAGGCAAAGGGTCACACTTATTCTTTTCTTTTTCTTTTTCTTTTTCTTTTCTTTTCTTTTCTTTTCTTTTCTTTTTTTGAAAACTCATTGGTATTTTGTGTCGGGGGATTTGCTGTAAAGGTGGTGAGTGGCGGGTACTTTTGCGGGGCTTAGAGGCAAGGCGGTTTTTCGACCTACTATAAATGAAATCTAATGTGCACAGTGGGTGGTTAGTTCAATGTGGAAGAAAAAGGTTGAATACCATAACAATTTCAACATGTTATCAACTCAACTAAGCATAACACCATTCTAACATCAACAACATTGGAACAAAATTTCAATTTCTTATACTGTAAGCTGGGCATTACAAAAAAAAGTTTTCTAAAAATGAGAAATTGAAAGCATGAACTAGGAACTAAAAAAAACATGAATTATATTAAAAAAAAAAAAAAAAACTAACTAACTAGCAAGCCATTCAACTTACAAAAAAAGACTTGCTCAAAACATAAATTAACACTTCCTTCCTTAACTCTCCCCTGACCAAATTCTACATTGTCCTCGACTGGCTATGGAATAAATTTAGGGAGAGAAGTGATACCTCCTTGATAAAATGTACCGCGTTTTTGAATAGGAGACTTAGCAAGCTTTCAGGCCTTATTCACATTCAATTTGGACTTCAAATGAACAAGTTGGAAAAAGAAAAAGAGAAAAAAAGTTACCAAGATTTAAGACATTTTGAGAATTACGACTTTATCATAATTTCAAAAGTGTTCTTTCTGGATATATTTAGATTCTACACCCTCTAAGCTTTCCAACGGTACCAAGATCACCTAAAACGGAGTTTGGATGAAAAATTTATGGTTTTCGAACAAGTGGAAGTGTAGGGACACGAAAGGTGCCCAAGAAGCTTTGAAATCCTTTTTTTCAAAGACAAATTTTTTTTTTCAAAAACATAGAAATTTTTTTTTTTTTAAAGACAATAAACTTTTTTTTTTTATTTTAGGACACATATTGATTTTTTTTTATTATTAATTTTTTTTTAAATATATATTTTTTTCATATATACATATATATATATATATATATATATATATATATATATATATATATATATATATATATATATATATAAAAAAGAAAATAATTTTTTTTCACTACGATGGCTACTATAGTGCCATGCCAAATTGATCATGTCGTACAAGCGCTACAGTGATCCTACGAAATTTCGCAGGATCTGCGAAAATTTGCCACCTGGAAATTTCGCAGGGGTTAAAGTACAAGGTTTGTCTAGACCTCCCTTGCTAGATTACGCGCAGGCTTGCAAAATAAGTTAGGAAAAATTTTAAAAAATGCAAGAAAATTAAAAATGAGCTAAAAACAAGGATTAAATTAAAATTAGAGGAAATCTAAAGAGAAAAACTAAATAAATCAAAATAAAATAAAATAACACCAAAAAAATCAAAACAAAAAGTGGGGGAGACTGAGTTTCTCCCAAACCGCTGCTTCTCGAGGTCAGCTGAACTCCGGTGGAGCCGGGTGGAATTACCGAGGTTCAGGTGTCTAAACCCCAACCAAGATGGTTTCTTGTGATAAACCATCTACCGTGTCATGCAATATGAGCAACCCGCCAAATGTCCGTGTGATGTAACGGCAGTTTGAACAAAGGCCACTAACTTCCTAAGTTTTGCAGGTAAAGGCGCTTGAGATGGCCTAGCGCAGGTGTTTCGTGTGTTTCGTGCTGGAATGTGCTGCAAGTGTATATGTGATGTGCACCGGCAAGTGGGTTGTTTTGGCTCTGGCAGCGGCACTGTGGATCCAATTCTTGTGGGAAGTGGCTTAAGGATACTTTTAGGCTCTTCCACTGCCTTTCCATTGCCTTCCTCAGTCAACAAGGGAAGGATTTCTTCTTTCCTCCTCCATGACCCATAGACAGCACATAATTATGGGGCACCCTGCAGTTCCTCGGAAGCTTCTGCTGGTTCCTCTATCAATTCCTCCTGAAGCTACTGCAGTTGAGCATGTTCACCCAAAATGGTGTCAATCAGGCACTCTTCCTCTGGATAAACATGTTGTTGATTGGCAAGCCTTGAAATTGAGTACTGCAGGTTGTCAAATTTATGATCAATTTCACTTTGAAATCCATCAATTCTCTTGTCCACATTGTTTTCCATAGTGTCAATTTTCTGACTTAATTGAGCATTGATTGTCTTCTGCTTTTCCATAAAGTCACCCACCTTGCTAAGGTTTAGAATGGCTTGTTCAACTGGAGAGGTTGACTGTGATGGTTGAGGCTGAGATGAAGAAGCATACTGTGAATGTGCGGGAGGTGCATATTGTGGAGGTTTTGGTCCCTATGAAAGATTTAGTAGTGGTTCCCCAACTGGGGTTGTGGCATTTCCATATGGTACTTGTTTGAGGCACAATGCATGAGGGCACACTCATCCGTGAGGGTTTCTATAGTCCCTCATGGACCTATATGCGTTTGGATTTCTCTCCACGGGTTGTTGACTCGATACCCTTAGGAGGAGGTTCCATTTGCTCATGTTCAGGTCATCATAATTTTCTCAGTTCCATGGGAGATCGACCTTAACTAACCTCGTTTCCACCTCTTACTCCATCAGAATATGTACTCGCATTGAAAACAGAGCAACACCAAAAAAAAAAAAAAAAAAAAAAAACAATTATACCTAAAAGGGGTAATGTTAGCTAAAAAAACTAGTGAAACAAAATTAACAAACAAATAGAAAAATAAAAGTAAATTCACCAGATCTTGTGATGAGAATCACAAGTGTTACTTATGTTGTCATTTGCACTTACACACCATCCCCGGCAATGGCGCCATTTGATTCCTGGCACGGAGGGGTATCCGGAATCAACAAAATTTATACCTATTCCTCCTACTGTCGTAGCATGGCTACTACAGTATAGTGGCTCTAGGGTCAAACACAGGGATGGGTTTTCTTCACACAAATGACTTGCAGTGAGGTTCAAAATGGTGAATTTATTTTGGATTTTGGGGTTTGATAAAAAAAGAGGATTGTGATGGTTGCAAACTGAAAATAAAATAAGTAAAAATGTAAAATAGAACTCCTTGCAAAGAATAGTGGTTAGAGTCCTAGGCAACTGGTGGTCTCTGTGGTCCTTCTCGCATTGGGAGGATGACCTATAGTCATCTCTCGAACCGGATCTTCATTTAACTATAAAAACTGACCCAAAATAACTATCCTTTTGAAAATGGTATTCATTGAGCATTAATGGTCTCATGCAGTGAAAAACAAGTCTCCTTGACTCACCTTCTAATGACTAATAGATGATAACTAATGAATCTCAGTGGATCTAACAATAAGCATCCACTGAACCCTAAAATATTATCAAATACGGATCATTCAAGGTGCATCGAAGGGATCTAAACCTATAGTTTAAGAAAGAGCATTAAAAACAGTGAATACTTGCGTGAAAATCATGAAACCCCACTGTCTTTTAGATCCAGAGATTCGCAAATTCCCTTCACTTCAAGGAGTGAAAGGTTTCTATTGCTCATCCTCTAATCAATATCCTCTGCAGGTGTTCGCTAGTGAGAAAGGGAGAGAAAGTGAGGGAAATGAGAGAAAATGAGGAAAGAGCGGGAAGAGCTGATGCTTTCCCCGCTAAACTTTATTAATGCCAAAAGAAAGTCTTTACAAAGGAACCAAAGGTCTCCCTACAATACAAGCAGTTTTGGGACTTATACGCCTAAAGCCATGCAAAATTATTAAAGTGTATGAATCGCCACTATTACATGAGGGACAATTCAGAAAAAAAGAAAAATTAGCGTAAAGTCAAAAAGTCAAAATGGTGCAGAATTAAGAAGGTGTCATAAATTCGCAGCCACCGCGAAATCCGCAAAGACCGTGAAATTCTTCGGCAAATTTCGCGAGACTCGCAGGCTCTCCTCTTCGTCTTTGCTCCTCTCTTTTTCTGGTTTCTAAACCGCAGCTCTTAATTCAACTTGACTTCTTCGTGCTAGAGCTGACTTAATCATCTTGGCATGAATAGCTTATGAAAACTACAAAATTTGCCACAAAATGTGATTAGTAATAAAGATAGGACCTTAACATGCCAATTGGGTTAATTAGGGCGATTACTACACAAAAAGTGCTTAAAACCTGTATTAATAAGGGTAAAATAGCACTATTTGGGTAGTAATCACATTTTAGCTCCATCCGGACTTTTAAATGAACCAGCTAGGCATCGACCATACTGGGCCGGACAGGATGTCAACCATCTGGACTTGGGATCGAGCTACCGGGCATCAACCATTCCTGCCTACGTGACATCGGGCCTTCAGGCTATCCGGATTTAGACCGAGCTACTGGCATCAACTACACGGGCCAGATAGCATTAACCTTCTAGCCATCCCGACTTTAGATCGAGCTACTGGCATCAAACTGATACTGGATCTGGATAGTGGCATTAACCTTCTAGCATCATCCGTATCTTAGTGAGCGACCCCCAGCCCTAGCCTCGACCCAATTGGCGAATCCAATTAAAACCGTGGACGCCCTACCGTTACAACTAAATCCGCTATCAAATACATTCATTCTCAAATCTTGCTAAGCGATTTCTACTTAAGCTCCATAAACATTTATTTAATGTAATGTATTTACAATGAAGGCACTCTATGCCTTTTCAAAATGATTTACAAAATAGATATTCATAGTTCAAATGCATGAACCAAACTCAAGAACATACGAACACAACTGATGATATTAATTCTCGCACCCTTTATGACTCGACGCCTCGATCTGGTCCGTCGATCACTATCTTTCACTCTGCACTGCGGCATTGGTAAACAATACACTAAGCATTTTCATGCTTAGCGGTTCTACATACAAATTCATTCTTCGCCGCTTTAATTCAAATCATGCAATTTAACAATTCAAACTTTCAATCTTTTGATGATCAATGTCAATACAATACATATACTTGTTTTATATACAATCATTTATAGTTCATTGATCATCCCAAATACACTTTCATATTCACAATCATGCATTAATCAAATCATGCATTTCACAATGCTCTTTCATTCAATCGGGCAAAACATGCTTTTCAATTCCAATATTTTACAATCTCAAATCAATTCAATTATGCTCACCAATTCATTTCACTTCTACAATTCAATTCAGATGAATTTAACCTATGTTTCCGATATACAGGATATCGGAATCACCGGCACGGTCCCGCCGGGTCGTTGTGCCTATAAAAATCAATTAGTGAACACTACCGACACGGTCCTACTGGTCAAGCATCTGAGTGACACATCAATACAATCATTCGCAGTACTGCTATTTTGACCCCTATTGGTATACCAATCTATCCTTAATGCGAAATAAAACGCTTAACATTCTATTATGATGCCTAAATCCTTATAGCAAAAATATAGTACAATACGTATTTGTGGCTAAACAATTCATTTTCAATAATCATGCAATTGTCATATGCAAACATTTCAAAATCACTTTTCTCAAATCAATTAAATCAATTCAATATGTTTTATGCATTTAGAACAAAATAATTCAAATCTTGAAACGAATGTGAAAAGATAGAACAAACATGCAAAACTTGAAACGAGGAATAGAAGCCTAGAGGAACAAACCAAAATCGTCGCTTTGATTCTGATCTTCTGAATATTGACTTCAATGCTGGCTTTCCTCCGTCAGCCCCTATTCAAATACAATGACAATCACATATTAGTAGTTATTCTGTGGAGTTTACCGGTTTATGTTCATCTGAGTACTTCTTTCACTTGCAGTTCGAGTAGTGACACATGAGCCATAATTTTCTATGCTTCCTTCAATAAAATTCTTATCTCTATGAGTCTATTTTAGTAGAATTGGAATCATCTCATTTGGATCACCCAAACTCAAGGTTACAAAGATTTTAATGCCAAACTGGTCGGCATGCCCAAATTTCACTGGCTACTCATCGTTATTCCCAATTTCGTGGGTCTTAACCTAGTTTTGGTAATGGTTCCTTCTACTCATTTGAATTTATGGTTATAAGGTTTCTTCTCCAACTATAATCATCCAATTTGGATCACCAAAACTGCTATTGCATTTTACATCCGAGACTACCCACTGCAAAGGTAATCGATCGTTTCTACACATACCCACTTTGGCAAATTTATGGTCACTTTGGGGTTACAATTTTCATACACTTCCATCAAGTAACTTATTCCCCTAGAAGTCTATTTTACCCAAAATTTTGAATCACTTCAATTTGGATGAGTGAACTCAATCTTATGGCCAAACACTATAATAATACCCAAAACAGCATAACCAGCCAGCTACCCGAGCTCACCTTCCTTAAGCCCGTATTTGGGAGCCTTAGAGCTACAATTTTCCTGGTCCCTTCTATACATTTGTATACCTATCTCTATGAGTATCAATTGGAATCACTTCATTTGGATGATTATAACTTAATCTATAGCCAAATTAAGAACAGGGGTTTTTACAAAATTTTGACAGTATTTCCTTTGAAAACTCAACATTTTCCCTTTTTACAAACACTACACAAAACCAACTCCAAACTGGTCCCAACCAATAATACAAACAATCTCAAAAATTCAAAACTCATTTACAACCAAACAAAACTCTTTATCCACATTTAGTTTTCCAACTCAAACACAAGAACAAAGTGGGTTTGGGCTTATTTCACTCAACCTCTTCAAATCTTCTCTTCCAAGTTGTTTGATCTCTTAGGAGTAAGAGATGGGAAGCAAACTCCAACTCCAACTCTACATCTCTTGGTGTAAAACCCTAGCTTTTTCTCCCTTTCTCCTCTCTTCTTCTCCCTAAAACAAGATTTGCTCACCGAGCCCTAAGCACCACCTTTTCGCCTTAGAATACTCATTTAAGTGTAAGGCCATGTTTGGCCTTCCACACTTAGTCTCATTTCTCATTTTTCTACTATTTGGTTTTTAAATATCTCATTTCCTCAAGGCCTTATTTGGCTACAAAATGCATTTTTAGGTTAAGTTCTCCCAAATGGCAATATAGCTCACACTTATTCCTATTTGTACTTAAATCCCCATATTTACACTTAGACATATAAACTTGTTTACAATTGACCCTTAGGTCCTCATTTTTCACATTTCCAAATTTGCCATTTTTTCACTTGGGTAAATTTTCGGGTGTAATCAATTCTCATTTAGTATATTATATTTGCATTGGGCTCTTAATATATAATCATTTATGCAATATTCATTTAACAATTCCTAAAATACCAAAGTTTACTCAACTTATACCCGAATACATAATAAAATTATAAAAAAATTTAGGTATTTTCGTGCTGTTACATTTAGACTAAGCCAACCTGGCATCAAACTATACCGTCGAATGGGGCATCATCTTCTACGCCATCCCGACTTTTGTGGACTGAGGCCACCGCATCAACCATACTGGGCCGGATAGGGCATCAACCTTCTAGCTCCATCCGGACTTTAGACTAAGCCAGCTAGGCATCAACCATACTGGGCCGGATAGGGCATCAATCTTCTAACGCCACCCAGACTTTAGAAATTAAATTTTGCGAAGAAAATACAATTAGAGAATGAATCATCTTTTTTATCGATAATACCTGAGGTGCATGATTCCACATTCTGGTACGTGTTCCATCTAGCTTATTCATATAAAGCATATGATCCGGATTCACCGGCTCGTATTACAATATATGGCCCTTCCCAGTTGGCCTGAAACTTTCCTGCCACTGGATCGGTTGTGTTTTCGAAGACTTTCCTTAAGACTAGGTCTCCTGGTTGGAACACTCGGGGTTTCATGTGTCTGTTCTATAGATTTGCCAACCGGCGGTGGTAGGATGCTACCCGTACGGCTGTTGTCTCACGTAGTTCATCCGCTGTGTCTAGGTCCTTGATTATGGATTCTGTACTCAACTATTCAGGCATATCTGTTCGGAGCGTAGGCATACCGATTTCTGTATGGATTATAGATTCCATCCCATAGGTAAGTGCGAAAGGAGATATACCGGCTGGTCTGCGGGCGATCGTTCTGTAAGCCCAAAGGACCCGGGAAGTTAGTCCACCCATTTGCCTTTAGTTGCGTCCAACCGTTTCTTTAAGGCCGTCAATAGGGTTTTGTTGAAAGCCTCTGCTTGGCCGTTGCTTTGCAGATACTGGGGGGTGGAGTATAAGTTCTTTATGTTCAACTCCTGGCATAAGTTTTTGTAGACCCGGCTATCAAATTGAGGTCCGTTGTCTAATATCATTAACTAGGGAATAATTTAACTGGACAAACAATATTCTTTCGTAAAATCGAGGACGCCCTTGTCTTCTTTATTGATGCAAAAGCTCAACTCCTATCCATTTAATAAAGAATCACCACATAAGAATAACTTCTTATTAGTCTGGGTCGTAGGTAAGGGTCCTACTATGTCAATTCCCCATTGAGCAAAGGCCAAGGGTCGAGATTGATACTAAGTCTTTGAGCCGACGATCTTAATACGGAGCCCGGACGCTGGCAATTCCACACATTTTCCTCATGTAATCGGGCGGCCAAACTTAATGGTCACACACATCAGAAGACCTCGAGAAAATTCCACTTCGAAAATGGCAAAATCATACTCTCGGAAAATCCGAAATTTTTTTCTAGATCTCGAATGACGTAGACGGATTTCACCATTGGAATCGCCCGAAATCTAGCTAACACGTCAATTTCGGGCCAATTCGGTGACGTCAGATTTGCACGTTTTTCGAGGCACCGAGTATCTAGTGCCGTAAAACGATATTTGATGTGACGAAAGTCACATATAACATGTACTCAAGGTGACATAAGTTGCACATGAGTAGAGAAATGATGGGGGAATGACACGAAGATAGTGCCAAATGTCGAAAATCCAAAGTTTGGGGACATAGATGTCATTAATGGAATAGTTAAATGATAATAAGGATGAAATAGGGAATAGTGTTGTCTCTTACATTCAAAAAGGAAGCCAAAAACGTGAAAAGGTGAAAAGATACATAAGCTTTGATTTTTAGTTTTTAGTGAGAGAGAGAGAGAGAGAGACTTCTCTCTAGATTTACGGGCGATCCGACCGTTGAAATTTGCCGGGACAAGAAGAAAAGTCGCTCAACACATCGAGGCCTACACTGCAGGTCTGCATGAGTTTCTGACAAACTCCGTGGAGGTAGGGGTTTCATCCACGGAGTTTTACTCTTGATTTAAGTGCTATATAATGTTTGAGTTGAATGAGGCCGTAAGTGACCGTTTGATCGGTCCCAAAACTTGGAACCGAATTGTTGGAATTTTCTTGAGACATTTTGTGCAGTCCGTGGTAGTGTAGGGGCTGTTTGGGCATGTTGGGTGATAATTTATTGAATAAATTATGCTTTAGTGTGTATAAGGCCGGAATGGCTATATGGAATTCAGTTCACAAAGTGGAACCGATGTTTGCAGTGGGCCGTGAACAGTAACCCGAGTGTTTTATTGTTCACGTGAATAGTGACATGAAAATAATTTTGTGAGAAAATGTGTTTGGGTTGAGTAATTCAAATCGAATTGCTCGTGTTTGTTAATTAGCCCACGCGAGCTAATTTTTGTGTAATTGATTGAGAAATTGTTTAAGAGAATGGATTGATGGCGTGGAAATGAATAGGCTAATGTATGAGGTTTCCAGTATTAGCATGAGGTCACAATTATATGGAATATAATCAGGTGTTTAGGCCATTAGAGATGAGTTTTGCAGATTAGCTCAAGTGAGCTACTAAAGCGATGATTGATGTTATTGAATTACATGTGATGTAATTGTAGATTTGAGAATATATATGCATATTTGATATATATTGGTATATGAATTGTGTTGAAATGGCATATTGCATTTCATGCACCGAGGTACCTAGAAGAAGTGAGGCATGACATGAGAATGGAAGAAAACGAAAAACGTTTTTTGAAAGGAATTTCACATGATGAATTTCCCGCAGAATGGGGTCAGAGACTGGCCCAACGATCATTTTGATGAGGACCATGACTGCTCTGAGGGTTCTCCAACACATTCGCCCGCCTCTTGTGGTGAATCCATATTTTACCGACACTTCGGTAGTATATTTTGGAAAAACAACAAGTTTTGTTTTGAAAATGATGTTTTCATACATGGCTTAAGCATGAGGGAGCCTGAGGACTCTGACATGGGTTGAATCATTTGTGATTCAAGTAGGGATCACGAATTTGCTTGAATGTGTGTTTAAATTTGCAAGACGCATACGCACTTAGCGGAGCAACCCATTTAGGGTGATTCCATTATTGGGCATTAGCTCATCTCGTCGAGAGAACATATTTTACAGTAATGTGGAGCGTATAGAGACGGCTCGCCCTAGAGGTTGTTTTAGAAGAAAGTCTGCCAGGTTTTAGTATTATTATGTATGACATGTAATAGAATTCTATAATTGTAATATATGTTTCAGATAAGAGTAAATTCTTAACTCTTTGAACTATGTAAGATATTTTGGTCAGATAATGTTGTTGCGTTATTAATGTAGGGCCCATGGCCATTTTTACTCCTTACATTATTATATGTGACCTGCGGTGGTGTGATATTGATTGTTTGGGACAAAGATCTCGTAGATCGCATAAAGGAGACTCCTCGCCCGATTTTCGTGAGAGATGCCCGTCACCCGACATTCACCAAGAGCCTGCTGGTTGACGGTAGCCAATGGACACCTCGGTTTTGGGCCACGCCTGCATCGAACTAGGTTATACGGCTACCAAGGACTTGAGGGGATTCGGGGCTTAGCCATAGTCTTTTGAGGTGTAAGAACATCACCACTAGGTGTGGTTCGATGTTAAGTGTAGGTATGAGATTACCTAGAAATCACGGGACAAAACTAGGACACTGCATACATGTGTTTTGTGTGTTTTGTGTGATTTGATGAATTGTTGTGAGAAGGTTATGCATAACATGAATTTTTATGTGTTGTGTGAATTGTATGCTTAGTTATTAGCACATTGATGTGTTAGAAAATTTTGGGAGTTTACAGTGTGTAAACTGGAACAAAGAAAATAAATGAGATAAATTTGAATAAATTTATTTGGGTTATTGAAAAAAAAAAATAATATATATATATATATATATATAAAATAAAATTTTAATAAATTTTAAGGTTGAACACTAGGTCTAGTGTTGGGTCATGAGGTTTTGAGGAAAATTGGACAAAATGGTCCATAATAGAAATGAAAAAAAAAAATGAGATGAAGAACATCATTTTCTAAGGTTTTGCAGTGTTTTAAAACTAAAGAATGAATAAAATAAATTTTTATAAATTTATTTGAGTGTTCCTGAAAATGAAAAAAGGGAGTATAAGTAATTTTTTTTGGCATTTTCCAAAGAGGGGCCGGGAAATGCGAGAAAAAAAAATAAAGGAAAAACGAAAAAAAAAAATTGGCGTAGAACTGATTGGGCACGAAGCCTCAATTGTATTAAAAAAAAAAAAAAGAGAAGGGGGTTTTTGTATTGCAATATAAGGTGTATTGGGTAAGTTGACAAGGGTCATGGAGTAGCCGGAATTGTATCGCAATAGGGAGGTTAGTCAGCTGAGTTATATTGCAACAGCTACTGCATTGTATTGCAACTCGTGTGTAGTCGCTTCTGGGTTTGTATTGCAATAAGAAGGTTTAAAGGTCGAAAGATTGTATTGCAATACAATCAGTATGGTATTGTAAGAGGTAGTAAGTGGTTTAGCGTATTACATATAGGGTCGAAAATTGTATTGCAATATGAGGAATTGTAATGCAAGAGGTTGTGGAGCATGGTTGCCGGAGAAACTCAGGACGGCAATACGCTTAGTGTATTGTGACCCAAGACGGGTTTCGAGATAAGGCATTGTATTGCAATACACCATAGTGTATTGTGACGGGGAGCAGTGTATCGTGACTCAGTACACTGTTTCTGAGTCACTGTTTGAACACTATTCATGAACACTGTTCACAATATTTTTTGAAAAAAAATATTTTTTTTTTGAAGAATAAAATAAAATAAAATAAAACCAAATAAAGTGAAATACAAGTTTGTAAAAATTAAATTTTCAAAAATAAAATTTTTGATGTTAAATATGAATTGATATATTGACTAAATTGTTTTGTATTGCCTATAAATGTAGGGACATAGTATATAAAATGTATTTGGTGTATGAATAGTGTCTCGGGGCTGTGTTTATGCCTTAGAGATACTGCATTGCATTTAACTTGCCATTGAATTGTGTAGATGGCTAGTCGAGAGCGAGGACATAGAGGACGTCCATGGGGTACTAGTATGCACCATCGCCACCAATGCCTTGGCCGAGGCCGTAGGGATTGTGGGGCCGCCACTATCGCACGCTGTGTGCAATAGTGAGTCGTGATGTCAAGCGACCTCCAACGTTTAGAAACAAATCGTCCTCCAATGGATAAAGGAGGAGTGGACTCTAAGGTCAGGACGACTATGACCATAGAGGGAGAGATAGATGACATACGAGGCATCCAGGATATGGGTGTTGGTACTAAGAGGAAGGAAGATCCATCTTCTTCCAAACCAGAGTTGTGCCAGGAAGCCTCCGGCTTTCAAGAAGGATATCTGTGGATGGGTCGAAGGTCATCAAGACCAAGCGCCAGATTCGACATTTAATGTGCAGGCGTGATGATGTGTTATTCTTGCCGATGTTTTGACACTGGACGGATTATCCACGAGGCGAATCAAGATTACGGGACACCTCGCCCCAATCATTAGTGAGACGTAGTTGTGGTTCCCACAGATAAAGTGCATTTGGTATACCATCGTCATGAAATTTATTGCCATTACGAGGAGGGATTGTCCCCAGAGACGTGGATCCTCGTGGTTTTGGATAGCATAGCCCCAAATACCAGAGGGACAGAGATGACACAGGCTTATTCCTCCACCCCCAAGATGGGTCAGGAACCAAGATCGCTCCGAGGGTGCCACACCAAGACCTAAGCAAGATTTCACGTACGGGCCACATAGGCCAGGGTCAAAGCGTAGGTCGAGGTCGACCACAGGATTTACAAGCCGAGAGTTCGGGTCAAGCTGGGCATGACGGTTACCATCAAGCCGATAGCTCGCATATGAGGCGAGATTGTCTCAGAGGCGTAGACCATGGTACGCAGATCGAGCATCCGTATTTCACGATATGCAGTGGTACGCTTCTACTCTCACACTTGTCGACCATAAGAATACTTGAACTGATGCATCATGTTCATTCATTGTTGCATCTTGTGTGATGGATTTAGGCTTAGAGGTTAAGGCCTTTAGAGAAGCTAGGTATAGATGTTCTTCCCTAGGATGTAGGGTGAGATTTGACCTGATAGGACGGGATTACGAGTTAGAGATCTCCAAGATTCTGCTCATGGTGGACCCCGAGAATGGGTTGTCACAGTATGGCATCATTGCGTTCATGTGCACGATAACTTCGCGTCGAGTCAGGTGTGGGTGCACGGTAGGGACATTCACCACTCTTGGTGAGTGTGGGTTGAGTTTGTCTTTGGGACTACGTCCAATGAAGACCTGTTGTTCGAATCAGAAATGAAGAGTAATTAAAGTGGTGTCAAGAAGCAAAAAGGGATCAGTAATCCTAAGGTGAGAAGTCTGGAGTTAGGGTGAAGGAGACCCGTGGTAGTATCCGAAAGGTCTTGTTTGGGTGTAAGAGACCCAGGGAGAGATCCCAAATTTCTGTGTGGGTGTAAGAGACCCGGGGAGGTATCCCAAATTTCTGTGTGGGTGTAAGAGACCCGAGGAGAGATCCCAAATTTCTGTGTGGGTGTAAGAGACCCGTGGAGTTATCCGAAATTTTTGTGTGGGTGTAAGAGACCCGTGGAGATACCCGAAATTTCTGTATAAATGTAAGAGGCTCGAAGTGTAAGCCTAAGAGTTATGTTGCCCGAGATGAAAACACACGGTCAAGTTATCACATAGACTTAGAGTCGAAAGTGATGTGAGTCGGAGTGACTCGAGATGAAAACACACTGGGTCAAGTTATCAAGTAGACTTTAGAGCTGAGTGATGGGAGCCTGAGTGACTCGAGATGAAAACACACTAATAGGTTATCACGTAGACTTAGAGTCAATGATGTGAGCTTCCGAGTGACTCGAGGTTTGGATACCCTTTGGAAATTGCATTGGGTGTTGTTGAGCCGGCAAGGGCTCGGTATATGGATGTCATTCATGACATGGGCTAGGTTGACGGTCCATTGGATTGTCAGTGATTGTGACCTTGGGAAGGTTAGCATTTACACACCAAGCAGGGTTGTGTAGGGCCACATGTTGTGTGGATTATATACAAGTGTTAGAGGATACGCTACGAGCATGCGTCCTGGATCATAAGGGTAGCTGGGAGGAGCATTTTCCCTTAGTGGAATTCGCCTACAACAATAGTTATCAGGCGAGTATACGAATGGCACCATATGAGGCATTGTATGGGAGGCCATGTAGATCACCGTTATGTTGGACCGAGGTGGGAGAGATTGAGGTTGACACTGATGGGACCTTCGAGGAGGGACCAGTGTGCATTTTGGATAGTCGTGATCAGGTTTTACGACGCAAGACCATGAGGCTAGTGAGGTGCTATGGCGGCACCATGGAGTGGAGGAGTCAACGTGGGAGCGCGAGAACACGATGCGGGCCACCTATCCCTTCTTATTTAGGGATGAAGGTACGTAGTTTGAAGGTCAAGCATTTAAATGACGAAGCATGCATGGAAGTGTGCACGCTGTATGCATGTGAGTGGTTGTGATTGTCGGGCACTCGGGACGAAATTCCTTTTAAGGAGGGAAGAATGTAAGACCCGAGAAAATTCCAATATTCGGAAAAATGGCAAAATGGTAATTTCGATTAAAACCCAAAATTTTTATAGATCTTGGATGACGAAACAGATTTCACCGTTGGAATCGTCTTCGCGAAATACTAACACCGCCGTAATTTCATCAATCTGGTATTCAGATTTGCACGTGCCGAGGCATCAAGTTCCGGGTGTCGTAAAACGATATTTGATGTGACAAAAGTCACATATAACATGTACTCATGTGACATAAGTTGCATGAGTAGAGAAATGATGGGAACGGACGGCCGAGATAGTGCCAAATGTCGAAAATCCAAAGCTTGGGGACATAAATGTCATTAATGGAATAGTTAAATGATAATAAGGACGAAATAGGGAATAGTATTGTCTCTTACATTCAAAAAGGAAGCCAAAAACGTGAAGTGGGAAAAGATACGTGCTTGATTTTTAGTTTTTAGTGAGAAAGAGAGAGACTTCTCTCTAGATTTACAGGCGATCCGACCGTTGAAATTTGCCGGGACAAGAAGAAAAGTCGCTCTACGCATCGAGGCCTACACGTGGGCTCCGGTTTTAAGGAGTTTCACAACCTCGGAGGTAGGGGTTTATCCCACTGAGTTTTACTTGATTTAAGTGCTATATAATGTTTGAGTTGATTGAGGTCGTGAGTGGCCGTTTGATCGGTCCCAAAACTTGGAACCGAATTGTTGGAATTTTCTTGAGACGTTTTGTGCAGTCCATGGTAGTGTAGGGGCTGTTTGGGCATGTTGGGTGATAATTTATTGAATAAATTATGCTTTAGTGTGTATAAGGTCGGGAATGGCCATGGAATTTGGGTTCACAAAGTGGAACCGATGTTGGGTAGTGGTCGAACAAGAACCTGAAAGTGTTTTATTGTTCACGTGAATAGCATACGAAAAATAATTTTGTGAGAAAATGTGTTCGGGGTTGAGTAATCTCAAACCGAATTGCTCAGGTTCATAATTCACCTCACGCGAACTAATTTTTGTGTAATGGATTGAGAAATTGCTTTTAAGAGAATGGATTGATGGCGTGGAAAATGTGAATAGGTTAATGCATGAGGTTTGTAAAGAAGATGAGGTCACAATTATATGGAATATAATCAGGTGTTTAGGCTCATTGGAGATGAGTTTAGATTAGCTCAAGTGAGCTACTTTGAGATGATTGATGTTATTGAATTGGCGCGTGATGTAATTGTAGATTTGAGAATATATATGCATATTTGATATATATTGGTATATGAATTGTATTGAAATGGCATATTGCATTTCAAATGCACCGGGATAACCTAGAAGTTAGGTGTGAGTGCATGACATGAGAAATTGAAAGAAAAACGAAAACGTTTTTGAAATGAATTTCACAGGATGAATTTCCAAAGAATGGTCAGAGCATTTGGCCCAACATATCATTTTTGGATGAGGACTATGACTGTTTCGAGGGTTCTCTTAACACATTCGCCGGTGGTAGTCCCATATTTTTAACGACACTTCGGTAGTGTATATTTCTGAAAACAACAAGTTTTTGTTTTGAAATGATGTTTTCTCATACATGGCTTAGGCAGCGTGAGAGTCGGGTGAGGACTCGACATGGGTTGGTCATTTAGACATTCAAGTAGGATCACGAATTTGCTTGAATGTGTGTTTAAATCGAGCATTTCATATGCACTTAGTGGGAGTAACCCATTTGGGTGATTCCACATCGGGCATTACTCACCCCGTCGAGGGAACATATTTTACTGTGCATGTGGAGTGTGCTAGAGACCCGCGCCCTAGAGGTTGTTTTAGAAGAAAGCCGGGTTGTGGCTTTAGTATTATTATGTATGACATGTATTAGAATTCTATAATTGTAATATATGTTTGTATAAGGGTAAATTCTTAACTCTTGAACCATGTAGTATATTTTGGTTGGGATAATGTTGTTGCGAGTATTAATGCAGGCCCAAGTGGACATTTTTACTCCTTATAATATTATATGTGACCCTGCGTGGTCGATATTGATAGTTCGGGGACAAGCAGCCCTGCAGGAGCTCCCCCTGCACAGCGAGACCCTACCCGATTTTGAGAGATGTCAGTCACCCGACATTCACGAGTGTTTCCGCGCAGTCGACGGCAAATAACACACCTCTGGCTTTGGCGTCACAACAATTTCGCGGGGCCTCACACAAAGGCTCATCACCGGATGATTGGCACATATTCCTTCATGCAACTCCTACTAACACATACTCGCCTGCTCGCTGAGCTAAATATTTTAGTGGTGTCTTTCCGTAACGCGGAACGCTTGTTTGCCGGTAAGGGAAAAATTAAGCCAATCGACTCAACTCAGACTCCTGGTTCTTGCAGGGAGTCGTTACGTACCGCGCCTATCGGGTCTATCTAAAGAAGGAGGTAAATCCACTGGCTAACTGGATAGTGGTTATAGAGGAATCTCATCGGGATAATAGATAGGAGGAAAATTGTTTATGTTATGGGCAAAGGATGCCGCCTACCGACCTGCTATGCCTACTCTTCATTATAGTTCCTAGAAACGTGTCCGGAAGCTTCCATGTCGAAAAACTAGCTACCAAGTTTAACCGTAGTTACATACTTCGCCATTCGGGATCCCGACTCATACTGCTTACTCGGCTCTACCACCAATTGGGAATCACCCGAATTATGTTTGTCGATTGATATCAGAGTCTAATTCAAATTCCGGCTAGATGGCTTCATATTCGATTCATCGCTTGATACAACCCGTACCCGCATTGTTTGCTCGATCTTGTCCCCACCCGGGGATTTTAATTGCAGGCCAATGCCGACCCCTGTTTGTCGAGACGCCCCGTCCACACTGAGAGTCCACCAATTCAAACTGTCAAGGCATGTTTCAAGTTGGGGAATTTCTGCTAGAAAGTCGGCTAGAACCTGTCCCTTCTTAGCTAACCTTGGCTTATACTGGATACCGTATTCGCTTAGTTCAATCGCCTAGCGAGCCATTCTCCCAGATAAGTCAGGCTTGTGAATAGTGCTTCAAAGGGGAAGGTTAGTTAGCACCACAATGGGGTGCGCCAGCACGGCGAAGTTGGTCGCATCCGAGAGCTAAAGCAAACTTACTCATACAAGGTGGTCAGATCTCGGTTTCTTCAAGTATTAAGGACTCATTGACGAAGAACACCGCCTCTCGCTTCCATCCTTACTTTCTTTAAAATGTGATCGACGCTATTGGCGATCGAAACCGCTAAATACATGAAGAGTGTCTTGTCGGCTTCAAGGCTAACGAGAACTGGGGGTTCCGCTAGATAATGTTTGATTTCTACCAAGGGCTGATCACACTCTTCATTCCATCCGGCCCGGTTGGCCCCCTTGAGGGTGGCAAAAATGGCTTAGGACGGATCAGAATCGAGAAATGAACCACCCCGTGGCGCTAACTCCGCCGACGCCTATACCCACTTTCTGAACTCGGGAGCCGGGATTCAGGACAACCTTAAGTCAAGTGTGGTCGTTTCTATGCTCCTCTAGGTCACCATGAAACCAAGGAATTGACCCTCGCTGACTCCGAAGGCACACTTTGAGGGATTGAGTTTCATGTTGTATGCCCTGAGGAGTTCGAAGGCTTCTTGCAAATGTGTAACGTGATCTGGGCGCTGCTTGGATTTTACCAACATGCCATCAATGTAGACCTCCATGGTTTTACCCAACAGTGGTCTAAACATTTTGGTCACCAGCCTCTAATTTTTAGCCCCGACATTCTTTAACCCAAACGGCATTACATTACAGCGTATCAGCCCATGGGGGGATAAACGCTTATTTTCCGCATCCCACGGTACATGGGAATCTGATGGTATCCCGAGAAGGCATCTAGGAACGACAACATCCCATGCCCGGTGTTTGTCTATGAAAATATAGACTAAACCACTCAATTTAACACTTATACATGAGCCTTACAATTCTCCTGCATCTATGTCAAGTTGAATAGAGTTGTTTGAAAATGAATAAAACTCCGATTTTATGTTCGAATAATAATGGGTTTAGTCTATGACACCCAAAATGTGTCATTCAAGTAGTAAAATCGATGTAAGTCCGTGATATCATTCTACGTAGATTGACAAGAATGTTGAAATCAACTACCCTAACTACTCAAGATCCACACTATTTGAATCTCCTTTTAATAGTTTGAAAACTCGAATTTAAAAGACAAGATAATCCTATATTACTTTCATCTAATGAAAATAAAATTCTTAAATGGAACTAACAAATAAACTAGGATCGAATCGTGATTCTCGGCTAGAAATGAACACCGAAATGAAATTGTTGTGGAACAGTCAATTTCTACATTTTAATTCATTGATTCTTTCTATCCTGATATTTGGATTTGGATTTGTCAAAGATGCCTGTTAATGCAACTTGGATTTCTCCATTATTCACTAATTAGAGGTCCATTTTTCTTTCAAAGCAAGGATCTAATTAGTTACCTGTATTCAACACACTCTTTATAAGATCTGGGTATTTTTTCTTTTTCAATTCTTTATACCCATTTCTTAAGACTGCAGAATTCTTGCATCCCAAGTCTGGGTCATTGCAAAACTTCTACAAAATGGTTGATGACTCATCCTTTAGATATGATGGATTTTTCCTTCTCCTTGATTAGATCTCAGCTAACACAGGATCAAGATCTATCCAATAGATTAAGGTGAAATCTCTGATGATTTAAATTGATAAATTATTCCCTTCAGCATCAACTATGAGTGAAATGGAAATTTATCAAGGTGAACTCTCAAAGCTCAATAGTTCATCAACGATAGTCTAGCATACCCACAATTGATTGTTCAAAGCTCTCAAGAATCTCCATCTCTGTGTCACTCGGAGGGTCTCCTGGAAATCAGAGCATGAAACAATCCTTGAAAGGATACTAGATACTACCATTGGGAACAATTAGTTTAAGAACAACATCAATCAAATAAATCAAAAATCCCAATTTCAGGAAATTCCTTCTAATTTAAGCAGAAAAGACTGTAACTAACAGCAGATCCATTCCAATTAGAGGTGGCAATCGGGCGGGCCGGGCCGGGCTGGGCCGGGCCAACAGTGGGCCGGGCCAAAACCGGGCCGGGCCAAAATTGGCCCGATTTTTTCGGGCCAAAATTTTAACAGCCCAGCCCGCCCTAAAAACCGGGCCGGTCGGGCCAAAATGTCTTTTCAAGGCAAAAAAAAATTCGGGCGGGTCGGGCCGGGCCGGGCCATACCGGGCCGGGCCATATCGGTTGTCAATTTGGCCCGACTGGCCACGACGTGGTCTGTACCGCCCTACTGGCGGACTGGCTAGCCCAACGTCGGGCCAATTTTGCCAATTTAATTCCAATGGAAGTCAGGCTTCACCATAAAATCACAATCGACAATGGAGTATTGATCAAGAACATCCACTGTAACTATAATTCTCTGGAAGAAACAAATTCCAAAAATTGTCTTAACATCATTGATTCCAGGCCGTAATTAGAAAAGATAATGAAAAATTAAATCCAACTTCTACATTCTAACAGATTACTGGTTCAGATCCAGAAAAAAATAAATAAATAAAATAAAATAAAAGTCTATTCTAAAATATACAATGTTTCAGAAAAACGGAAGCTGCTTTACTAAAACTGTGTACGCCTATTTATAACTTTCAGAAATTCTGCCTGATTCCAAGACTTCAGGTGGATTTCCCTAAAATAAATGGCCCAGCCCTCTTTTTAGGTCGCAACCTGAGAAGCTTGTCGCGACATCATTTGCGCTCTAGATCTGTCAAGTCTGTCGTGACCTTAGGAAACTGGTCGCAACGTTCTTTCACTTTGTTCTTGCAATTGCTGAGCCGCGACTTTGACGTTTTCGCTAAGTACTTGTTTCTTCGCTGTATTTGATAGTGGTCGCGACATGAATTCCTTGTCGTGACCATGTTAGTTGTCACAGCTGAGAACTCGGGTTACGAATTTCTTTTCTTTGTTTCTAGGAATTGGTGTCGTGGATTCCTCGATCTCGATGTCGCGACATCATTTCGCTAGCCAAATTTTTAATTCTTGCTCACTTCGCTTCTTTCAGTTGCGACATCATTTAGTTGTGTTCCAGCTTTCAAGGTGTCCCGACTCAAATTTGTCGTCTCTGCTTGTTTTCTTATCGCGACGTGGACATTAAGTTGCGACCAAGAAGTTTCTTTAATCATCAATTTTCGGTCAGACCTCAAAAGTATGTCGCGACCTTTTTTTTTTCTTCCTATCCAATCGCAACCTCATTTCTCAGTCTCAACAATTTCCATTCAATTTCCTATTTCTAGTCGCGACCTGACTCTTCTTCCCTTTGATGAAATATATGTCGCAACCTCAATTTCATGTCGCGACATCATTTCTTTTGCCAGCTATGTTCATCTTTGTTGCAACCATGTTTTTCTGACCCTTTGTCAAATTCGTGTCGCGACCTCGCTCCATGTCGCGACCGGTTGTCTTGCCGCTTCATCGATACTGCGGTCGCGACCATTCGATGTCGCTGATATCATTTCTTTCGTCACCAATCGATTCTTGGTCACAGCCCCTTTCATGTCGCGACTTAAAATCGCTTATCTGCTCATTGTCTCGCTTGGAGATGATACAGGATTTAGGTCGCGACCTAATTGTTTCTTTACCTTGCTGAATTTATGTAGCAACCTTAAAAGCATGTCGCGACATCATTTCTCCACATCCTGTCGCAACCTCACTTCTGACTTACAACAATTTCCCATCAATTCATTTTCTTTTTCTAGTCGCGACCTAAAAAGTGTGTCGCGACTGAGTAGTGGCCCTTCTTACTTTGTTTTTGTTGCAGTGGCTCAAACTTAGTTGCAACATGTATTAACTGTTTAACTCATTTTTATGTCGCGACATGAATTCTTGGTCATAACCTCGATTGGTGTCCTCAGCTCACATTTTTGTTGCAACATCAATTTTCTGTTTCTACCAACAATGTCTTCTTTCTGTGTCGCGACCTCGAAACGATGTCGCGACATGATGCATGGTGGTTCTTCTTACCTATGCTTTTGTCCCAGTTGCTTAAATGTAGTCACAACATAAATACTTGGTTGCGAATTTGATTGGAGTCTCCAACTTATATTTTTGTCGCAACCTTAAATTGCCTGGTAGAGACCTTTGTGTTTAGTCATCGCCATTCATACGCGACCAATTATCCGCTGCAACCGCAGTTGTTCCTCTTCTGTCGCGACCTCGTAATAGTGTCGCGACATGAAATTTTCCTTGAAGCCCTTTTTTCTGCCTTAGCAACCTCTCTTCACGCAATGTTTTCATTCAAGATAGTATGACTTAGTCGCGACCACATTGGGTTATTAAATCGCTTACTTATCCTTATCGAATTTTCATTTTTGCTATAAATTTCGCAAATATAATTTTGGTAAATAGTACATATTTCGTATAAACAAGCAATTACATTGTAATAAAAATCAGAAAAATGGACTAAAAATTCAATGAGTTTTTTACTCATCACTCGGCTGACGCGTCGACAATCTGGTCTATGAGGGGTAAAGGGAAGTTGTCTTTAGGGCACGCGTCATTGAGATTTGTATAGTCTACGCATACTCTCCATTTGCCACCTTTCTTTGGTACCACTACCACATTGGCCAGCCATTCCGGGTACTTGATTTCTCTGATGAACCCCGCTTTCAAAAGGTTATCTACTTCATCCTGAATAACCTGATGTCGGTCCGGGTGGAAGCGCCTTTACTTTTCACCGGGATTGCCCGGCAAACGACGACATTCAAATTTAAGAGAAGCATGCGGGCTAGCCGTCGGGCCATGTCCGAGTGGGTCCAAGCGAATACATCAACAGCAAACCCGTCAGCCATTCTTTCTCTCCCCGCATGTAGCCGGAGCTAACATAAGTGTGCTTATCCGCCCGCCCGTGAGTACACCTGTGGGATCCATACACTGTTCCGCCCGGCACGAATCGTGATTGCTATTCCGAGCCGTGACTCAGGTCGGATTGTTGGAGCTTTTACCTTTCACGCGTCTTTTGTACCGACAACCGGACAGACCGGGCGAAGTCAAGCATCGTCATAAGGTCAACCCGCCTCAAGACCGTCGATAACTGATTGTCTAATGGTAGGTCGAGGGCACTACCTTCATAGCGTGCAGCCAGGCTCGACCAACAATGGCATTGTACGCCCCAAGTCTTCTACAACTGAAAATAAGACTTGCTAAGTGACCGGCCCTGCCTTGACGAGGAGAGCGATATCACTTATGGTTAGCGTAGTTGCCCCATTAAACCTTAAAAATTCTACCAAATTTAATTGAGCTCGGCTGCTTAAACTTATCCGCTCAGCATAAAAAGGTAGTAAGTCTACTACACTGCCCGGATCAACGAGTACTCTATGTACATCAAAATTGTTAATGCATAAAGTAAGCATAAGTGCATCATGATGTGGAGTGATGACCCTAAACGGGTTAATGGGAGGAAAGGATACGGGTCGCTGGCGGCTGTATTCGCCAATCGCCCAGTACTTATGGTGTTCACCCGCTCGAACCGTGCCGCGCAGCCAGCCTTTTCCCTCTAATGCTTGACCGACATCAGTCATCGACTGGGCCGCCCAATATGTAATTGATGATGGGCCAAGGTTCGGACGGGAGCTCTGAACTGGCCGCTATTCTTTCAACTACTAGAGAGGTTTATGTTGGGCAGGCCGGCTCCCGAATATATCTTCTCAGGTGGCCAACCCGGATTAGTCTCTCCACGAGGAACTTCAGAGTTCGGCATCTGTTAGTTTCATGCCCGTGGTCCATGTGGTAATCGCACCTTAGAGATCGATTGCATTACTCGGGATCCGGCTGAATTGGCGGAGGCCATTTAAAGTCAAGGTGATCCCGGATGAGGGGGAGGAGTCTATCGTAGGAGATGTTCAGTGGGGTAAACTGGGGAGGTTCCCTTTTTCTCTCTGACTGCTCCCGAGAGCGCTTCCGATCCTTAGTCCGTTCCGCCCGCCCGGGCTGCCCCTTTGTGACCTACTTACTATTTTGCCAGAATCATCACTGCCCGAGGTCGTCAATATTGTCTTCCAACGTGAGTATCTCGGCCCACCCGTCTGCGCCAGCTTCTTCCATCGCTGGCAGGCGGGTCTAGTGGGATAGCAACTAGAATAAAGGGAGGCTCTGGCCAAAGCTTCTTCGAAAAGTTTTCGAGGACCGCCCATGTCGTATGTATCGATTGCCGACACCAGCCCAAATCTCCCAGCGGTCCTCGGATGCACTAATCCTCCCGGGCCAAGATGGCTCAGAATGAATCGATGTTTCCTTTACCGGATTGAACATAAGTATTGGGAAACGAATGCACCAGCACTACCGAACGAAGTTTATGGATCCTCTCGAGTTTGTGGAACCGTGCCGTGGCGGGTCCTTCAGTCGGGCTAGGAATACCTGCACTAAGACGATCATTCCCGCTATGACCATCATTGTCAAGTGCAACATGTGGTTGTATGGGCCGAGGAGCCATCATATACTTAACAAATCCGGCGCAGATGGCAAAGCCGCGGAGGCTCATAACTCATGATGTGGGCCGACCTACTGAGACGACAAAGATGTCCTGGTGCCCCCGAACGCTAGCGCAAAGGAAACCATATGTGGGGCTGGTGGTGTCCCGGTTGCAGGGTATATGAACGGAAGCAGTGGAACCACACCCCCATGCCACGCGGGCCTATTCTCATGGGCCAGCTCCGAATATCGTCCGCCTTAATGACCTCTCTAGGTGACCGCGGCGCATGCCATCAAGAATCGAATTTGAATCGAAACGGGGGCCTTCTTCTCGATTCGCCTCTGCGGTTATTCCGAGCGCTAAGGTCAGCAGGGAGAGCCGCCGAGGATAATTACCGTCTGGTCGGCAATCACCATCGCTCGCAAGATGGGCTCTTTGCCCTTACTTGGCTGAACCGGAGGTGCAGGATGAGTGTGTCCCAGTATATTTTCGCTCCCGGGTCTCTGCCGGGTTCCCAGCGGTCGCTCTCCCGTCGCAGACGAGTAGCGCATCTTGTAATTCTGGCCATTCGCTCGGGCCCGTTCTTCTTGCTTCGGCCGATCTCCGGAGCCAACGAAGAAACTAATCTTCGAAAGGATTGATTCACCGTCAGCTGGTCTTCATGACAAAATCCGACGGTCCGGTGGGTTGATCGAGAACTACCAAAACTTCGGGGGATGAGAGATCACTGGAAAGCAGATGCAGCCAAGCTCTTGCAAGTAGCCGATGAGCTTTTTTGCTTGGTCGTTCCCACAGACGGCGCCAATTGTAGTCTCCCGACTTTCTCTCGAAATCACCTGGATCGTCTGAGCATCAACTTGCCAAAGATGTACCGCAAACAAACAAGAAAATGGCGGTGGTGCGCCCGCCGCCTCTCCGATGCCTAAGTCAGATCAAGGAATCTAGAGAGTGAAAGAATCATTTTTCAAGAAGAATACTGCATCATTTTTATAGGTCATTCTCCTCCATAAAGGAAGAGGAGGTGGCTCGCTTTTCATGGAAATTGATGATTTCCTTCCAAACGGCAGCGCATACGCTTTTGTTCAAGGCATGACTGCTCTTTCCTTTTTAGATAGCCAAGTCGCCCGCATCTTCTACCCCAAGAAGAGTTTGATCGCCCTTGTAATTCCCCAAAAATACCCTAGTATTATATATATATATATATATATATATATATATATATATATATAGTATATATATATATATATATATATATATATATATATATAATATTTTTTATTATATGTTTAGGGTATAAAATAAATTAAATGAAATTTTTCTGGAATTTAAATGCTCATAACGAAAAAGATATGCAACCTAAAAATTTTACATAAACTAATTAAATTTGGTAAAAATATCAAATGGGGACCCAAGGGTCCTAAATGAGAAGTATAAGTGCAAAACTGTAAATGAAATGAAATAAAATTGAAATGAAAATGAAGTGAAGTGTTAAAATGGTAAAAATGAGAAAATGAGATTTAGTGTGAAAGTCAAACAGGGCCTTGTGAATAGGAGACATAAAAACCATATTTTGGCTTTGGAGAGACATTCCTCTCATTTAGGAATTTTCGTTTTTGAGAAAAAGAGAGAGAGCTAGGGTTTTTGAATGGGAGATTTAGAATCGCTCTCCAGAAAATCAAAGGCTAAAGTGATCAAAAACAAGAAGGAACCTTGGTATTGAAGTTTGAAAGAGATTTGAGGTAAGACTCAAACCCTAAACCCCTTTTATTTGTGTTTGAGGAGGGGAAAACCCCAAAATCACTAGTACGCACGAATAATATTGTTCTTTAATTGTATTGGAATAAGGGCTGACGAGGAGGAAAGCCCGAATTGAGATCGAGATTCCGAGGATTAGAATCAAAGTCGCTAAAAGTTTTATTGTTTATTACCTTTTCTTCTCATTATTTCACTCTATTTCCAAAATGTTTGAATTGCATATTGAATTGTTTTAAATTGATTTGATCTGATAAGTGTGAAATGAATTGCAAGTTGATTTAAAATTAAGAAATTCAAAAATTGATTGATTGCGAAATGAATGACATAAGTGCATAGTATTGAAATGATTTGTTTATATAAAAATACATACTATATTGTATTTTTATAAATGATTTGAATGTCCTTAATAGAATTTTAATCGTTAAATTCGAGGTTAGGATAAATTTGTATACCAATAGAGTCGATAAGCGTCTTGTGGCATACGATCCGCGTACAGGACGATATCGGTAATGTACGGCCAAGTACATATTTTTATAAAACCATGTTTACATCGGCCTGCAGCCCAGCGGGACCGTGCCGGTGATTCGTTATCCTGTACACCGAAAGCATAGGTTAAATTTGATAAGGGCTAAAATGCAAAATGATAATGAGAATGAAAAAGTGCATGATTTATGATCTGAATGATTTGTTGCACATGAAAATGCATTGTTTGAGATAACCAATGAATTGTAATTGATTAAATGGAAATATATCTTTATGTATGTATTGCTCTTGCATTGGTCATTTAAGAAAGTACGAAAGCATTGTCTTATGAAATTGCATGATTTGATTTAAACCGAAATAAATAGATAATCGTATAGAACCACTAAGCATGAAAATGTTTAGCGCGTTGTTTTTGTCATCGCGCAGGTACCAAGTAGAAAGTAGTAAGACCAAAGATCGTGAGCATGGAACTGCAGATCAAACCGTGAGTATAGTAAAATCTTCCGAGTCAAATTGACTCGTTCTATTCATGATATTTTGTAACTATTTTGCATTGAATTCAATGATGTAAAAGTCTTCATGAGAAGAATATAGTTTTGACTCATTTTGTTTTGGATAATTATGGAATGTGTTTTAAAGAGATGTGAACTCTAAGAATATCATTTTGTAAATGTATTTGAAAGGCATGGAATGCCAATTTGTATAAATGCGTTATTCAAGAACAATTATGAGCTCTATTTGAATTAAGGAATTTATATATATTCTTTTATGTCAAAACAATTGATGTTTTGTGATCAAAAGAGTTAAACTCTGAAACGATTTTGTATATTATTTTTTTTTGAATGGCGTGGAATGCCCCACATTGTAAATCACGTTTTGTTAAATGTAAATGTTTATGGCCTGCAATTGAAATTCTTACGCGTATTTGAAAGTGTTTATCACAAATGGAATATTAGTCTAAGAAAAGCGGTTATTTTATTTTGTATATGTTTTGGTAAATGAACTCGACTAGTAACCGGACTCGATTTAGGATCAGCTAATCGGATCGAATTCGGAAGAAGTGTTATAGCCCTGAGGTGATTCACGTGTGTGACTGTGGGTGGATCTTTGTTGGTGATGAATCGGCCATTGCGCCTGCTAAAGATGGTAGCCATCAAGAGAGGTCGTACCTAGGCATTATGTCTTCTGTCCTACTGGGAAAGTATATTTAGATTTGGCTTGTAAATAAAGATGATTGAACCCGTAGACTAAGTCATTATACTTTGAATTTCAATCTATCGAAGCCTGTTTACTAGAGGGCCTGAACAGAGGAAAAAAAAAACCACTCATGGATAGACATCCTTTTAATTTGTTGAGATAAATTCGATGTTCTCGTCAGGTCCCACCACCACTAATAAAGAAGATTTTTTTTTTTGGAATTTTTTCCCATATTAGCCATCAGGTTTACCTCCATTTCCAATATTCCCATCACAGATTTACAAAAACGCCATTGTTGCTGAGTCACTTCAACGCCACCTGTCTAAGAGCATGTTTAACTACAGACAGCTTCACCTTCGTGTCTCTTTCTCCTTCCTTAAGACTTTGGTTCTCTTCTTCAAATGGAAATTGTCTTCGGTCTACTTTCCCAATTACTTAATATTCTTTCAGTAAGGGCTATTAACTGTATTTGAATATCCTATTCTTTATTGTTATGCTACCAATGATAAGCTTACTTTGCTCTTGAAATAAAAGAAATGGTTTTGCTATTACTTACCCAATAAGCATCTTCAGTATCCCTAACAGAGAACGTCGCTTTTGATAATACAACTGCGATGATTTTATTCTAATTTAATTTATACTCATATTCTTTATGTTATATTTCTTGTAAAGTTTTTCATTAAGTAGAACCCCGTTAATTGGAATTAAAAGCGAGATTAAGATTAGTGCAATTAAGTAGTTGTGGGCTTCTTAATAAATCGTATGAAATTTGCGTTTGGTCATGTGTGAAATTTGAGTTGAGGCGTGTTATGAGAGGGCAGTGGTCGAGCTGTATTTAAGGAAAGTGAGTCATAAGCCTGGGATACATTTATCAATGCGTTATTCTGCCGTACGGTTTTATACGAGAAAGTGATCAGCGATCGTAAGTAGGTTCAATTAAGTTTGGGAGAAAGATCTTGAGGAATCTTTAGAGATGGAGGTTCTCATTCCACGTTCTTCATCGGTTCGCATCATGAAGCAAGAATCATGGATTAAGGTATGTAATTCTTGACACCCCATGGCATTTAAATTGATCTTTGTGTTCTTCCATGATGATCAGGTTGTTAGAAATTAAGTATCCTACCGGTTGGTATGAGAATGACCATGGATTAGAGCTTCCAACATCTGATTTGGAGAAATTTTTTTGGGTTTTATGAAAAATCGGACATTACGTACATTTAGGATTTTCTATACATCAAAATTAAATATTTTTACATATTTGGAATCTTCACGGCAGAGGCGATCCTGGCGATTGGAACAGCGCGTCGGCCGGAAGCTGCGCGGCTCTCGCGAGCGCCGCCGGGCCGCCGCGCGGCGTTGAAGAGCGGCCCAGTGCGTCTGACTGCGCCAGACTGAACCAGCGAATTATTGGCGTCGTGATGGCGTCGGCGCGCTGACCGATCGACAGCGGAACCCGGTCATCCGGATCTACGATCAAGTTTGTTGACCGGTTCAGTTAGTAAACAGCGTGACCTATTGTTGTCGACTTTGACCAACCGTGACCGGCCGGATGTCGACCCGGCCCGATCCACATATCAAGCCCGACAAGTCCGCCAGGCAAACGATCCAACGGTCAAACCCGACCCGATTAATGGTCAACCCGGGTGGCGAGTCAGGCTGCGACGGTGTGGTGGCCAAGGTCCAGCGTCAGACTTGACCGGTCAGCCACCGACCAGACCACTGAAGCCTGTGTCGCCACGGCCACAGAGACATACGGTGGCGAGTGAGAGCGCGTGGGAGGGGGTACAGGGCAATTTTTGATACCCTCACAGTTGTTATCGAATTCTTACAAGATTTGGTATATTGACTTAGCATGTTTGAAGCCTTTACAGATATGAAAATACGTATAGAACCCTATGTATGCCTGGATTATTAAGAGATTATTTTCACGTGTTCTTCAGGTATTTCTCTATGGTTTGAGGAAATACATAAGGTAACTAACATGAATACTGCTTGCATAAAGAGGGAAATTTGTATGGTTCTAAGTCATTAAACTCATTAATGAATTGAACAAATATAATTGGCATTACATATATTGAATGTGATACATAAAGTTTATATCCTTGGTATGAGTGATTTGAGGATTGATTGAGTTGTATTCTTAGAAGTGGCACACTTTGTGGGTTTGAGAAATATCAGTCTCATATTGTGGGGGATGTCTCTCTGTTTAATGCATGGTCATACTCCCAAAGGAGGTGATCGTGTTGGATTCGTGGGAGGGATACATGATGGCATGCGATGAGAAATGGCGATCTTAGTGGTTAAATGCGCTGAGGTGGTGATTTCACGAAGGATTAAGAATATGTTCTCATAGGCCGGCGTCATGTGGAGGAATGTACAGCTTCATGTCATATTCTGCCCCAGGTGATTATGTACTGATGATGTATGTAATTCTCTGTATGAGTATTAACATGATCGCGATTATGCTGTTTTGTTTTATTTTTAGAAGTCAATTTTTTACGTGACGGTAATTCCATTTCAGTGAGATCCTTCTTGGATTGAATTTCAGAAATGGAAGGATTTTCAGTTTGGAATGGAAGTGTTGGCGGATGTTCATAAATGCTTCTGATGGATGGCTAGGCGAGATATCCTGACCTCTAACCTTGGTGAAGAAAACGGGACTATCTTTGCACGGGAAAGGAGCAATAGGATTTGCTTGTTGTGATGAAGAAATCCATACAAGAACACTTGAAAAGTGGTTTATGATGTATCTTGCTAAGGAGATGATGGCTGACCATAGAGGCTAGAAATCGAGTTTCATCCGATCTTTGAGGTTGGAGCCTTCTTTAGCTCTTCAGCATGAAGTATGATGGTGCAGTTTGGGGTTAGAGATTATGTCCTCGGATGGTAGGCTTTAAAAGGCTGAAACTCACGAGCTCTTAATGTTCACAATTTCTGATGCTTGCATTGTGCATCAAATACTGAACACCCTTCCACCTGATTTGGGATTATAAGGAATAAGCTGATTAAGATGAAACTTGAAATCGATAAATGACTTGATAGCAAGGGTGGTGACGAGAAGGAAGAGAAGCAAGAAGGATAAAGAGCATATGGCCTTATATCTTTGCAAGTCCCCATAAGGAAAGAATAAAGTTCAAAAGTGAAGACTCCTTAAAAGGTGCTCCCATGAAACTACCAGGTGTCCGCCCGATATAGGTCGAAGACATTCTTGAAAAGGATGGTGATGGCTGCTTCTTTTGCAAGAAGAAAGGTCACATGAAGAAGGACTGTACAAAATTTAAAGCTTGGATGTCCAAGCGTGGGCTTACAGGTAATGATTCTTTAATACTTGTTTGTGAATCTGACCTGCTCTGACAATCCGAGTTCTTAGTGAAAAAGTAGTGGAGCAACTAATCATGTTGCATTTACCATCTGAGGGGATTCATAAAAGCGGAGGAAGCGAAGAACAAGGATAAGATCAAAAGCTCAGCGTGGGAATAGCGAGAAGAATTTGAAGTCATGTTAGGTAGGAGATGTAATCTTAGTTTTAGATTACGGTTTAGAAGTTGATGTTGAAGATACATTTATGTACCTTCTTTTAGAAGGAATTTAGTTTCGTGTATCATGTTTGATTCATATGATTATTCTTTTTTGAAATTAAAATGATATTATTTCAATATTTCTTAATTCAAAATAAGGTTGAATAACGTCATATGTCCAACGGATTATATAGATTAAGTTTATCTCCCGATAACATATACGTGGCTTATACAGCTGAAAAGGTTGTTTCAAAAAGACCATTACCTAAGGATGAGTCTTATGCATTATGGCATAAACGACTTGGCCATATCTCTAAGGATAAAGTAGAAGGCTAATAGACTAATATCTGCTGCTCTTAAAAATGACTTAGAGATATCGTAGCAAACATTGTAGGGAGTAAAATGACCCGAGATAAGAAAAGAAAGCTACTTGGTCAGTAGTTCTGACTTGTTGGAAGTCATTCACACCGATATAAGTGGACCTTATGTGGCAACCTTGTGTAGAAATTTTTATTTCATCACATTTATTGATGACTATTCTCGATATGGTTATTTGTACTTGATTAAAGAAAAGAGTGCGAGTCTCTTGACAAGTTCGAGATTTTCAGGTGAAGTCGAAAACAATTAGGAAAGTCATAAAGGTTGTTGGAATCGTAGAGGTGGAGAGTATTATGGTAAACATAAGCGTCTTTGGACGGCTTAAAGGGCCATTCGCCAAATGCTTGAGACTACGGGATAGTGGCCTGAGTTTACTATGCTGGGAGTCCTGAAGCCCAATGAGTATAATAGAAGGCATGTCGTACTCTTATGGAAATGGTAAGGAGTATGATTAGTAGGACAAATTTGCAGGTTTTCTATGGGTGGCTTTGAAAACTTGGCTTTGTACATTTTGAATCGTGTACCTACGAAAATTTGTTCCATTGACTCCTTTTGAGTTATGAATTTGGGTGAAAGCTTTAGCTTAAACCATCTTAAGGTTTGGGGATGTCTAGAGAAGTAAAGTTATATAATCTGACATTAAAGTAAAGTTGGACTCCGGAACCACTAGGTGTTATTTTGTATCTTGCAGGAACATTCAAGGGATATAGGTTCTATAATCCCAGTAGGCCACCGAATTGTGGAATCCACAGACATTTAAGTTTTGGAGTTTGATGTGGCGAAGAAAGTAGGCTGCTCCGCAGTTGTGAGGATGATAATACGGTGAGTAATGTGGTATCTGTATCTCCTCCCATACAAATAATTGTGGAAACTCCCACATACCATATTGAACCTGTTGAGACTAGGGATCCTGTTGTTGAGACAGCTCCTAATGAAGTTCATCAAAGCTCTCAGGTGCAGAATGTGGCTATTACTACTCCGATGGGAGATCCACTAGGGAGAGGCGATCAGCTATGCCGATATTTAGTCTATATAGGAGAGCAAGACTACGATATAGGTTACATGGTGATCCGGTAACTTATGAGAAGCTGTTTCTTGTCCTCGAGTCGGAGCGTAGTTCGATCTGATAGAGATGAAATTCAATCTATGAGGCTCATAATGGAGTTTGGGAGCTTATTAGATTACTGAGGAGTCATAGACTCATTGAGTGCAAATGGGTGTATAAGACTAAAAGGACCATAATGGAAAGATTGAAGTTTAAAGCGATTTGTGTAAAGGTTTCACTTTCCAGAGAGATGGAGTAGACTATGGAAACAGCTTTTTTCTCAAGTCTCTTAAGATTCTTTGGGTGATCATGGCATTAGTTGCTCATTTTGATGTGGGTGCACGGATGGATGTAAGCGCGCTTTCTCGATAAGGACCTTAATGAAGAAGTCTATGATCTGGCCGAAGGTTTTGTAGCAAATGATTCGAGGTAAACTCGTATGGTAGAAAAGTCTATTTATGGTCTCGAAGCGAAGCCACAGACAATGGTGCTTGAGTTTCGTAGTGTTGTTCTTGCGTATGGTTTTGTTGAGAGCAAGTAGATCCGATGTATATCTTGCGGTCGGTGGGAGGAAATTCATTTCCTAATACTCTATGTGGATGATATTACGCGGCAGGTGACCGTAGTCATGAAGACCAAGCGGATGTTGTCAAAAACAAGCTTTGATATGGGGCCAGCCCGGTGAGGCGTCTTGTAGGCATTGGGATTCATAGGGATCGTTCTTACCAATTATTGGGTTTATCTCAGAGGCATATGTTGATCGTGTTTTAGAAAGATTCAACATCACGGCTATGTAAGCCCGGGTGCTCACATGCGTAGGTGATAAGTTGAGTCTATCGCGATGTCTCGTCGGATATAGAGAAAGCCCCGATAAGAGAATATACCTTAGCTGCTAGTGCACTTGGGAATTAAATTATGTATGCTCGGTATGCGGCTGGGCACAGTGTGCCTTTATGCTTGGAACACAGGCGGATATGGTCAAACCCGGAGACATGATCATGGGTTCTTTGCCAAGAAGGTGTAAATTGCCAAAGACAAAAGACTATATGTTGATTTACAAACATGTTCGAGATTTCTGACTAGTTGGGTATTGATTAGGACTTTCTTTGTTTAATCGGGATGAAAAAGTCGACAAGCGGATTTATATCTTTTAAGTTAGCGAAGGAGTGCGAGTATCATGGAAGAGTGAAAGCGAAGTGAATTGCATCCCTCACCATCTGACGGAGTTTGTAGCATGCACTTTTCGGTAACTACTCTCAAGCAATTTAGCTCAGAAACCCTAGTGGAGTTAGTGTTTGATTTGTGGATAGGCCCATACGTTTGTATTGGTGCTCTGCGGTGTTGTTTATTAACGACGTGGGGAGATCTCAAATTTCAAAACACATGGAGGTCAATACCTGACCATAAGGAAAAAAGTTCAAAACTGGTTGGCGTTGCGATGGAACACATATCAGCGGATGATATGATTGCCAGTCAAGTAGCCCAAGGCGCCGTATGTGTATTTGAGCGACATGTCGTGTAACAGGCTTAGGATATCATGGGATCACGTGAATTAGTGGGGAGCTATTAAGTTTTAAGTTGCTCTAATAAGGTTCAGATTTCGATTACATTGCATTTTGTGACCATTGAATATGTATCAAACTCTTTTCACGTTCAATGGTATTTGTGAATGTAGGTTTATCGAGTTAGTATATAATGTTGTTAAGAAAATATCAAGGCATTATTGTAAACCTTGAATAAAGGCTATGGGACGTGTTGGAATTCCAGCTCGATAGCATATTTTATTCTGAGTCAGTAAAAAGTTTATAACCAGAGTAACATATATACGGGTTCGTTGGGGCCATAATGGATATTCTCTTAGTGACCTGCGTTTGAGCCTTAAGGAGAAGAATTTGGACTAACAAAATGGATAATACGTAGTATCTAAAACTCATTTATGAGGTATTGTCGGGTTTTTAAGCATGTCATATTGGTCAATGTCGATCAAAGTTGAAAGCACTCGTGACCATGGAAGGGAGTTGCACTTTAAGTACATCTGTTGATGCCGCCATGATTCGATGTTAAGAGACTTTACTGGATGATTGATAATGGAAATAATCTGGGCCAGCCTGAGGTCGCACAGTTTGTTTCAATTAATATCGCCCCGAGTGGGAGAATGTGAGATTTTCATTGGTGGGCTTTGATTAATTGGATTAAAAGCCCAATTAAGATGGTCTAATTAAGTGAGGTTATTGGGCTTCTTAATAAATCGTATGGGGAATTTGCGTGGTGTGTGAGTGGGTTCGGCGGCGGGTTATGAGGCAGTGGTGAGCTGTTGAAAGAACAGATCATCGAAACCCACAAGGATGCATTTTCACCTCCACATGTTGGCTTTATACTCATACGGTTTTCTACGAAAAGTGATCGTGATCTCGTAAAGCCCCGAGTTTGAAGGTCGTTTGGGAGAGATCTTGAGATCTTGAATCGGTTAATTCGCGTTCTTGTCGAGTTCGCATCAACGAAGCAAGGAATCCATGGATTCGAAAGGTATGTAATTTACAATTTTTCTCCATTAAATTGATCTTTGTGTTCTTGAACGATCTAGGATTGTTGTTAAATTAAGTATCTGTTTCTGTCATTCTTCACTTGTTCTGCTTTTATTGCTCATGTTGTTCATTCTGTCATTTCAATTACCTTGTGTTCATCTCATTGACATATTTTTCCTACATTCATAGAGTGGGATTGCTTCCCTACCAAAACAATATGGCTCAGCGCACATTTAAAAGATAAAAAAAGCCACAGAAAAAAAAACCAAAATAGGTAGAATTACTCTTTTGCTATATTAGAAGAAAGAAATGTCGAAAATGAGAGGGGTATGCTAGAAGAAAATTATAGACTACAGCAGAAAATGCCCCACAATTAGGGATGTATGATAAGGGTTGGGACCACGATACACCTCTTCTATTTCCATCCTGAAATATATAAATATTTTTCATACCCGTCCCGAACCCAAGATAGGGCGGGATAGTTTGTAATTGTTTCCATTTAAAAAAATCTATCAAATATCGACCACCGACTCATCAACTTAGATAAAATTTCAAACTATCGGTGTCGTTTTCTCATAACCAAACATTTTTTTCACATTTTCTCAACAACCAAATAGATCAATCAAATCACAAAATAATTTAACTTTATTATTCAATCAACAATAACCATCTTGAATTAAAAAATGCATAAAAAGCGATTGATCATAAACTGCTATTAACATTCAAAAGCCCATTTAGATCTATCTCAAACACAAATTTCTCCATGTTCATAAAAAATATTATAAAAATTTGTTCCGAATCTGCAAAAACAATACCAAGCTGGGATGAAACATACACCACTAAAAATCTAAAATAACCCGTTGAAACTCAATCAAATTTAGGTGGTTGGAAAGATGAACATTTCAAAACTTAAACCCCAAAATTGATGAAAGTTATATTCAAAATTTGGGTTTCAAAAGGTTTGGGCATAGGGAGGAGTCCGAGTTGAGTCTCATTAGGAATAATTTATTACATTATAACCAAAGTGTATAAAAAATAAAATAAAATAAAGTTCAAACTTGATTAGAACTTATATATATATATATATATATATATATATATATATATATATATATATATATATATTTACAATTGCATATTACATTGTAATACTATGTTTATATAAGGATTAGATCATAGTTTCTCGTTTGCCCATCCCACCCCCTGAGCCACTTATGTCAAGTTTCAAGAACAATTGAATTTCCAAAATCTAACCTCCATCAAATTTTGATAAAAATATCTTTATTATTTTCTTATAAAAATAATCTCTTTCTTATAACATATTCATGTAAATTTGTAAATGGCATTTTTATCTAAAACAAGTGATTTCTCAAAAAAAAAAAAAAAAACGTGGGAGGATTAGATGCACAAATTTTGAGTACTTTGAGGTTTTTTTAACAAATTATTCAAACTCACAAAAAAATACAAATAATTCTAAAATGAAATTCTACTCATGAACTGGGGACCTTGAGTGTGTACCACACTACCACTCCACTACAGCAACTTGATGTCGTAGTTATGGAAAATATTTTTAAATATAAAAATTAAAATCAAGCTGCCAAATATGAAAATAATTTCTTCGAATTGTTGAGGTTATTATTATGAATGAAAGAAAAAAAAAAGACAGGGAAGTGGTAGAAAACTAGGATGAACGGGATTTTTTTTTTTTTAATCTTTTTATGTGTATTTAATATGTTTCCTATTTTTGTGTTAAGTTTTTAAATTTTGGAAATTAGTTCAAATGAGGTTATGATTCACTTCCTATCTTATCATAGTATAGTACAGTTTGAGATAGAAAATAAATAAATTCTTTTAACAAACTATTTGGATAGGTACGAATATTTTTATTAAGTTTAGAACAACTTTTGAATAGAAAGAAGTAAATCGAACACAAATTTCATCATATGCTATATTTTAATTGATTGAAAGATAATTAATCAATTTGTTTTTATAAATGAGACACAAAAAATGTTCTAAGGTGGATATGATCATATTTTGAATTTGAAGAAAACTGGGGTTTGATAGTTGAACTTTATAGGATTTCAAAAGTTTAAGATAGATGAAATTTTGAATTTTAACATGTGACAAGAAAGTTTTGAATGGTAAAATATATATATATATATATATATATATATATATATATATATTAAACTAGCATGATGAAGAAACTACTTTAAAGGCAAAAAAGAATAAATTTTTCAAGAATAAGAGGAAAAAAGTGTAGAAAACATGAAAAATTTTTTTAATGATAATAATAAATAGGGTTTTGAATAGGAAGAAGAAAAGTTCATTACATTCTTTCATATGAAATAAGTTTACAATACACTTCTTTAAATCTTGTCATTGTTCAATTATTATAAAAAGAAAAAAGAAAACCGCTTTTCCTTGTGAAAAATAGAAAAAAAAAAAAAAAACTTGGGTTGAAAATTTTCACGATACACTTCTTCAAATCTCACCCTTATTCAATTATTTCAATGAAAAAAAAAAAATAATACAACAAAATATTTTTTAAAAATCGAAGAAATTCACCATACAATCCATCAAATGTCATCATTATTTCAGGTATTTTAATAACAAAATAATTGAATAAAAAAACGCTAATTATGATTGAACTCAATATCTTCTTAAAATGTCATCGTCATTCAATTATTTCAATAAGTAAAACAATCGAATAAGAATGATGACAACAATGCATCACAGTACACATCTCCAATTCCCCTCCTTAATTCCTTCAATAATAATATAATTGAATAACAACTCAAAGCTTATTTTAAACAAGTTCATATGAAAAATATGAAGTATATAATAGATATATACTTCAAAAAAAACTCGTGATTGTCAATAGATTCCCCTCTTTCTGCCCGTAATTATCACATTTGGTTTTGCTTCAAATTATTTTTGCTTTGTTTTGTTTATATGAAAACCTTGGTTTTTTATTGTTTAAAAATCAAAACGGTTCATATTTCAACAACAACTATTTTTGAATTCAATTCCTAACAATCAATTTTGCTTTAATTCCAATCTTAATTGCCAACAACTATTTTTCGAATTTCAAACCAAATTATTATAGTTTTTTTTTCCTATAAATTGAGACCTTTGTTGATGTTGAAAAATACATAATTCTCTATATCCATCTCTTTATTGTTCATGTTCTAGAAACATTCTCTGAAGAACAGTTGAATCCTAGGGAATAAAATTTCTAAGGGCAATGTTATAAAACACGTCTCAATTTGCTTAGTGTAACTCAGCCTGTCTACAGGCATTGCAGCGATCGACGTAATCATATTAAATTCTGAAGTCGTAATTTGAGCTCCGGACCTATCTGAAAACCTTGGTTTTTCTTTGTTTTAAAAATCATGATTCATGTTTCAACAACTATTTTTTGAATTCAATTCCTAACAACTAATTTTGCTTTAATTTTAGCCTTAATTGCCAACAGCTATTTTTCGAATTTCAAACCAAAATATTACAAATTTTTTTTCTTATAAATTAAGACCTTTGCTGATGTTGAAAAAGACAGAATTCTCTATATTTGATCTCTCTGTTGTTCCCGTTCTATAAACATTTTTTGAAGAATTGTTGAATCATAGTGAATAAAATTCGTACAGGGCGATTACAAAAACACGCGCCAATTTACTTTTATAACTCGGCCACCAATCTTGGGCATTACAACAATCAACATAAATCCACATTAAATTTACAATCCATAATTTGAAGTATAAAACATACATTTACTTAGGTTAAAGTTTTTCTTAAGATTCACTTGTCAAGACCAACACTTGCCAAAATGAACAAAACAAAGTTATCAATATTAAACTAGGTGTACATGTATATATGTTTTTTATATTAAGTCCAAGAGATATTTGAATAAAATCATTAAATATACTATATAAAATGTAATTGATCTCAACTTTAGTTTTGGAAAAAAGTTATTTAAAAATAATTAAAAAAGTAGTATATAAATTGCATTTCTATTTAGTGTAATTTAAAAAATATCAAAGGTTTACTTCTATGCTATATTTAAATTAAAAATATATATATATATATATATATATATATAAATTTAAAATAACTGCTATTTCTAAAATAATTGATAACATCGTCAAACACATTTTATTTTATTTCTTTGATCCCTTATTTTATTTTCCTTGTCTCGAGACAACCAGAACAAGCACAAATCACCCACATTGATCCCATTTTATTTTATTTTGTTGATAAAATCCTATATTTTATTTATTCAAAATTAAAATAAAAATGAAAGGAAAATGTCCGAAGTCCACCGAATTTTTGTCATTTTATAGAGAAGAAAGAGTTTAAAAGGAACTAATAAAAATTGGGGATGATCGGCGTTTTTAATTATTAGGGCTAGGGTTTCCAATAGTGAAATCCGTGTTTTGTTGATCCATTGACTTTGGGAATTGGAACGCACAATGGGAGCGGAAATCTTCCAGTTGCATACAATCGATACTGAAGATGGTGAGAATTCTATCTTAGGAATGGTTGGTATCGCAATGATTATGTATGCTATATGGATGATTAGGGTTTGGAAATAACATGGACAGTCACCATTCCCATGCTCCATGGTAAATTGCCTTCTCTCCTTGAGCCCTTTGCTTTGGTTGCTGAAAATGGTGGAACTGAGAGAAAGGAGAAAAGGAGGGCTGAATTGTATTTATTTATTTATTTTTTTAAGTTTCTGGAAAATGGAAACGAAAGCTTGGGAAAATGGGTGTATTAGGGAGAGTTAAGTGCAGGAAGAGGGCATCTTCGGAGTCTTTGTTGGATGGCTGAGAAAATATAGGAAATTGAAAATTGTCTCGTACTTGTTTCGAATGCGAGAAAAAAAACACATTCACTAAGTTCAAGAATCAGCATTTATTAAATAGAATTAAATTCAATCTGTTCTTTCATTCCTGCGAAGCTTTCTCAGGACCCAAACTGGGTTTATGGTTTTCGTTTTTTCCTAATTCTCTCTGATTTTGGAGTATGAGCTAATAGCTGAATTACTGGCCGAAAGGTTTCTAGGTGGTTTATGGACATAGAATTAAATTTCTATTGTTTGGCTGTAGAGGGTGGAGGAAAAGAAAATGAACTTTAAATTTGTGTAATTATGTGTTTTTGGTTCCATGAAAAGAAAATACAACAAGGCCAGATAATTTTATCTGGTGAGGATTCTCTTTAACTCTATGACCTAAATATATCGGTTTTGAGAAAGGGAGGTGAAGTGGAGGCTTTTCTGGGTGCTTCTATTTCTAGAGTATCTTCTAAGCTGAAGGGGTTTATGTGACTGCTTTTAGTGGAAAAGGTTTTGGTTACTCATGACTTGGATATTTTCTTCTTGTATTTTACTTTTGTAGAGCAGATATCTCTTTGGGTTATGTACCATTGACCAGTAAAGTATCTTTGTCAAAGCTGATTTTATGTCTATTCCTTTAGGCTTGATTACTAACTTCTTTCTTTTTTTTTGTCTTTTTCTTTTTTGTATAATGCAGGTTCATCTACACTTTTCTTGGCAGGGGGCTCATTATGTTTGTTCACATGCTTTGGTCGCGCTGATACTGGACGGTTTGTTGCCTTTTTGTTGTATCCTTTCAAGTTTCAAGAACTAATTAGATTACAGATTAATGGCACTGCCAGTTTCTTTCCATTCATGGCTGGATTCTGCTCCTCTTGGTTGGGTGCACATGATGGATTCTTCTGTTCTGATATTTAATTGGATTCCAATATATACTATCTATGTATAATTGACATATTTTATTTCTATTTACAGCCAGTTCTGTCTAGCCCATACTATTAAATTCCATGACAATTCTATTTTACATATTTATCATTTTCAATAATATCCAATTTAAAAATGTTGATTCAATATTAGACTTTTAAAAGGCCGATAGGATCTTAGGAACGATGTGGAGATACTCTTCAATTTTAAGCACCAAACTTATAATAATTAGCAAGTTTTTCTTTTGTTTTACCAATCCTTTTAGTTAGATGAAATTTATTTATCTATTTTATTTTTCACAGATGATTGTTTTTAGCCTTTTTTCCTTTTCTGTATTTTGATAGATTAATTGCTTACCCTTTCTTTTGGTGCAATTTTTCATCTACATCATCTTCGTTTATGTTTTGTGGGTGAAAGGGTTGGAATTTCATTCAGAATTCTGATTCTCTAACCAAAATGCATAATCCATATTGTTACAACCAGCTACATTGTCTTTGTGTATATCTAGAATTCCTGGAATATGTGCTGCTACTACAGGCTATATTCAATAGCTTAGTTTCATCTAAGGAAATTTTGGAGTATGAATAGCTCCTGATTTCCATGTGAACTCTGTAAGATCACTGTTTTCGGTGTAAACTTTCTGCTCTAAATAAGAGTTAATTCATTAGCTGTTTGGACCCTGCTTGCAGCTGATCTTCAGTTTATCTTTTTGAACACTTGTGCATTCTCTGGAATTTTATCAGTATTTATAATTGTACAGATTTGTGTTTTTATATTCTTGTCTGTTATATTCACAGTGCCTAGGATCTCTTATGTTGTTGATATTTTTCTTTTACAAAATTTTAAAACACAAAGTCAACTTAGAGATTTACTGAATGTTGAACCGACTTGCCTGACATAAAGGAGTTCATTGTTGACCTTAAGCAGGTATAGTATGTAATGATATATCTTTTCTTCTCATATTGGAGGCTGGAGTAACTGCAGATGTATTTCTAAACCACAACTGGGAGGAGGTATATTACAGTTGCAAACCCTTGTCCATCCCAATCTTATTTGGTAATATATGTGTTTAGTACTGTTGCATTTGAAAATTAATGTGTTTATGCTGAGATGATTTGATCCACGAAGCTTGTCAGGATTTCCTGAGACTGGGAGCTTTAAGGAGTTCAAAATTTTGTCAGGTCAAACTTTGGGAAATCTGCAAATGGATAGGCTTGTCGATTGTGTGACCTGTACAGGTAGCTCACTGATCTGTTGTATGGAATTCAAGAATGATAACCAACCTATGATTACTTCCCTCTAAATAAACTCACCTCACCAAGATTAGTTGAACTAAAGGAAAATTTCTATTTATTGGATAGTTAAAGTCTTCTCTTAGCTTCTATGAGAAGCTTCTCAATTCATGGCCTTTGCAATGATATAATTGTCCCATTACGCCACAATACATTGTTTTTCATTTAAAATATTACTGAAAGTTTAAGTGGTCACATAACATTCTCCACTGAACATAATTGTCCCATTACGCCACAATACATTGTTTTTCATTTAAAATATTTCCTTTGAAAGTTTAAGTGGTTACATAACATTCTCCATTCGCATAACGTGATTTTGGTGTGAAAAATTGCTTGTGGGTTTGCATGACCATGATAGTTTTATAATTTTGTTTTTCTTCCATTTTTAGATGCAGAATTGTTTATGGTTTTATGTTTCCTATTTCACCTACCATTTGGTTCTTGCGGTCAACCAACTCTCTCAGGGTTCATCTGTTTATTGGCTATGGTACTCTCAAGCCCTGGGGCCACATCAATATGATATTAGTGATGATGAGTATGTCCCGCCGGGCTCCACTATTGAGGAGTAGTGCACCCTCCTCCTTATGTTGTTGGTGATCCTTTCCGTGGATCTAGAACTGGTCTTATGATGTGAGGGGTCCAATGAAAAGGTAGAGAGATACTCATGGTATGACACAAAATATGATTTCCATTCTACCCTTGAGCGACATTTTTTTTGTATAAGTTATACATTATTTATATGTTTTTTCTAGTGTGCTTAACTTTGATCCACTTTATCTTTCCATTTCTCATCCTTTGGCCTTAAACTTGCACCTTTTTTTTTTCTCTTGACTGATGATCTCAGAGTTCTCTCCGTTGCAATTGCTGTGCCACCAGTCAAAATTTTTTAAGGCCTAGATTACACAAATATGTAATTTGCATTCTTACACCTCTCACATAATGCACCAGTTTTTTGATTGCTTAATGCAGTAGAACCACTTATTTTAATCCATCCTGTTTTGATTCCACCTCCTAATTTACATGTCTTTATAGATGATTAATTTAACATGATTAAAATGATTATTTTAAGGCATCTCTTAGCCATTAACTTCTGCTTCCAGGTTTTTACTCCTATTTTAATGACTTCCTCTTCTTTATTCTTTTTACATTTTGTTTTTATTGTTTTTTTCTTTGTTTTGTTTATTGTATTCTTCTTCCTTCTGGATTTTGGTAAGGCTCCCATTTAATTACAAAATTTAAAGGCTCTTTCCATGACTGTACTTTTCATCAGCAGGCAGCATATGTCATTGACACCTTCCTAAATCTTTTCATTTAAACTATTGACCTTAATAAATAAATAGATACAAAAATAAATACTTCTCTTCATATCCCAAAGCAATACTTAGATGCTAGTTGATGAAAACTAATTTATTAGAATTTCACTTTTTATTTCACTCCACCTGGAGCTTAGTTTTACTTGTATCAAAACTCACGCTTGGATCACTTTTAAACATTCATTTGGTTGTTTCTTCCATTATAACTCATATAATAACTCTCTTAACAATGCTTCTACATGTGGTGATTTTTTTCCCATTTCTACCAATTGTGGTTTTTGTTGCAGTTAATGATTTTTAAGTTCATGTATTTGTTTATCAGATCATGAAGTAAATTGAGTTACATGAGGCTGTAGTCCAGTGTTTCTGGGAAAGGAAGTGCAGTACATAATAAGAGTGGTGTTGTGTGATTATCTATTTCCTGCGTGTCGATTCCTGAGAAGCTTTCTGAAAAGAAACATACTGTAAGTTGAGGTAGAATTTGGTTACATTGTAGAACAGTGTACATAAAGCAATACCCTTTAACTATGATATTCAAATCTCAAAACAATGACAATATTATATCATACTGTTACAAGATTTCACTACCTTGTTTATTATATACATCAATTTCCTACTTTGGGAATTTGTGTCATCATTTCATGCCATGATGTATCATGACTTGGCCATCCATTCATAGAGAGGAGTGAGTATGCATGTCTTAGGACTTAGGACTTGAAGGGCTCATAGATAACTACACTTCTCCACTGGGATGGAGTCATATTTTTTCTGTCATTTACTTGCATATTGATATTTACTTTCATCATTTCTTGGGGATGATCAATAGAGTAGACAAACACCCATAAAATGTGGGATGATTTCAACCTTGAGGGTTAGCTTTGTTGGTCTAAGATCTTCCTGGTTTAATTCCCGCAAAGGCCCTCTAGAGATTTTTATCTTGTTGTTAAGCTTTGGGCGCGTGGGATTATTCGAGGTGCGTGCAAGCTAGTCTGAACATTCGCGGTTATAAAAAATTATAATAAATAAATAAATAAAAGTAAGTGGGATGCTTTCGAGGAAAGTGGGAAGCGAAGAAGTTAGGTAAAGGGCAAAGAAAAAAGAAGTGACTCCATGGGAAAGGGGTTGGTGTTCTTCCAACAAAGATGTCATTGTTCTTGGAACAAAACACCATGAAAAATCTTCCTTAAGTGGCTCAGTGCATCATCCTAGTGGTGGGATTTGTCCTCCCAATGTTGAATTGGAATACTTTATATGGTGGTTTGAGAGTCGTTATTGTGAAGAGGTTGAAATGAATAGTTTTTAAAAAAACGTTGTCCTAAAAATTTATTTGTAAAATTAATGACGAGAACAGCTGATATTTCCCCTTTCACCCAGCTCTGTTGCTCTGTCCGATGAAGTCAACATACTCAGACTCAGACCACGCTCAGTTCAAATTTGTTTGTACATTTTTAATTCATGAAAATAACTGAAGGAGAAATAGAAAACAAAACGAAGGTGGAAAAAAAAAGAAAGTACAAGACTAATGGATGATATTTGAAGATTTAAAAAAGAAGGAAAAAGCAGCATAAAATGCTTTTAACACCCTCCAAATCACCTGTAAGGAGGTTCTAATTAGAACCCTTTTCACTATGTTAGGTGTCCCAGTCATCGGATACTTCAAATCACATGGACATATAGTCATCCCTACATTCTTTATAGCAACACAAATAATAAAGCTTTTTCAATTACCCCCCTTCATGTTATGTTATTGTTACCTTTCAAAAGCTAAAGCCTAAGATTTAGTTTCAGATTTTGAAGGACAGCCATCAGTCATCAGCCATCAGAGCCATGCATCACACAAATCACTTGTAATTTTTGCATTTATATCATTAATGATTCAGATTTTCGTACTGTTTGTGGCATAATACCTGGTATGATAATATGATTATGAATGGATCTTCTTCTTCTTTCTTCATACTGTTTGGTACTTAATTATAACTACCCACTTAATCATTCTTTCTCTTATCTCCATTTTTGGAGTGTCGGCAGCAAAACTCCCCTCCCCCGCCCCCGCCAAGAACGCCGTCATTTATGCAAATTCTCAAAGTCTATTAAATAATTGCCTAAGAATTTTGTGAAAATTCTTCTTTTTCAAGGCCCTAACCCCCTTTCTTTGATCTCTGTTTGATTGATGCATTGTTTTCAAGATTACACGAATAATCAATCTCATGATTCGCACTTCCACTAATTATATATTGTTTTCTAATGACAATAAAGAATCATCTTATTATAACTTATCATTTTGTGGTCTCAGCATTGGCCAAACACGACAATGGAATTATATAAAGTTAGGCATGATTTAGTTTCTTCAGTTCGCTCTTCCTCTTCTTAATAATATATATAAAGTTTTTTGCTTTAATTTTCTTTTTATAAATTCACGAAGACATGTGACTGTAGAGTGATTCTCCTTTTTGATCATATATATAATTTCTGATTCTTCTCCAACTTTATAATTTCAAAGTTGACAAAAGAATTGATGAATCAATCTAGGCTTTATTTATTCACGAGGAATTTATGATAATGTGACATTTTGGTAATTAATTAATTAATTAGTTAATTAAGTTAAAATGTGGACCACATGATTGAATGTTAGGGTAGATGACACTTGCAGAAAAGTTTACAGATTGGGGACACAGTCTACATGGCTTGATCTAGTTGCAGACAAAACAAGAATTTTATGTAGTCCTATAAAAGATTTTGGAGTTTTTTATCTTTTTTTTTGTTTGTCAAGAGATTTTGGATTTTGTAAAGATGTTGGTGATGGGCATCTTCTTCCAATAGTTTTGGACATTGGATCAGCCACATAAAGGACACAGAAACAGATAAAACAAAGGTGTAAAATAATCACCAAAGCTACTAACTTACAAATCATGTAATGTTCTTTTATTGTCAAAAAAGAAAAAAAAGAATATGCAATATTAATTATTTTTTAAAAAATTATTTATTTTTAACCACGGTTGTTAAACACAGTTCTCTGTTTTTCAAGAACAAAAAAAAATATTAATAAAAAAAAAAAGAAAATAGTTATTTAGCAATTAAAACTTTATAGACTTTAGAAACCATCTTTTGGTTTCACTTGTTTTTTCAAGATCGTTTAAAAAAAATAATTACATAATAATTAAAAATAAAATTTTAGATTATTGTTACCATATATTTAAAAATATTAAAAAGAGGTTAAACATTGTTTTTATAAACATCAAAGCAAAATTGTTTTAACTGTTTAAAAAGTATTTTATAACTATTTAAGTGACAAAAACCAACATTATTACTAAAAAAAATAATAAATAAATTTGATAAAATTTATATTATAAAATAAGTTTTAGAAAAATAATTGATAGGAAGCCTTGCTACCATAAGTTATTAGATTTTCTATGCTATGTGTAGTGGGGAGATGACTTATCATAAATATAGTTGAAGAGAATTATAAACTTTATTTTTAAAATAGTCCTATGGATTGTGGAATAATTTACACCTTTTTTGATACAAAGAGTGATTGCAAAAATATTTTTTCTTACTATAATTATCTTTCAAACAATATTATTATTTTGGCATGTACAACTGAAACCAAAACAAGAGAGAAAAAGTGAAGAAAATTTACAAGACGATGTTGGTCGAGTGCTTGCGTATGGTGTGTGCTGGCAAAAGCATGTTTTATTAACACACAGGTGTCTTGAGACTTTGAATGAAATATGCATTTATGAGATAAAAGCGATCTTCGATTGACGATAATAACTCCTTGTTGCAGTCGCTCCGTCGAATTAGACATTATGTTTGTACCTTATCTTTGATAGAATCATGATGTGTTTTCTTTTTAAATAGATATCAAACATGATGAAATAAAACTTCGTGAGAGCTGGACTAGTGCCAAATGATAAAACGCTTATTAAGCTTTAAGCGAAGGAAATTTCATTGAAATGGATAAAAATCAACAACTATTTGATTTTAAAAATTGTTAGAAAAAATTAAAATAAAAAATGAAATTTGAAGAATGAAAGCAAAATTTATATATATATATATATATATATATATATATATATATATATATATATATATATATATATATATACTATCTATAATATTTATTATTTTATATTATAATGTTACAGTATTCTATCATGATAGAAATTTCAACCTGATCCATAGAGAAAGAAGACATATATTTTCTTATAAAATATTTTTGCATGTTTTCCTTATCTGACATGAACCCCAATTTTCAAACAAAGTAAATAGAAAAGAAAAAGAATATGAGGACAAAGGGAGCCATAAATGTAGAACGTGACAGTGAGATTTATTTCTGCAATGTTGTTACCGTGACAGTGTAAATGATGAGACTTTTTACATGATGGGGAATGCAAATAATAAGTCATTGATTTGGGCATCTTAAATGTGGTCCAATCTTTTGAGATGGATAGGGCACAAAGACTAGACAATTGTGGGGCCATTTCACCCAATTATGCATATGCCTTTAGAGCCCACATTTTTTCTTTTTCTTATATATGGTTTGTGTTTTTTGACATATCATAGTGTAGGGTGAGGCTCCCCCTTGGTCTAGCCTTTTTATTTATATGAGTATTTTAATCCTCCAATATGTTGGTGAATACCAATCAAAGTCATATTCTTCATTAACCAAATGGGAATGCATTTTTTAATTAAATTTTCATTTTTTATGAGTTTTTTTAAAATTTTTTATTTCCTGCCTTCTATGGGTTTACTATTAAGAAAACAAAAAAATGGAATCTACATATGTAGGCTTCCCTTCCCCCTTTTAACCAATATAAGGCTTCAAATGTCAATTATTTTCTCTTATTTGGATCAAGATTTCTTGTTACCTTTTATATATTTGTAAATGTGTCTAGTCAAGTGATAACTGTGTGTAATATCAAAAATAAAATATAAAAAATACCAAGAAGAATTCTTCCAAAACCATTATTGCTTGAGTGCATGATTTAAAAATATGTTTATCAACCAAAAGGAAATCAACACTCAACTTGGAGCTAAAAATTTCTTTAATTAAGTTGAACATCACAATCATGACCTTGAAGAAGAGCAATATCTTTATCGTATACACAATATTGTGGAGCCCCAGCATATATCTTTTATAGAGTATGACTAACAAGTACAGTAGGTCCCACTTCCTTTCATGTAAATATTATAATTTTGAAATATAATGAATCTTTATTAATAGTCTAAGATTGGGTGAAGCATAAGGAAGATATCCGGTTTAAGTCTGCATAAAAACATAAACTACAACTTTGTTGTAAAGTGAATAAATGTAAAAAGAAATATTTATGAAATTTAAGATAAATTTATATAATTGAAAAAATATTAGTTCAAGGGTTTTGTAATACATTGACATCATTAAGTAGGTGAAAGAGTTTATCTTTATTGACTAGACACGGATGTTTATTCACACTAAGAGATGTTTTGGGTTAAGAATATTTATTTAAAATATATTTATTATCACCTAATGTTTAAGATTGATCTTATTTTTCTTGGATTATATTGCAAAGCTTGTATTAAAACATGTAATGACACACAAGTATTTTGCACTTTTTTTTTTTATAAATATATGAAAGAAAATGTTGTGACACCATGGAGTCAGATACCATTTTCAAAAATAGAAGGTTTTTAAGGGTAAACTTGAAAAGTGTAAAAGTTAAACCACTTAAATATCCACTACCCATTTCCTTCATTCCCTTGTAATAAATGACAAAAATCACTATCATTATAAAATTATGATGATTTTTTTTATATCAGTGGTGTCGTGTAGCAATACCCATGTATGAGTTATTATTTTTTATAAAAACCTAATAAATGATATGAAGTTGATGCTAGAATGGGTTGGTTTGGTTTAGAGATTTAATTAGTCATAATTTAATAAAAAAAGCAGCCAACTTAGTTCAATTATCAAATTAATTAATAACTTAACCTATATGACCCTATCTTAACCACCACCCCTAATATTGAATGCATACCAACCACACTTAAAATATCCACTTCGTTATTTAACTTTTGCTTTTCAATTTGGATAATTAAATTATCTTTTAGTGAAGTGTTCTAAAGACAATCATCTTTAGCACTTGTTATATATTTTTCATTATTATGAGTAAAATGCATCTTCATTAATTTGATGTTCTTTTATAATAAGAATTGATGACGATCTTAAATCGATTTATGAAGTCGTGTTCACGTAGCAATATCGTGATAGAAATCGTAATGAGATCGTGATAATAGATTAAATATCGTGTGTAGTATATTAAGTATTTAAATTATCGTATCGAAGGATCAGCGAGATTAGGCGTTGTTGATTGATAAAGCTGAATGCGTGTTATCGCTACATTGGATGGCGATGAAATCAGTCATGAACATCAACGCTTTGGAACATTGCTGTGACTCATTGAAACATCAAGGTAAATAACTGTTTCGAATGGTTTGCTGGTGTGCATGAATGATCATGGATGTTGCTTTTTGAAGAAGTGCAAAATGGCACCACTTCACCTTTAGCGAGTATTATACCCCAAACCCAACATTATCTTCATATGCTATTTGAAAACTTATTTTAAGATTCTTCATATAAAATCTTACGAAGCTGGTAATATTTCCTTACATTTTACTAACTGGAAACCTTTTCATTAAATAGGTATGAACTAATTTTTGGTCGTTAACGCTCAGAAGCTATTTCATTTAAATCGTTACCAGCCCAGTTTTTGAGGTTTTCTTCCCAGCAAAGTTGTTTAACCTATGTGATTTAGGTTTGCACAGCATTTTCGTGTTTTGTCGTGAAACATTCTTTGCGTGTTTGTCGTCGGCTTTGTTCTTGGTGTTTTGTTCTGAAACTGTTATGGCGTGTTTTGTCGTTAACTTTGTTGTGCGGAGGTAGTTGTTTGTCGACGGTTGAGAAGCTAACTTTTTGTGGTTTTTCGCATTAATAGTTCGGATGATAAAATTTGATCCGGAATGATTATTCATGTCAGCATGTTAATGGAGTATGCGAGTCTAGAATATTAAGTATTTTAGGCATTTTTGGATTATCAAATATATAAGTTTTGAGTCGCTATATTTTGCTATTAATCTAGATATTGTGGCATACTTTAAAGTTTTTAGAACTTTTGATTTTTTTTTTCTATATATTGTATTGATAATATATATATAAAAGATGTCCCAAAAATTTTAACTGAAACGATATACTCTAGATATATTACGATAAAACCACAAATGGCTTCGCCCACTTATGAGATTTTGTAGGGAGTGTCAACGTGTTAGGTTAAGGTTCGCGATTTACGGGTTAGCGGGTGGCAGGGTGGCGTGTAAGCCGAACCGCGACCGTTTATTAAGCGATGCTAAGCGAGTTGACCGTTTATCGCGCCGTTTAGGTCTGCTAACCGCGTTTATCGTGATTATCGTGTCGGTTATCGTGTCGCGTTGAATGGCAAAACTGTCGCGTCGTTGGTAAAAGCAGCGGTAGGAAACGGTGTTAGCGGTAGCGGGTTATAAGCGGGTTAGCGTATACCCATTTCGAAACGCGACGGTTGTCGCGTGTTAAGCGGGTTGGCAGTTTATCGCACGAACGCGTTTAGGTACCGCGACGTTTAATCGGCGGTTATCGTCAATGGAGTTAATGGGCGTCGTGTTGAATTTTGGCGAGAGCGCAGTTCACGCCGTTTTAGTACCAAAACCTGCGGGGCAAATCTCGCGATGTCTTCTCGAAACGAATCGTATGGGAAGACAATCGCAAGTAATCTAGAGCTAAAATCATTCATTCATAACGTATTAAAAACCTAACTCTAAATGTTTATGGGTAGATATTTAGCCTAAGTTGGATATCATGATCATGTCATTTACCTTGTTCAAATATAAGAACACAATTAACATAATACCTCTAATGTATAATAAAAAGTTTAACTAGTTTGTGGATCGATCTTGACATTCATTAACTAAAGAGAACTTGATTAGCCAATATCCTATAAAGAGATCACATGTTGCCCCAAAAATGTAAAAGTAATTAATCACAAATGCTCATATATATTTACCTTTTTAATGAGGTGCTTGATTGAGATATTTTTTAGCTTATTCATCTCTAATCAGTTCTTATAAGCTATTTAGTACTAAATAGTTCATGATGAAAAAATGTTATAAATTATTACTTATTCTAATACACTATTATTAAAATATCTAATTTTTTTTTTATCTTTCTGTCAGTATTTAAGACTATTTAAGAATGGTCAAATTGACATTTTGCATCTTAGATCTTTCCAAACAAACCATTAGTTGCCATAGTAGTACCTTATTCCACTGTCTTTAAAATTTAATTGCAAATGGAGTATAATAATAAATCATTGTAAAAATGATCCAATCTATTTACTAGGATTAAAAACTAATAGAATAAAAAATTGGTCAACAAGTGGGGCGGGAACATTTAAAAAATTAGGCAAACATTGGTAATTCTGCACGAGAAAATCATTTTACTAAAGTCAATGTTTTTACATTTTCACCAGAAACCCGAATCTTGTACACTCTATTCGTGCCTTGTCAATATCAATTTAACCTTTTCCCCCTCGTCACGTGCCCCAATAAATACAAGATTAACGGCCGAAAGAGCCTACACGAAATTACCAAAACGCCCCTCATACATACCCTCAATACAAAAGACCGAGACGTACGGTTGGGCGGAATTAACGCCTTAACCGTCGGTGGGCCCGGGAGGGACAGTGGCAGTCTCGTGGATAGAACAAACAAGAAGGGGTAGCATGGTCATGAATTATATTTTATAGCCTCCGTCAGACTATTTTGATGCCTTTAAAGCCTGAATGCAACAAGGTCTAAGACTGGAGGATATTAACTAAAGCGACTACTTTCCCTGAGAAGAAAGTGTAGGCAAAGCCACTATTTTCCCCCATTTTCCCGCATTTTCTCGGGGTTTCCGTCGCCGGAATCTGACAAAGACCGCGGCGGTTCTGTCCGACGAACAATGAGGGTACTGGGTATTGGGTTTTTTTGGGTTGTCGTCGAGGGGCTGTTTCTCGTCTCCGGTCAGCTCCAGCATAGCCTGTCCAACTCACATTGGCACCCGCCACGCCGCAATTTTGGTGGCAGCCCCGACGGCGACGGCAGCGACGGTATGTAAATATGTAATGAGTAATGAGTAATGACCAATGTCCCCCTCCCCCTCTTCGGCGAGTCGACTCAAATTCGTCCCCGAGTCAGTCAACTCGCCAAAGCAAAAGTCGAAAAATTTACCTAAACACAAAAAACGATTGCAACAAAATTTCACTTGATTAATCTAGTTACTTCAGGTTTTGGACCAACATTTGATGAATGTGACAAGTTTTAATGTATATAATATAATATGGGTGGTGAAAAATGCAGGTGGGGCATGTGGGTATGGTTCACTAGTAGATGTGAAGCCGTTCAGGGCGAGAGTAGGGGCGGTGAGTCCGGTGCTGTTCAAGGGCGGCGTGGGTTGCGGCGCGTGCTACAAAGTAAAGTGCCTTGACCGTGACATATGTTCCAGGAGAGCCGTTACAATCATCGTAACGGACGAATGCCCTGGTGGGTACTGCTCGGCGGCCTTGCCCGCTCGACCTCAACAGCGCCTTCCGGACCACATGGCCGTCTCCGACAATCAACCATCTCAGAGACCGAGGCGAGATCTCCGTCATTTTCCGCCGGTACCCTTCTTGGCTTCTTCCCATTTCTCTCTCTCTCTCTCTCTCTCTCTGCTTTGTCTCCTTCAGTGGTAACTGGTAACTACCTTGTGAAAAATGTCAGGATTGAGTGGTCATGGTTTTTTACGTTTTATTTTTAGTTAGGCATGACATTAGTATTTTTCCTCCACCTTGTAAATCGTGTTCTCTTTTTGACCCCCCACAGCCCACAGGGTGGTGGAGGTGTGAATTCTAAGAAAATATGCAAAAGTTATTTTCTTTTTTCTCTAATGAATTTTATTAATTTTTAGGATTATTAATGTTAGAAATATCCATTTCGATAAATGCAGGACTCCATGCAAATACCCAGGAAAGAACATAGCTTTTCAAGTGAACGAGGGATCCACTGATTACTGGCTGTCACTTCTAGTGGAATTTGAAGATGGAGATGGTGATGTTGAGGTCCATGCATATTAAGTAAGTTTATTTTATTTTATTTTCCACTTAGTACATTAAGTAATTTTTAATAAAATAATTTCGTCTTTAAAAATTGAGTAGTCAAAAGTTGTGCATCACAAACATGCCCCAAATCAAGGTCAGTGCGACCCGGATTGGGGGGTGGATGGGTCCATGAAAATTTGTGAAATAAATATTAAGGGAATGTGTCTGTAATTTAATCCTAAAGATCCCCATCATTATTGGGTGACCAGCTCCAATATCATGTGACCCTGTCTAACATTTCCATTCTTTATTAATCACCAAGAGCAATTACCCAAAAAATGCTTTGCTTTGATTTATAGATCTAACTATTTTTTCCCTTTTTTTTAATTATTATTTTCATATAAGTGGATAAAACACTAGAGTCAGTGACTGTTTTAAACCCGACCCAAAGACCTCAAAGACATTTATTTATTTATTTATAATAATATGGAGATGTTTGATATGGTGGACAGGCAAGTTCAACAGAGTGGCAAGAGATGAAGCATGTATGGGGGGCAGGATTGGTGTATAATCGGGGACACTTAGGACCATTTCAGTGAAGTTAACTACCCAAATCAACGGAAGGGCGCTCTGTGCCAGAGATGTCATTCAGGAATTTGGGCTCCAAAGGCCACTTACCTCTCGTGCAAGCACCTGCCCAAACTACTCCCTTTTTCTTTTAATTACTTTAAAACCTCTCTTCTTCTTCTTCTACTACTACTACTCCCACTCCCCATGACACCAGAGAAAAGTAGCCGTTGTGGGGGGGTTTGTGTTCCGCAGGCAAGAAAAGTAGCCGTTGGAGCGCGCGCATAAAAGGCATCCGATGCTCTCTCTTGCCTCTTTTGTTTTTTCCTTCCCTTCTTTGTTAGTAGTGTGTGTGTTATTGGTATAGTTTTTTTTCTTTTTGGTTGGAGCCCTCTCCGAAGGAGAGAGAGCTGTATTTTCAGGCTTGTGGGGGGCCTTGTAGTTTTTAGTGTATCAGGACCATTTGAATGCCCTTCTTGTTTGTTGTTGTAGCTTACAATTGGTTCATAATGGGACCTATGTGTACTATTTTCCTATAGTTGATATTGTTATGTATTATTGAAGATTATTGATGCTTTTTTTTGGTTTGAATTGGGAACTAATAGGTATACGTGGGTATAGTGGCCGATCTAGGATTTAAGTTTAATGGGAATAAACTTAAATAACTTAAACAATTAATGCTCAATTCAATGATTGAATACTTACATATTTCAAAAGGGTAAAATACATGATCGATGTTCAGATCAGCCTAGCTGTAAGGGAGATTTTTTTTCTAAAAAAATTTCAATGAAGACATATGTGAGTGGGGAGAGACTGATCTTAAGGGTTAGTTCAATTAATTCGATGTTGAGTTTGTTATTCATCAAAAGGTCTATTCTGAGACCTCATGAGATTAGCCAGCAATCTGGCTACAAAATTATTGGGTGTGGAGAGACAGAGAGGTGTTAATGTTGCGACTTTGGAATGGATGGTGTCCAAAGAAGTGGGCATAAGGGCTCACAGGTCAGGGGGGGGGTGCCCGTGGTAAGGCCTAATTGAATTGGTGGGTGGGTGGTGACAAGGAAAGTGTGGTCAGCCCAAACGTGGAGGAGGGTCCCAATTTGATTAAATTCTTAGATAATTTGGCACATGACCTTCCCCTTCTATGTGCCTAAAGGTAAATCTCTCTTTGGTCCCACTGTAGAAAAAGGCATATCCTCCATTTCCCCTATCCCTCACACTCACAGATCTCCCTCTCCTCTCGTGAATGCTCTTGTTATTGTCTTTTTTTCCTTTTCCTTTTATGGAACTGTTTACTCTGTCGAGCTTCATTCAATAACTTGGATATGTCTAAAGGAACTGTCATTCAACACATGGATATATATATATATATATATATATATATATATATATATATATATATATATATATATATATATATTTATATTGCTTTAGGACAGCAGCTTCACCTTCACCTTGCTTTTGTGTGCCTTCAAGAGGTAAGTAGAAATTTCAATACAAGCACGTTAATATATATAGGTGACTCGAATTCTATCTGATTCAATATAAAAAGTTTTTCGGTATATATCATTATGAATATATTTTTTAAAGATTTTAGTAAAGGGATTAAACTGAAAGATACTCTTTGGTATATAACATTATGAATTTTTTTTAATTAAGATTTTAGGGAAGGGATTAAACTGAAAGATACTCTTTGCTGTATAACATTATGAATTTTCTTATAAAGATTTTAGTGAGTGATTTAACGGGCCACCACTAATATAGTTGGGGGTATGAATTTGTTCAGTTTTTTAAATGTCTAAAAATATATGGTTTTTTCTAATTAGGGTTTTTATTTACGTCTATATTCTTATATATATATATAAACATAAATAAAACCAATTACAAATTAGGAACTTGAATTCTGATTAACTTAGATATGAAAAGTTTCATGGTGCATTATGTGAAGGGATATAGGTATGATCTCATGGTTTTCCTTTTTATTTTTTGGTTCTTATTGAAGAAGAAGATCATTTTACATTCGTATTTTTATACTATCTGTCTTATTACAAGTGTCATCTACTTATTTATGGTCAAAATATGCGTAGTGGAGACACAAAGTGGTGCGCTTTATGTCATTGTTGATATGACAAGTGTTGTTGAAATGTACATGTTGTTGTACCAACTTTTATCTTCTTATGGCTAGATATAGAGTGATTCGAATATTCTATCGAGTTCCAAGTTGTTAGATGTGTAAGGGGGATTCATCTCTATGGCTTATACGAGTTGAGCTTCACGTGAACGGTTCGGCATTTCGATTTGATGGAATGCCCGCCGGCTCGTTTATTAAATTCGCGAGTCGGCGACGTTATTTTGAGGCTGGATTAGTTATAAGGCGGCGCAGCGCCAGCTGGCTCGGCCAGGGGCTCGTAAGCAGCCGTGAATAGAATTTAGTGGCTTGGTCGTTAGCCGAGAGCTTTGTGAGCAGTACAGTGAATCGAAGTTCATGGATAAGGATCGTGAGCATGGAAAACGATCTTGTAATGAAATTTTTTTATAAATGAATATGATGAATATTTTAAGCTACTTTAAGCTTGTCGAGTTAATTGAACTTTTATTGTCTTATCTTTTAAATTTAGTTATATGTTGACTATTTTATATGAACATTTTCTTTAAATAGGGTTGTAACCGAGTCGAGCTACTCGACATTCGACTCATTAGAAGCTCACTCGAACTTGTTTATTAAGTTAAACTAACCAAACACAAACATCATTTGAAGCCGTAAGTTAGAAACGGCCCAGAATCATTTCCACTACAAAAGCTGTTTCGTCGGATCATTAAACGAGAGAGCTCAGTGAATAGGGCAGTCTAACTCGCTAAAACCAAACCGAGTCCAAGCGAGTGCGCACAATACTCGGCTCAGCTCGGCACTAGTTATACCCCTACTTACAAAGTTAATGTTCCATCACCCTCTAAATCCCATTACTGTCTTGGATTAACTTCTAGAAGGACGAGTCCATTCTACTGATTTTGTTGAGACTATGGATCTATTCGGTTTTTAGGGATGCCAATAAATATATGATATTTTTTTATTTAAAAGCTTCAATTTTTTTATTTAAAGTTTCTTTATAAGCGTGTGTTCTTATTCTGGATTAAAGATAATAAATGACATAAGCATAAACATGACAAATCACATAAAATTTAATGTGGTTAGACTAAACATGATTAATTTATTACATAACATACAATACCATAAAAATAAAAATATAACTACTGTGTTCTGTTCTGACCCGAAAATCCGGTCTTCCCCTTCATATTTCCACCGTACGTAAAACCACTTTTTTCTCGCATCTACATCTCATGAATTTTTTTAAGCATCGTAACCTGATCTATGCCATAAAGAATTTGAGATATTAGCATAAAAAAAAAAAAATACACATATTGAATATTGTTTATAAAAAGTAACATGCAACAATTACGAATTTGACACCCTATGGAGGCAGAGGTAAACAAATAGAGTAAAAGAATCCTGTCCTGTAACACCATGACCTTCCACGAACAGGGCCTAGCCCCCACTTTATAAATTCTCCAGATACCCTTTTTACATGCTTTCATTTCTGTTACATTTTACAGGCTACAGCAACAAATATATAACTATATATATATATATATATATATATATATATAATCATCCATGGAAAAAGGTCAAGCGTGCATTTATAAAGAAAAGAAAGATCTTAAAAGAATGACCATATAAGATTCCCACTACCGATTCTGAGATCAGCACTCTTGCCAGAAGTGTGAGTACTGAGTCTGAGTCTCATTTTGGAGGGTTTTCTTTCTCTCTTTAATCTGTTGGAAGAAATGGTGGTCAAAGCACTTGGAATGAGACTATGGCAGTGTTGCACTTTACTTTTTTGCTTCTCTACTTTGAAGCATCCTTTAATGTCTGTCCTCTGACAGTACTGCAACCCTTTTTCACAAACAATTTAGATTCTTAGAAGCAGTAGTTGTTATCTTTTAGTTATTATTGCACATTTATCTAAGTTCTTACACAAAAACAATTTATAAACTATATTTCTTAAGTTTATATGTATTTTCTAATTCTGATATACTTTCATGACTATTGATGCAAACTTTTGTATCAAATGTTTACTCATATCCAATCATGTAAATATTATTTATCATGAGCCTAAGGGGATCTCGTTGCTTTAGAATGTATTTACTTAGATTAAGATGAACATAAACTTATATAGTGTTTCATATCTCATATGTGATGGAACAAACACTTTAAGGTCAAAAATCAGCTTTGATAACATTCGTAATAATCTACAAGTAATTATGTAGATATTATCCGTTTTGAACGCAAATAATCCTCAAGACTTTAAAACATATTTACTAAGTGAAGAAGAACTTATACTTATATAATTTCAAATACTTTACCCTCACTTGATTTGAGATACGATATCGACTCTAGCATAATTTATAATCCAATTTTAAACACATAATTTCAAGAACTTTACCCCTATTTGATTTGAGATATGATATCGACTCTAGTATAATTTATAATCCAATTTAAACACATGAAACAAACAAAAGTAAAGGGTTGAAGCAAAAGCTAATAGGGAGTATCATCTAGTTAAACAATCTCAATTTAGTGGAAGTAGAGGTCATGCTTTTTTAGTAAAAGTAAAAAAGATTAGAGCTGGTGACACTTTGGAGAGCAAAAATTATAAGTAAGAAATGAAATTGAAAAGCATGTATTCCACATGGGTATGAAATTGTTCTTGAAATTCATTAGGCAATCCTTCCATTTTTTCTTGTGTTCATTGTGTGTGCCCACCTACTAGGGGAAACTATCCTTCCTTTTTGTGTCTGTGTGCGCCGCCTATCTGATATTGTTTCCTTAGGCATAAGTCTTCATGAGTTTGTTTCAGGTTTCTCCTCAAAAAAATTCTCATACAAATTGGATGTTATGGTTTATGAATGTTTATACTCATAAACTTTCTATTCCTAAACCATGTGGGAGCCCATTTGAAGACTCATGTAGAAGCAGAGATGAAAATATCCGATATATCCGTCGATATATCCGATATCGGTGATGTTCGACACGATATCGGTAATGACCGATATATCGCTGATATATCGGTTTTGGACCGATATATATCGTGACTCTCTCGGTTTTGGACGATATATCGTAAATACTCAGTGCATAGCGTAGCGCGTTAGTGGAAATATCCCCGAAAATATATCGGGATATATCGAAGATATATTTAAATGATCATATTTAAAATCACGACGATCCGGCGATTATGGATTAATCGCCTTGGAGTTTAATTTTACGGACCTGTCGATATTCGTAAAAATATCGTAGATATATCCGGAATATATCGTAGAAATAAAATCTTAGATATATCCGTCGAAATCGATATTTTAAATCGGTGATATCGCCTCTGATCCGCCACAAATCGATATATCGCCAAAGCCCACATTTTGGAGGGATTGGTGGAGAGACCCGGTCGGCAGCGGGTCGCAGCAAACGTTAGCCAAGTGCACGAGGCTTTCCACGTGTGGTGTGAGACTTAGCTCAAGCTCTGAGCGCTGGCTATGGCCTTGACGGAGGGTTACCCACGTCATTCTTCTGTCTTCACTCCGTAGTCCCACCCACAGTCCCTCCATCCTCGATCGGAGCCATGGCCGATCGTTTCTTTCCAAATGTTATGCCGGATTTCGTTGCAGAAACCCCACCAACCGAAGAGGAAACCCCCGCCCGAGTTGGTGAGGACTCGCTCATGAAGCTTCTCTCTATGCCTTATTCTGCACTCTCTCAGAGGCTCAAACGGGCAGCTCTCGATCTCAAAGAAACCGTAATCATTTCATTCTGTTCCTGTGAATATGGATGAGTTGACAAGTCCGGGGAGCACACCAAGTGTTTGTGTTTTTGTTTCAGGTTGTGATAGAGACATGGGGACTCACTGGGCAACATGTGCGAGACTTTACTCTCTATTCCGGGGTTCTTGGGACTGCTTACTTGCTGTTCAGAGCTTATCTTGTTACTGCCAACAACACTGATCTGGGTCTTTGCTCTGAGATTGTGAAGGCTTGCGATTCTGCTTCTTTTGGTTCAAGGTTCACTTTTTACCCGAATTACATAAATTGTGTCTGGGTTCTAGACTGTATTTCAGTTTGCGCACTGTTTGGGATTTGGGTTTCTATCACAGCTTTTCTACATCGCTAATTAGTACCAATTTGGCCTAATTAGGATGGTTGTATGATGTGTTAGGGATGTTACATTTATATGCGGACGAGCTGGTGTTTTTGCTCTTGGTGCGGTTGCAGCAAAGCACAGTGGTGCCGAACCTTTGATGAATTACTATTTAACTCAATTTAATAAGGTGGTATTATTGCATTTGGTCTATTTAAGTTATGTGTTTATTTCAAGTTTTGATTTTTTTATTGTGGTGTTTGATCATTGAATGGGTTTTGAGCCATGAAAACAGATAAAACTGCCACGAAGTCTCCCTGATGAGTTATTGTATGGGAGAGTTGGGTTCTTATGGGCGTGTTTGTTCTTAAACAAACATATAGGCCAGGGAACAGTTCCTCCTACCTACACTGTAAGATACCACCATGTTTTGAAGTTTTCTATTTTTGTTTTTACATGGGAAAATAGGTTGGTGGTGATATTCTAAATTGTATTTAGGGAGCAGTTGTAAGCGAAATTATCAAGAATGGGAGACAATTGGCTAACAAGGGAAGATGCCCGTTAATGTTTGAATGGTATGGCGAAAAGTACTGGGGTGCTGCCCATGGCTTGGCAGGGATTATGCATGTTTTAATGCACATGGAATTGAAAATTGATGAGATCGAGGATGTTAAGGGTACCCTACGGTACATAATTAAGAATCGGTTTCCATGTGGGAACTACCCTGCTAGTGAAGAAGACAGAAACAGGGATGTTCTTGTGCATTGGTGTCATGGGGCTCCTGGAGTTGCTCTCACGCTTGTCAAAGCAGCTGAGGTAATATTATTGTGGCCATCAAGTTTACTAAAAATTGATTTTCTTTCTTCTCCTTTCTTCTCCTTCTGAAGCCCTTGAAGATGTACGTTTTCTCTCTTGAACCTACTTCTTGTGTTGACTAGAATTCTTCCTAATGCACTGCCTAAGATATTTCCTCTAGAGAAATTGAAAATGTCAAAGTAACCCAAGTATAGATCATGTAACCTTTTACCCCTTTCTCTTCTAACGAGCTTAACAAGCAAAAGAGTTTGTGAGACATTTAGTAAGTATGACTATAAGCAGTAAGCACTTCTCCTTTTAAGTTGATGTGGGGAAGTAGCATCAGTTTTGGGGTGTAAGCAATGAGAGAGCTAGATTTTCGATTTTTTTTGGTTATCTTTGTTCATGTTTGTTTCCGCCCCTTCTTTTGCAATTGCCTCTCATGACTACCATGAAGATATCTCAAATGCTTAGGCTTTTGGAGATGAAGAATTTCTGGAAGCAGCTGTTGATGCAGCAGAGGTAGTTTGGAATCGTGGGCTGCTCAAGCGAGTCGGAGTTTGCCATGGCATTAGTGGGAATGCTTACATGTTTCTCTCACTCTATCGACTGACTGGCAAAATGGAATTCTTATACAAGGCCAAAGCATTTGCTTGCTTTCTACTTGATAGAGCTCACAAACTTATATCAGATGGAGAGATGCATGGAGGTGATAGCCCCTACTCACTTTTTGAAGGGTCAGGAGGTATGGCTCATCTTTTTCTGGACATGATCGAACCAACTGACGCCAGGTTTCCAGCTTATGAACTCTGAAAATTTGTATATCATGGAAGAGGAAAGTTATGTAAGAAATTACTTTTGTCTTCTAAAATCAGGTCTTTTAGAATGCATGTAAGAGGTGAATGTCTTGTGCATTTTCATAGATTATGTCATATCATTTGCTTGCTTATAAATTTTCTGTTCATTAATTTCAATTTCACAGAGTTTGCTCTGTTATGAATGACTTTAAGATAGAGAACATTAACAACCATAAGTAATCATATTTTTGCCGCCCATTTTGGATGCAAGTAGTAGAAACAATTTGTTAGCACAAATTTGACGTAAGCCAATTATGTTATTCTAAGAAACAAGTTTTAGTTTGCATCACTTAAATTCAGTTTTCCATAATTTTAAAATAACCGGGTGACATTGTGAGAGCTATCATGAAACAACCTCCACTGAACTGAATGGTTGTACCACTCTTAAATATCTTGCTCAGTTTAACTTGTATATATGTCTTCATAAATGAACCTCATATTGCAAATTTCAATTTAGTGAAGTTGTTAGGCTCAAAATACCCCTCGTGAATGAATGTTGATCAAAGCGGAAGACCAATGCTTGAGATTCTGCTAAAAGTTATAAGTTAATGGGTACTGGATAATGTCTCTGCATGTTAGCAAATTTGGTTCAAAATTTTATTATATAGTTCTAGGTTGGATGCCTCATATCCTCCAGAATCTCATTAGGATGAGCATCTCTGAGGTTGTGGATAGGTGCGTAAATTGATTTAACCAAGTTTTTAACCTGTTTTTTTTCCAATTAAAATATAGTCAAAGGCACAAGGAGTGTCAAAATCGTTGATTTTGATCCAATTGGCTGAACGTTTGATTGACTCCTTCAATGGTGATAGATCAACTATATCTCAGAAAATTTCAGGCTGATGAATGGATTGATCAAGTTTTGATCATGAATGCAAAATTTTCATTTTTTTTTAAAATGATTTGTACTGGATGGAGTTATGTGCTAGTAATTAAATCTTCTTTTCCAATTTAGGGTAAGAGGAGAAAATAGCCTTGAGAACCCCGCTGAGCTTAAAAAATTTCCCTACTTGGGGAGTACTTGTTAATTGGGAAAATTTTCTAGGTATTTGAGTTCAACATTTTATTTGAGAAATCTTGTGAATAAATAAGTTGATTCAGTTTTGTTTCCCATTTGTACTCTTGTTCTTATCTATTGGGGTCAAACCTAAATGTCTTCTTGATTGGGTATATATGAAGATGAGGCTAAGATTGTGCTTTGTTGTCATTTTAAGCATGGTCCATATGAAGATGGTGTTAAGCTGAAGTTGGGATTGGAGTTTTTGGGTTAAGTAAAACCTTATACTGTGTGTTTTCTTCTGAGTGGATGTTGTGATTATTTTAGACTAATGGTTTTTATTTTTTAAGAGATTTTTCGCGTTAAATCTTTGTATCTTTCAGTGGTTATTGATTAATTTGCTATATTTGGAGAGTTAAAATATTAAGAACTGCATGTGAAGCACTTAATGCATGACTTAGAATGAAAACTCAATGGGATTGGTATTATGTTCTTGTTTGGAAGTCTTAAATTCATTTACATCTGACTTGCATATTTTGGACTATTTGGGAGATTGTTGTTGCATCATTTTGTTTGTTTGATGAAAAATAAAGAACAGGAAAAACAGGAAAGTTAAACCTCTGCCAAATTTTCAAAGATCTTCTTGTTTGTTATTCATAATCGAGATTTACCTTCAGGGTTTCTCAACCAAGTTGTACCTAAAACCATGTTGATTCACCATAGTTCAGCTAATTGAATAGATGTGACAAATTAAGACAGCAATCTGACTGAAGAACTCCATAAGAGATCTTTTAGAAGTACATAATTAAAGCTGCTACAGTGGACATTTTATTCTTCTCATTGATGATCTTAGTCTGCAATTTAACTCTCACAGCATCTTCATCAGTTGCTATGCTTCTTGAGAAAGGTGATGAGTAGTTGATTCACCTGTTCTGAAAGTTGTTCTTGGACAAAATGATTCCCTTCTGTCATGAATATGATCTCCAGATTTGTCATATACTCCTTCACTTTCTCACTCCGTATGTATCCTTCCATCCCAGGTAATTTTAGAATATAGTCCTTCTCACCCATGATTAGCAGCCCTGGTGCTGTAATTTTTGGATCAGTTATACCATGATCTTCAGGCACAGCCCTGCGTGGATGAAGAAAAAATTCAAGTTCCGGATTTCTATTGAGTTAGCATGTTCTTGAGGGAGAACATTAGTACTATCAGAAACTTCTTAGGCTGATTTTAGGGACTCAAAGGAAATAAGCACTACTGTAGGTGTTTCAGGCCACAAATTTGATTTTCCTTGGAGTTTTAAATTGTGGGTTAATCCATTAATGGGAGTTTGTATGGTATTAATTCCCAAGAACTTTGTTCTATTGCATCTATTTTCTGAGGCAATAATGTTGCTCTATAGAAATTATTCTAGTAATTGTTAAAAATGCCTTTTCTTTTAAGTTGGTGAATTCTCTAGTTACCTGTATGGAACCTGCAGTGCAGTACGAAACCCGGAATTCTCATATAGACTTGAGTAGACTTTCAGGTCTTCCTCAGTGAACCATACTGGTAGAGGGGTGGATGGATCTACTAAGTCCATGATCTCCTGGTCATCACTAGCTACTTGGAGCTCACTTTCACAGAAGAGAATGTAGATGTTTCTCAGCACTATCTTAACATCAAAGCGACCGAAATCTGCTTCAGCTCTCCCTGGCTCCTGCAATTAGATAGGCATTAATGGTGCAGTGATGTGGATATGAGCAATCGTAGGATATCCAAAAGAAGCTGGTAGTGATGGTGATTAAAAGAATTTTGTACCCGCCACCTCGGAATGTAGAAGCCCCTGGGAAAGTGATCTATTGCAATGTCAGATACACCTGCTAGAAGGAAAGGGATACCCAGTGTTATGATACCAGACACCCTTTCAGGGTGGAGTAATGCTACTTGGAATGCTGGCATAGCTCCAAAATCCTTCCCTACTAGAAAAGCCTGCTCCAACAATCACAGTATGAGCAACCAGCTATCTTAGATTCTTAGCTTCCAGGATGAATTACAGTGTAAGTACAATATATGTAGCTTAGACCACTTTTAGGCATGGTTATCTTTGCTTTGAATGCTGTCCTATTCTTCCCCCATAAACCTTTTGGATCAAATGCTAGTCCTTTCACAAACCTTCCTTTTCATTAATTTTTGTTGTATTGATGAACTAAATAATGCAGAGTTCTTAGAAGTTAAAGAGCATTAATAAGAATTAGTTGATTCAATATATGTTCACAATTATTTTTTACTTGGTTTCTTGGAATGAATTTGATCACAATATCTTTGTTGCAAACAGATTATGAGAGGAACCTGATTGATTTATTCATTCAGAACCATTCTTCTCATGATTCCAGAGTCAGGCTAATGAATTCAAGTAAAAGATGCAATTCTTCTAAACAAATTACTAGTACCTTGTTGATGCCTAGACTGTCCATCACTCCCATGACATCAACCACAAGATCACCAAATGATGCCTTCTCAGGCTCAGGAGGCTGTTGGGAGAGCCCATAGCCCCGGAAATCGAAGGCGATAGCACGGTAGCCTGCAGCTGCAGAAGCAACCATTTGGTGCCTCCATGAGTACCATATTTCAGGAAAACCATGCAAGAACAGCACCACTTTAGGACCTGCACATAGATTTTTCATTTTTAGTTCTTATATAAGTTATATGCTTATATACCGATCAAAAAAAATAAGTTATATGCTTATATCAATTGGTATCAGAGAGCCTAGGGTTTATTTTTTACCTGTGCCTATCTCAGCCACATGAAGCTTTAGCCCTCCTACTTCAACGTGCTTGTGCTGAATCTGCTCCATCTTCTCTTCTTCTGAGTTGTTTAAGACAACCCCTTTTTGTAGAAAGGAGAGGGTTGACTTTTGATGGGAGAGTCACAAATTCCCAACTCTTGTCTTCTTCCCACGGAGGAATCGACTGGTTTCCTGGATGTTGAAAGGTCGAATCTTCCAGGTATTTTCGTGATGTTAAATTCGTCTGTTTTGGATAAATAAATTCCTCAGCAGTAAGGAGCTTTACACCATCGTTTTTACTTTTGGTTTTTCTGAGGTATTCAACCTAAGCCTTTTGATAGAGAAAAGAGAATAATGACCTATTATATAAATGACATACAATCATAACTAAGAGAGAGAGAGAGAGAGACGTAAAGTATTATCTTAACTAACATCAAGAGTCAATATTAATTATAGTGGAATTTTCTCTCAGCCCATGACAACCTAAACTGTATCTCAGCTGACTCATATATTGAGCCCAGTGAAAAGATATGAGAGATGTTCTTCTAAATACATCATTATTAAGGCTACCCACAGTGGGTGCTTTTCATTCTTCTCACTTGGATCTTTTGGTTCTGCTCTTGAGGAGTCTGAGCTCATACACCATCTTCATCAGGTACTATGTTTGTTAAGGAAGGTGATGAGCAGTTGATTCACCTCCTCTGGAAGTTGTTCCTGGATAAAATGGTTTCCTTCTTTATGGAAAATGATTTCCAAATTGGGCATAAACTCCTTCAATCTCTCACTCCTTATGTATTCCTCCATCCCTGGGAATTTTAGAACATAATCCTTCTCGCCCATGATTAGCATCCCTGGAGCCGTAATTTTCGGATCCTTCAAACCGCAATCTTGCCCCATACTCCTGCAGGGAAGCAGCTAAAAGTTACAGACGACTGCATGCATTCTGGCAAGCAAGTTCAGAGGAATGAGTACATCATTCCAGGTGTTTTTACAATTCACAAGCATGTTATTTCTTCATGGAAGTCCTCTTCACTCATGGTATGGAACCTGTAATGGAGTCCGAAACCCGGAATTCTCGTATAGACTTGAGTAGACAGTGAGGTCCTCCTCAGTGAACCACGGTGGTAGAGGGGCAGATGGGTCAGCCAAGTCCATGATCTCTTGCTCATCAGTGGCTACTTGGAGCTCACTCCCACAGAAGAGCATGTAGATGTTTCTTATCACTGTCTTAACATCAAAACGGCCAAAATCAGCTTCAGCTCGCCCTGGCTCCTGCAATTAGACAGACATTAATGGTAGTGATGAGCATGGAAATGAGCAATGTAAGAAGCCGAGATAGAAGGCGGTCATGGCTAAAAAACAAACCTGCCACCTCAATATGTAGAAGCCTTTGGGAAGGAGATGCATTGGGATAACAGAAACACCTGGCAGCATGAAAGGAATACCTAATGTTAAGACTCCAGACACCCTTTCAGGGTGAACCACGGCTACCTGGAATGCCGGAAAAGCTCCAGAATCCTTCCCTACTAGAAAAGCCTGCTCCAAGAATCCCACCATCAGTAACAAACATGTTTATTAATAGGTTTTCAAATATTTGTAAGGCTATAATCCCCGACAATGAACAGTTTCAAATGGAAGATGCCCCATTTTATATTCCTCTATTTCTTCAGTAATATACTAATATGACAGTTTCTGACCCAAGACGTTTCTTGCATATACCTAACAGGATTGAAAACAAGGCATACTTATGAAAAAGAAAATTATTTTCAAAGGATGGATTCAATATGAAAAACCAGACAGTGAGACTATAGATATACCATCTGATATGGTATTTTCCCACCCTGCCTTCACATTCAAGAAAAACACAACCATCAGTGGCTCGGCACAATCCCCTTTCTCGTAACCCCATTACTCAAATCTTCAACTTGATTCAAAAGGCTAAACTGCTAATTATTACGAAAAAGACTTGATTATTATTGAAAGAGTTGTGGTATATATATACCAATACAAGGACAAAATAGTAATAGCATAAAGCTATTAAAAGGAAATCCTAAATATACTCTAATACGTCCCGCCCCCTCAAGATGGTAAGCCAGAAATAACACAAATCTTATTACATAAATCAAATAGGCGCAAAGGTGATAGAGATTTAGTGAGGGCATTAGCAAGCTGGTCACTTGCTAAGACATGAACAACACGCAACTCAGACGACTGAATCAGGTCACGAACAAAATGGTAGTCAATTTCAAGATGTTTCATTTGAGAATGAAATACAAGATTGACGGAGAGATAAGTTGCACCAAGGTTATCCAAGAACAAGGTGGGCGACGATTGGACCGGTGCAAGAAATTTCGACAACAACGATTTGACCCATTGTAGTTCGGTAGCGACAATTGCAATGACACGATACTTAGCCTCAATGGAAGAACAAGCAATAGTGCGTTGCTTTGTAGAACTCTAGGAAATTGGAATAGCACCTAGGAAAATGACAAAAGCACCTGTGGAGGTACGATCATCGAGGTTACCAACCCAGTTCGCATCAGGAGGGTCTATAAGAAGCTGAATACCAAAAGATTTCGGGCCATTTAGATAACGAAGCAGACGTTTAACCGCTCCTCAATGGTGTTTGGATGACGCGTGCATAAACTGAGAGTTTATTCACAGAAAAAGAAATATATGGTCGAGTCATCTGGAGATGTTAAAGTCCACCAACAACCTGATGGTACATGGTGGCATTGACCAACGTGGTATCATCGTGAGTAGTTAGAGAAGTACCTACGGTAAGCGATGTAGCGATAGGTTTGAAGTCTAGCACGTTATGTTTGCTGAGAAGATCAACAACATACTTTTTTGTGAGACAGTAGAAGACCAATGGGAATGACCAAAACCTTAACTCAACAAAAGAAAGATAGTGCCCCAAGATCCTTTGTGGAGAATTTAGAGTCAAGTTGTTGAATAATAGTTTTGACAAGTAAGGTGTTATTATCTGTAATAATCAAATTGTTAACATAAACTAGAAAATATATGAGCTCATTATCGCACGAGGAGACAAAGAGGGACTAGCCCATACGTGGATATGATAAAGTCGAGAGGAAACACACGGAGTTTGGATACCTGTAAATGTGGAGCTTGTTTAAGCCCATAAATAGCCTTGGTAAAATGACAAACATGGTGCGGATAATAAGCGTTTCGAATGACCTGTGGTTGCGCCGTATAAACCTCCTCCATAAGATGCCCATTGAGAAAGACATTATTTACATCAAGTTATCGAATTCCCCACTTGCAATTAACCACAAGACTAAGCATTGTACAGATGGTTATGGGATTTATCATAGGACAAATATTCTCATGAAAATCAATACCGTCATCATGCGAAGCCTTTAAAGAACAAGACGCAGCTCTCAGAATCGCTCATCAGGATCTCGTCGGATTTCGTTTGACGTGAAACACCCATTTGTTTCCTACTACATTCTGCCCTAGTGTCAGTTGAACGAGATCCCAAGTTTTGTTCCGAATGAAAGCATCATATTCTTTCTACATCGCCTTAACCCACTTAGGATTTTTGAGAGCATCATATTCTTTCTACATCGCCTTAACCCACTTAGGATTTTTGAGAGCTTGGTTTACAGTGCATGGTTCGGTGTTGGTGGGAATGATTGTGTTGAGGCTTATATTTTTCTGTGTTAGGTTTTATGATGACATTTTTGGAGCAGGTTTGCATAGAACGTTGGTTTAGTGGGGAGATGGTGGGAAAGGGTAAGACATCGGGAAGATTTTGAAAGGTTGGTAAGGGAGCTAGACCCAACAATCAAGCAGATGTAGAAGCCTATTGAAATGTTGTGTTTGAATGGGCGATACAAAATGGCAAAGGTACAGTGGGGCGGTACGTGAGAGTCCCATAAAGTGAACAATGAAGCAAGGAACCGAGTTCGTGTGGTTCATTACGATGTGTTTCGAGTTAGATGAGATGCGAACGGGAATACATTTTCCACAAACATAACATGACAGACATAAAGATTTTTTCTAGTGTAAGGTCAAAACATAGAAAGACACTTTGAGTGAGGGAGTATCCAAGAGAGACACATGGACTGAATTTGGGATCGAGTTTGTGGGAAGAGTAGGGACGCAACCAGGGAAAACATAAACAATTGAAGACACGGAGTTTGGATGCTTAAGAACTTTGTTGAATAATTTTTCAAAGGAGGAACCAAAGGAAATACCACTTTCAGGCATTCTATTTATTAAATAGATAGCCATAGCAAATGCATATGGCCAGAAGGCCAGAACTTTAGAGGGATGGACTCCTGATGAGGAGAGTGAGACCGGTTTTGACAATGTGTTGATGCCAAAGTTCAGAATACCCATTATGTTTTGGAGAGTGTGGTGGTGTAGTGAGATGAGTTATATCATGGGTCACGAGAAAAGACCAAAGGGCTAAAAATTCACCCCCATTATATGTGTAAAACGTTTTAATGGTAGTGGTGAAATTGTTTTCAACAAGTTGCTTAAATGCGATAAAGGTTGAATGAACATCCGATTTTCGATGTAACAGGTAAAGTTAGATATACTTTGTATAATGGTTAACAAAAATAACATAATAGCTAAAACCATTAGAAGATGAAACGAGTAAGGTCCAAACATCATAAAAATGATATCGAGAGGAGAGGAATAAGTAATGCTTGATTTATCAAAAGACAATTTGTGACTTCTATTAATATTGCAAGAGTTACATGAAAACGAAGATAAATGTTCTTTAGGAAAGGAAACATTTAAAACATAAAGAAATTTGCAAAAAATACGTAAAGACGGAAGACCTAGATGACTATGCCACATAGAGATCGTGAAAAACGAAGACACTACTGAAGAAGACAGAACTAAAGCGAAAGACATAATGGGAATTGATTTTGGCCAGTAATAAACACTATCTCTATGCTGCTCGCGAACCAGAGTGACCCCCGTGTGACGATCCTGCACCTGAAAGAAAGAGTAGAAAAAGAGGATATTAACAGGATTATCGACACAAAGGGCAGAAACCGAGTAAGATTTTTAGACATCGCGGGCATATGTAACACATCGGTAAATAATAATGGTGTAGGTAGAGAGGTAAGGGTAAAAGAACCAATGTTAGCAATAGATAAACTTGAACCATCACCAATAATAATATTGTTAGAGGCAGTGTAGAGTTGATGAAGTGACAAAAAGCAAGATCTGTGGTCACATAGTGAGAGGCGCCTAAATCAACCACCTAATCTTATGACTCAACAAGATTGGAGTAATGCACTACAGTGAGGGCATATGGTGTGGTGAAAGTCGGGTGTAGACCACATGGACGGGCGGGTGGAAGAGATGCAAGTGTCGAGGTAGATAGATAATTGCATTGGTGAGCAGAGTGCCTCGTGGTACCACAAATTTAACAACGACACCCAAGGTATTGCCAAGCTAGGTCGGTGGAGCTGGAGGCCGCGAAGACCATTGAGGAGTAGTTGGTTGGTATTGCAAGGTGTTGGTGGGCGATGCCCATGACTATTGAGACCGGTTATTATTTTGCCTATCACGGTTGTTCGATTGGTGATTTGATGAAGGGCTAGTTGGAGCAAGCAAGGCATTGGCAGGAGTGGAAACCGGTGGTGAAGAAGGAACTGAGATTTTTATCTAGGCCTTGTAACTAAATAGTTGCTCAAACAATTCCTCAAAAGTAATAGGAGTTTCCTGAACTTGTAGGGCATGAGATATGTTTGAGTAGGTTGAGCCAAGTTTGTTCGAGACAGGGATGGAGAGCTCATCGATGTCAACAAAGACATTCATAAGGGCAAGAAAGTTAATATTGCGTTTGACATCTTGCATATAGTTGGTGATAGTCTGGTTACCTTGCTAAGGACTAGCAAGATTTTAGCGATGGGTCATGATTTGTTCTTGCGAAGGAGTGACACACGTCTTTTCGAGAGAAATCCATGCAACATGGAACGTGGTGGAGGTAGAGATAAACTACACAAGGGTGGCAGATATGGACTTAACAATTGCATTGAGAAGCCATTGATTTGGTATGAGCTAGAGAATATGGTTCGGATTTGGGGAGGGGGGGGGTGGCAACATCAGGTAGAGTGATCGTTGCTGGAGGACATGGCTTAAGCCTTCAATGAAGCCAAGTAAATCATACTCAAATATGAGAGAATTGAATTGTAGTCGCCACGCGGGATAATTCGTGGTTGTGAGTTTCAATGGTGCCTGAGCACTGATATTGAGAACAATTAAATTTTGAGAAGCATCAATCCCGTTCAAGATGGACAGATGACGATAAGACAAGACGACTGTGGTGGGAGAAGATTCTTCGACCATTGAAAAGAATGACAGTCGTGTGAGAAGAAGGTGAGCGGCGGTAGACGATGTGGATGGGCGTCATGAGGGCAGGCGCAAGCGGCGGCAACGATGGATCACAATGTCATGTGATGGATGGTAGCGGTGGTAGCTAGGGTTAGGCTTAATAATTTTTGCTATTAAGCATGAAGCTCTGATACCATATTATGAAAGAAACTTAATTATTATTGAAAGAGTTGTGGCATATATATTTATAATACAAGGACCAAATAGTAATGGGGAAATTATGCTTTAGGGTTAGAGGAGGATCATGTTTTTAATAAAGAGTCCATCAAAGTATCACAATAAAGCTCAAGACCCATAATAACATACAAAATTAACAAGAAGGACATAAAATATCCAAAATACCAACACTACCCTTAGATATCCACAACAAACCCTCTCCTAACTCTCATGTGCTCTTCCCATCCCCCCACCATTACCACACGCACCCACCCTTTTTTTTTTGCAATCTATTTTCAGGTTTTTTTTTTCTTTTTTATGTAATCAATATTCAGCCTCCATTTTCCACATTTTAAATAAATTAAATTTTATAATTTTTAATCCATTTTATAAGATAACATCTTATTTTCATTATTTTAAAAATGTACTTAATTTTATTCATAAAATGTACTTAATTAAAAAAACTATTTTTAAAATTTTATTTATTCATTATTTTTAATTTTCTTTATTATATTTTTGTTTTTTTTTATTAAATGTAGTAAACAAATCTCAACTTTAATATATTAATACATTCACCTATAAATAAAAAAATAAATTAACAAATTGAAGATTTATCATTATTATTTTTTTTAATAGAAATAAAAACCATGAGGATAATATCTTTCATTAATATTAAAAAAAAAAAAATTAGGTTTATAAAGTATGTTCTATGTTGGTTTAATAACATATGACTTAGAAAAAATATTTCGAAAAAAAACAATCAAAATCCTAGGTGAAATGCAAGCTTATAGACCCTTTGTACATTTAGTACATTTGCATTGTACAATTAGTATAATCATTTTACACAATACAATAAATCCCTATTTTTCTTTATTAAAAATTAATATATGTATGTTTTCATTGCATGATTCAACGAATATGTATAAAGTAAGTTGGTGTATTAACATACAACATAGAAAAAAAGTTTTTGATAAAAAAAAAATTTCAAATCCTATAAGAAATGCAAGCGTGTACACTCCTTGCACATTTAGTACATTTGTCGTGTACAATTACTCAATTAGTGTACCGTGTATTGTGTACACTTCAACAAATCCTTTTTTTTTTTTTTATTATTAAAAACTAATATGAGCATGTTTTAAATTTTTTTGGTGATGAGAATAATGAAAAAAAAGAGATCAATTATATTTTCTATATATTTTTTAATTTGAGAAGTTTATGACATAAACTTGTACTAGGTTAGGTTATTTATTGTGTAAGCTAAGTATTGTATCCACCAATACATATAAATAATGACATAGATTAGTGTATTAGCATATGGCCTATGAAAGAGATTTTGGATTAAAAAAATTCTAAGTCATATAAGAAATGCAAGTTTGTACACCTTTGTATAGTTAGTACATTTTTGTTGTACATTTAGTATAATTACCTTGTACACTTTAATAAACCCTTATTTATCTTTATTTTTTTATTTATCCTTTAGAAGTTGAGAGGAACTTGAAGGTTCACTTAATTAAAAGATTATTCTTTAAAATTTTATTTATTTGTTATTCTATTTTTATTTGTTTGTATATTACTTTTTTTTTACATTTATTTGGAGAATAATGTAACTTGTGGATGGTATTTTTTATTTCTATATTTTAAAACTTCAGTTTTATAAAAATTTAAAATATAAAAGTATTAAAAATAAGAAAATAAAACGAAAATCATAAATAAAAAGTATTATGAATATATATATATATATATATATATATATATATATAAAATCTAAATTATTAATATTTATTAGATTAATTATTGATATATGTTAATATATTTAAATATTAAAAGTTAATTTACTTTAATATATTTATTATACAAAATAAAATTTTAATAAAAAATAAAAATAATGAATAAATAAAAATTTTAAAATAGTTTTTTAATTAAGTAAATCTTCTAAATAAGTGAAAATAAGATATTATGTTATCAAGTTAATTAAAATAAGAAATTAAAAATCATAAAATTTGTGCATTCAAAAAAAAAGGAAAGAATATTGGATGGGTTGGCCGGGTCTTGGACTTGGGTGGGTGGGGGAGGACGGGTCGGTTGTTGGAGGTTGGGATGGATTTGGTTGGAATAAAGTGAACTTATTAAAGGGTATTTTTGTCTCAGTTATATACTCTTATATTTAATTTTAGTGATTTGATACACTCTTTATTAAATATAAGGTCCCTTTTAACCCTAAAACATACTTCCCCCAATAATTATAACATAAAGCTAATAAAATAAAATCTTATATATACTATAATACTAGTAATACCCACCCACACTTGAGATCACTGAGAAACAGATTCTGAAAATAAACAATCAGAGATCCAATCTCAAACTAAAAACCCTAAGTTACCAAACAGACACCAAATTCATCCTTGAAGATCTGCACAAGGGTTTGATATTTTATTAAGGGCATACTATATAGTACCTTACTGATGCCCAGACCGTCCATAATTCCAATGACATCAACCACAAGATCATCAAAAGAAGCCTTCTCCGGCTCAGGAGGGAGTTGGGAGAGCCCATATCCCCTAAAATCAAAGGCAATTGCTCGGTATCCGGCGGCAGCAGCAGCAACCATTTGGTGCCTCCAGGAATACCATATTTCAGGGAATCCATGGAGGAACAGTACCGTCTTAGGACCTGCAAAGAAACGTCTTTTAGAGGAATGGGTACAAAATTAAAATAACTTCAAATGTTATCAAAGAATGAGGTTTGATCTTGAAGTCAAAAAAAAAAAAAAGAGGTTAATTTGATCTTCACCTGTGCCCAACTCAGCCACATGAAGCTTCAATCCGCTCACTTCAACATATTTATGCTGTATCTGCTCCATCTTTCCTTTTGGGTTTTTTTTTCCTTTTCCTGAGAGATTTAGTAGAAGCCCTTTTTGTAGAGATCGGATAAGAGGGGATGACACTTGGCGACTTATGATGACTGTTGGTTGATAGTTTATCTGCCTACTTTTTCTATTCATGGACAACCAGATCTTGGTAATTATTTTTTAAAATGACTTTTTTTTTTTTACGTAGTAATCTCTCCTTCCAAGGATTAGATGGGAGAAATTCTATTTACACCCCAAGAATTTCTTTATACATCCCATATCACATACATCCTATTTTTACACCCATCTTTTTAAATTCTTATGCAGTGTACTTTAAAACAGAAATAATTCCAGCCACTTATTTACACCCCCATCCATTTTCTCACACCCCATTGTGGCAGATTCATTAAAACACACACGACATAAAAACAGATGTATAAAAACTAAAGGTGTAAATAATTTCTCAAATAATTTCAATAGATCATGATACATCATAGTTCTTTTATATATCCATTTCACCCCAATTCGTATCTATGTCCATTTCACCTTGATACCATTTGAGATAGGTCTCAAAGGATTTTTTTTTTTTTAAATGACTTTGAAAAACAAAAATCTCTATTTAAGAATTTGAAATATCTTTTTATTATTTTTAAGATCTATTTAGTTTTAAACAACAATGAAAAACAGTAAAAACTAAAAACACATAGCTCAAAGATGTTCTATGAAAACATCTTATTTTCTGTTTTTATATTTAAAAAGAGAGAATAATTTTATACTATTATTAGTACAATAAATAAATGTATGATTGTCTTAATAAGACTTTCTTCCTCTAGTTGTAAATAACTTAAACATAAGGATCTAGAGCACTAAAACAGCCTAATAAAAACAAATTTATAAGAAATAAAATACTATAACTTGTAATTTTAGTGAATAAATGTAAAAAAAAAAAAATGATTGTACAATGTATTTTTCTTTTTTTAAAATAAAAAACTTCAAAACAATTTAAAAATAATTTATCAAATGCAGCCTTTACATTTTTTCTTTGGTATTATCACCTTGACATTTGTGGACGTGTGATTTATCAAGTACCCTGTTTGTGATTATATTTGATTTTGAATGGATGAAGAGAAAAAGGAATAATAATTACACATGATCCTCTAAATTAGTGAAAAAAACGTTCATTTTTTCATATTTGATTTTACTATGCAAAATATGAAAAAACAAAATATAATAAAAATGATTTACTTTTAAATGATGGTCCAAACAAGTCATTAAATGCCCCCAAAATTGGTGAGTTGTGGGTGCCACTGACTAGGAAGTCTCACTTTTTTGTTTCTCTTCTCCTAGAAAATTGGTTGGTTTTTTCCATATTAAAATATATAATTATCACTTGCTTTAATTGTCTATCATACCTAGCTTAAGTGGTAGAACGTTTTACCATTAATCATTAGTAGATTCAAGGCCTAGTAAGGAGAGTTTATATTAGCCCAATGATACCTCTAATTAAGATTTTGATGATAACAAACAAAGAAGCTGAAGCATTAACGATTAACATCAGCTAATGATAGGTTGAAATTAATCAAGCATCAAACGAAGATATTCCAAACTTAAGATGATAACGTTGTATTTGATCAAACTCTTGGAAGTCAAGTTCACTCAAATCAAATAACCCAGATTTCAAATCCAAAATGAAAAGTAACCAAGACTCCAAGCTCAATGATCAAATGAAAATTTTGTAAGCTTAAGAATCTATGTAAGATGAATACATTGATGCACTTTAGGATATATTATATCTTACATGCATATTCTTCATTACTCGGTTTTTATGTCTAAATAGAATATCTTTTTGAAAACTCAAGCATGAGTATCAAACCTTAGGTGTTTGAAGTTTAAAATGTGTTTAAAAGTGTTATCTAAGGTTTGAAATTGTTTTAGAATGAAAAGAACTTAAAGTGACCATTTTTGGGTCCTTTTCGACATTCTTTGCAAACTTTGTGTTTTTAGCTCGATTTAACTTTAAATTGATTAAATGTTTTAAAACTCAAGTTTAATAATCAAACCTTGGTAATTTGGAATTTAAAAGTGCTTAAAAGAGTTATTTAAAGTTAGAAATTGATTTGGAGCAAAAAGGAGTTGAAACAGACCCAAATCGACAATTTTTGTAAGAAACCAATTATTCTGTCTCGGTCAACCAGTTGATCAATCGATTTAATAGGTCGACTAGTTGGGCACCATATGAGATGTGTAACTCAATCGGTTGGATGCAGTAGCTTACTTCCATCAATTGATCGAGCAAACAAATGACCGGTTGTTCAACCGGTTGAGTCTAATGGTCATAAAACAGTAACTTACAACGCATTAAATGCATTAGCCATAAGACGGTCAACATTGATGGAACTAGTCAATCGTTTAGCAGCTAAATAAGCTGTCGAGTTTTCCCTCTATATATTGTATTTTGGGGATCATTTATTGCCATAAGACTTGTTACATCTATTCTCTCAACTACTATTTCTCTTACTAATCAATTCTCAATCTAAATTCTTGATACATTCATTTCACTTGCATATTTTAGGTTGCACCTTTGTGTTCATTTCACACTGGCATGTATTCGATCCATCTCAGAGCTAGAGGGAGAGAGTCTCATTGGCACAGTTAAGTGCTTCGGGCAGTGTATAATTGAAGGATTTGTGTGAAGTGCCAATTGGAGCCAAACTAAGTGTGAAAGGAAGAAGCTCCAAGTGTTAGAGCTGATACTAGTGGAACCTCACCTGCTGAAGGTCGATTTAGAAGTGGACATAGGCAAGGGTGTGTCGAACTAATTATAAATCCAAGCTTGTATTTTTATCCTTATCTCTTATTTATTACTTCGAATTAAATCGAAGATTTCGAATGATTTGTATAAATTTCGAGAAACTAATTCACCCCTCTCGGGTTTAGTGGCTAAGTCATATTCAACTTTCGCTTACTAGCTTGAACTAGAGTGTATTCAAAAAGAAAAATTCACTGTTTTTTAATTAATATGCATGAATAGTTTCTTTTAGGATTAAAGTTTGTTGATTGATCAATAAGAGAAAAGGCTTTTTTAATTAATAATATTTATGTCAAAAGCTGTAGTAAAGTCAATACAATTTGTCGGCCATTTTTAGTTAAAAAGGGCTATAAAATAATAGAGATTGGATAAAATTAAGGAAATATTTTTAAAAAATCTTAAAAGAATACTTACATTATTTATTAAAAAATCTTTATAAAGAATATGACTTCATTAAAAGCATTTAAATAGAATCGTGAAAGATTTAAAATGTTTAACAAATGATTTTGAAAATCATGGGACCTCGAGTTTATAATTTAAGTTTAATTTTGTCAATAAGTTTTTTTTTTTTCGGTCCATTCGTACTTATGTCCGTAGCTCATAGATGCCCCTGCCATCAACATCTTGCTTTGCTGGATAAACTGTCGTTAAAATGATGCTGACATGGTTGCCCATGTGGCTAATTGAGTTTGGGACCACATTTTAAACCCAAAATCAAATCAATTTTTCCCTAATCCTTCCTAATTTCAACCCAACATTTGATCCTCTTCACTGCTCTGACCGATTCAAATCAAAATCGGTGACTCCGGTGATTCATTTTCTTTCGTCACTCCCATAATCCAGCACCAAAATCAAGTTCTTCTCTTAACTTCAATACCATATCATTTTTCTTGCCCTAATCCACTCTAATATGTCAACATAATCAAAAGGTGGATTTTCTCCCTAACTTCAAACCCTATTTTGAGATCAACAATTGAAAGGGAAGTTCTAAAGCGTAAAGGGAGGGAATAAAAAGCTTCTAAAGGTATTGTACACGTTTGTCTCTGGTATGAATTCCAAAATTTTTGTTAAATGGATGTGGTCTCTAATATGTTTTGTGTTTGGGGACATGTGGTCTTAAAAATTGATATGGCTAGGTATCGTGTGTTGTGTTTCATCATATATATGTTGATTATTTGTGCCTTTAGGGGCAATTTCTCGTCCAATTTGTTGATTAATTGTTCTGGTCGTATCATATGTGGTCCTAGAAAGTCAAGCCAGATATCATATCTAATAAAGGCTTCAACCAATTTGTTATGAATTGTTGTTGATGAATCAATGTGTTTTATTATTGTGTACTATGTGGTCCAGTATTTGATTATGTTGTGGTGGTGCTTTATACAAAAGGACAGCATAAACACCATGTGTTGGAACCTGTTGTGTTGTGTGCTATGTGGATATATGTGGTCCCTAATCTGATTATTTAATTTCATATTTGACCAAGGCTTGCATATTGTTGATAAATTAGTGGTGTTGCATTGTGTTATCAATAGAATGGAGGAGGTAGTAGATTTGTATATAGAGCTGGCAATTTGAGTCTTACTCGTTAGGTTAGCCTAACCAACTTGAAATTAGGGTTTGGTTGGGCTTTAATTTTATTGGTTTGAAAAAATCAAGTCAATCATCGTTAGGCCGGGCTGGGCCGATTGCCTAATTAAAAAAAAAAAATTGTCGGCCCTTCTTGTTGAGAGAGACTATCTTGTACAATGGATCAATCGTTCTCAATTCCATGATCTTTTGGCTCCTTGTTAGATCGTCCTAGTAATTTTAAAAACCCTCCATAAATAAAAACTACATAGAGCATTCAATCATATGCACAAACTCATACAAATTTAATGCACATTTACCTTTTGTTCATGAGGAATGATACCAATGATATAAGTAAGGAGACTGGCATTTGATTTTAAGGAAAGTAATTCTTTTGAACAACATCGTATTGCTGATACAAAGACAACAGATGGTCTAAACTCTAGGAATTTAGAATATGAAGGATCAAATACATAGTAATTAAGTGTATAATCAGAAAGTTATTCTACAAGAATTCCTAATCAAAATATGATGGGTAGTTTTTCTAGTAAATAAATAGGGTGGAGAATTGAAGGGACTAGAAAGAGAATGGAGAAGTAGGTTCCTGAGACTCCTGATCGACATCCTTTTCGAACCAACGACACAACACATGAACCAGAAGAAGAAAGAGCTTTTTGAAAAAAATGAAGATGAAAGAAAAGCCCTTACCTTTGACCAAATGTGATGTCGTAGATGATAAAGAGAAGAAAACTCCTCAACTTTAAAGAGAAGAAATGCGCCAGTAGTTGGGATGGGAGATTTCTCTCAAGTGGTTCGCACCAGGGTTTTGATCGGGAGAGAGAAGGGAGGAAGGCTGCCTAGGAATTTTTTTTTGTATACATATTAGGATGGTCAGCTCCAATTAGCTTGTTGTCTGGTATGTATTAGGCTAGCCAATAAAATGGCAAATGATATAAATTAGTCTCGACTGATTTTCGTCGTCCGATGTAGCGGCCCATTCAACCCACTCAATCGCAAATTTCTATTTGTATATACATCACGGGGGACTTAAAAGCAGGAGCCTCAGTTTGCTATGGGAAAAAAGGTTCTTATAGTGGAGGATTTGAAATTGATCTTCAGGATGTTGCTCCATCCACAATGTGTACAAAGAGCAATTAAACTACGAATGTAGAAAATTTGTATGTAATGGAACTTGGATTGAGCATTACTGAGGGCCTATATTTAGTTGAGGACAATGATGGGATAATAAAGATTTTAAGTAAAATGAATGGTGACACTAATGTATTGTTCTTTGCTAATCATGACATTGATGCTCTAATATATGCTCCCAACATCCACTCAGTTGAAAATCAAGATATTAATGCACCTTCATCGAGGGGATGGAGTCATGAAACTTTTCAAATGGATTGTCAACACTCAAACAAGCGTATGTGTGAAGAGATCAATTCTGACACTAATGAGAGTGAGCACAGTGAATAGGGGAGTGAATGTCTGATGGGAGTGAGGACATCCATGACCTTGCTAATAATCTTCAGGTCCTAAAACAAAAAAGTAATCTAGTACATCTTAATGTCACTTAATTTCGCAGACGCATTTTGAGTTAGGAATTACTTTGGGTGTGCAGATGAGGGCGAGGGAAGAAATAGAAGCCAAGTATGCTATTTCTGGGGTGGGTGTGGCATTGAAATTTGTGAGAAGTGAACCAAGGATAATAAGGCTGAAGTTTGAGGATGGGTATCCCTTCTTGTTATATGTGAGTAAAGATGGTTCTAACCTTAGACTAGCAGTGAATAATTTAAATTCTAGAGCACACCATTGTTAAAATATTTAGTAAATCCCAAGAACATCTCGTTGCTCTTAGCCAAACTTTATACAAATTTTTTTAAAAATATTATGGGTGGAAATATTTTAAACAAGATACTGAAGAGAATTTAGAAAGTAAATTGTATATTCTAAGGGTAAAAGAAAGAAGGATGGTACTTGGATGCATTTAAGGGTACTTTCACACTGAATACTCAGAATTGGAGGCTTATGCAAATGAGCTAAAGTGAAGTAATCCAGGGAGTACAATCTTGGCAGAAAGGTCGGCGACGAAATGAGAGAAGGTGTAAGGGTACTCAAAGTGATGTTCGTAGGCTCATCATAGGTCTTGATGGCTGTTTTTAAAGAAAAAATTTAAGGGTGAGCTATTGGTTGCTTTAAGTAGAGATGGAGATGACAAGAATTTCCCTATAGTTTGGCTCAGGAATAATGAATTAGAATGTAATTGTCATGGTTCTCACTTATCAGAAGTATTAACTCGGGGTATCGAGATGACAACAACTACACACTTATTTCTAACATAAACAAGGTAAAATATCATTTTAAACATCATGCATTCATTTAAGTTATATTGTAATAATTTGTTTATTTACATTATTTATCAATGTTAAGTTTTTAAATGTTCACATTTGGTTATAGAGCATAAAGTTATGCCAGACAAAATCTATGCCAATTGGTCAAAGAAACATGGAGGGAATTACATATGCAATTTTGGAAAATAGTATGGTCAACATTTGAAAATGAATTCACAGATAACATGAAGAAACTTAATGAGATAAGTAGTGATGCTACAAGGGCCCTCATGGCTTACCCACCCCATACATGGTGTCGTATGATTTTAGCGCAAAGAGATGGCAGTCATAATTGATAACAATTTCAATGAAAGTTCCAATTCTTGGATGATTAATGCTAGATACAAACCCATTAGGTCCATTTGGAGTTCATTAGAAGGAAAACCATGAATAATTTAGCCATTATGGGACCATCATGTGAGAAGTGGATTAATGAGTATAGTCTCTCATGTAATGAAATCTTTCAAATAAATAAGGGATTGGTTGCTGGATGTGTTGTGCTATTTAATGGAGATACTGATCATGAGATAAGTGAGGGAGATGATATTCATACGCTTTTGCTTCTGCCTTTACAAATCTCCCGCACATGTAAAGGTATGTGATCTTACTAGAATCCCTTGCCAACATGCCAACATGCCATAAATGCCTTGGTTCATAACAAACAAGATCCACATGATCACATATCCAGATGGTATCATAGGGATTCATGGGAAGCTGATTATATATATAAGAGTATGCTAGTAAGGAAGAAGAGATTTTATAAACTCCAAACTATCTTCCTATAGCTCATTCCAATGTAGAAAAGAAGAAAGGTAGACCACAAACCAAGAGAATGATAGGGGCAAATGAACCAAGACTAGTAATTTCAAGAAAAAAATTTACTAGAAAAGGTTATCGTGTTACATGTAGTGTTTTATAATAAGCAAGGCCACAACAAAGCAACTTGCAAGAAGGTAGTTTCTATGCTTTGTACTTTTTTCCCTTTTCAAATGTAACACCTATAGTTTATGCATTATGGTAATGTTTACTAATATTCATTATTTGCAAATTTAACAAATCTCAATCTGACACCACCATTCCAGCTCTAGAAATACTATCAATTACATCTCCTGAACAACCCTAGTCAGCTCCTCAACCAGCATAGTCAACTCCTTAGCCATCACAACTAGCTTTAATGGCAATACAACCAGTTTCAATGCTAGCACAAACCACCTTCAATGCCTCCAACAACTTCTATTCCACCTAGTCTGCAATTAGACCAACATATTTCTCATCTCTAAGATCAAGACCAAGGGTGAGCAAGTTACAAATTAGATCATCAGCAAAGCATGCTTCAAGTGGTACTGAAGTTGGAATCTTGTACAATGTCAATACTTATGTTCTAGCTTGGATCCCATACATGCATGTTTTCTTTACGTACACCCTGTAAAATATACCCTAATCAAGTTATGATATTTAGGGGTATTTTGTAAAGTAGTTAATTTGAATTTTCATAATTTAAATGCGAAACATGAAATTGAGAAACCCGAAAATTTTATACATTACAAGGGACAAATTTGTAATTTGTTAAAAAGGATATGGAAGTCATAATATAAAGAGGGTATGCTATTGCAGAATAGCATAAAGTTGATATGCAAATGGTCATATTGGAGGACCCTATTGCAATAAAAGGAAAATTTTAATATAAGAGAAGATGAGACTAAAATATGTCTCATATTTTTGGTCTCACATTTGAGAGCTCCAACGGAAGCTAAGGAGAGAAGAAGGGAGAAAGGAAGAGAAGAAGAAGAAGAAGAAGAAGGAAGAAGAAGAAGCAAGAAGAGAAGGAAATAAAGGTATGGAAACTAAGATTTTAGTACCTGCTTTTTTTTAAGGAGTAGTGTGGATTTTGTGTATGGAACCAAGTATGATTTCTATGATTTTTAGTATGGAACCAAGTAAGGATTTCTTATATGATTTTTTGGTATGGAAGTCTAGTTTTTGCATGGAATTAGTATGGTTTCTGGGGTATGGAGGCTATGCTTTGTGTAGAATTTGTATGGATCCTTTGAATTTTGGTTTTATTCCTACTTGAGTGATTTGTGAGGATCGCTTTTATCGTGGCTTTGGCATGTTTGGTGCCACAAGCTCAGGGTATGTTTTGTGGCCTCAATTGGGAGGATATTGTGGCTTGTGGACAAGGGCTATTCCGGGATGGTTTCGGGTAAAAAATTGGCATGTACCCGAGCTGCCAAGGAGCTCTTCGCACGTCTATAGCTGGAAGCCACACTCATTGCGTGGTCAGCCCAAATTTGCAACCTTCGCACGCTACGCGTGGTTTCCACACCGTAGCCCCCGCGCACACTTTCAAACCTCCCAACTTCTGACGGCTATAACTCCTTTGTTCGAACTCCGTCGGTGTTCTCGACTCTATGGAAAGCCTTCGGGAGTCTAGAATCCATCCATATATAGATTGATACACCCTCAGCTTATAATAAGTCCGAAATGGCGGAAACCAGTGGCTTCCGCCATCGACATGCAAGTGCTGCAAGTCATTGGACATTTCTTCATGGTTTACAATTTGCATAACTCCTTCGCTAGACTGCTGGGGTGTTCTTGACTCTATGAAAAGCCCTTGAGTCTAGAATCCATTCATATATACCATACAATCTCAGCTTATAATAAGTCCGAAAATGACAAAAACCAGTGGTTGTTGCGCCATCGGCGTGCGCCGCAAGGTTGCTGATTTCTTTCATGGCTTGCAATTTGCATAACTCCTTCGTTAGTGGTCTGCTTGGGTGTTCTTGACTTATGGAAAGTCATCGAGTCTAGAAATCTAACCATATGCTATTTAATGGAATTTGGTGCCCACATCTAGTCTGAAAATTGAATTGTTGTACAAGTTATGACTAATCGCTTCTGCTAGTTAATCGGGAATACAGAAGAAAGGATGTAAATATGAACAAGAAACAAGAATATATGTAGTTCGATATGTAAAGAGTGAGATAAGAAAAGTACCCATGTGCATCAAAGGGAAGAGTCTCTATTTTGTACTCACTATGGGAGATAGGACAGTCCGATAAAGTACAAGAAAACATACAAGCATAGGAATGTATGTATATGTCATAAGATATGATAGTCCGATAAAGTACACAAGATAAGGTTAACAAGATATAAGATGTTACAAAGAGATGATACTTATTATGAATATAAGAGTATATGATATGAATATAAGGATTGTCATATATAAATGAATAGATGGAACATGATAGGAACACAATGAATTCAGCATAAGCATACATGATTGAAATATAGAAAGCACATGAATAGCTAACCGCGATAGAAACGTGATAAAGGATATGCAAAGGGATATGGAATATAAAGATATATATATGAATATATGAATACAAGAGTGCATAGGATGCATTCATGATATATGATAGGACCAAGAAGTATAAGGATACTAAGACAAAACTAAACATAGGAAAAGATACCATTATACGACAAAAAGCAAATATAAGAACAATAACATAAGTTTTTAAATACGTCAATGATTATTTAATTTAAATAACATAAGGTATATCTCATCGTAGATACATGATAACAATAGTTATTCATGTAGATGAGATATGTATTAAAAATGTAATAAATGCATTGTTCAAGTAGAAACCCCGTAGAGGGTTAAACGGGCATGCCTATTATTAGGAAAACAAGTCTCCATAGATACTAATCAATAATTCGTTTGTCATTATACGCTTTTCTGCTCTTATAGCGGTCATTGTCTCATAATGATAATGTACCTTCATTCAGCCCTTATAGTTTCCTTTATCCACTTCTAAGATTTATGTGCATGAAACATAAAAACAAATTATTTGAATATGACATGTGAAAAGATATGATATGAGCATGAGAAGCATAAAGATCAAGTATGCATGAGGTTCTCGTAACATGAGATTATACGATCCGACATGATATATGAAATGTATAAGAATGTAAAATGATCCGGGTGCTAATATGATAATACAAGATATGAAAAGTACAAAGATGACAAGATATGAAATATGATAATATATGAAAGTACATAAGACATGAAACAAGATACGAATACAAAGATATAAGTACAAAGTAAAGTATTAATTTAAAAGATAATTTAACAAAGACAAGATACGAAAGAGAAAAGAATACGAAAGTATAACATGAAATGAAAGATATGAAAACTGCGACATGAATGCGATACATGATAACAAAGACGTGAAAACAAAGCATTAACGATGACAAGATAAGAAAATAGAACATGTAAACAAATTGTATAGTATATAACCATGAAAGTAATATATGTATATGAATATGACATGCACAGTAATAGGATATGCACATGAACCATTAGAAAGAGAATAGGATCAAATGATAAGTACTAGAATAAGAAATAAATGATATGAAAGGTTATATGTCAAACGTCACATGATAGAAGTGTATGTTATATGAAAATGATAAGATATAGATTTGTCGAGACGTACTCATAGTTATCAGTCGCCCTCAGATATGTTTCCACTGCCGAAAGCTTAAGCACGCAGCCTTTAATCCGTATAGGTATAGAAGGTAAGACAAGGATAAGAGGATGACATCCCACACGCCAGAAAGCAGCTCACCAGAGATAGGTGCTCACCGCATCGTCTCCGCAATCTCATATTTTTTTTTTTTATAGTATAAGTTTTTTGCATGAAAGGAGAAGTAATGGGACTCAGTTAGAGAACATGAATACCAATTACTGGTGGTACTTATGTGTAAATGTAAATGTTTTTAATTGCGAAAAGGCGGTGCATAAGCAAATAGTCCCAAATTAACACAGTCCTTGCTATGCTGCAGATTCCATCACGTCTGGAAGGTGGGGGTGTGACATTTCACCTTGATTTAAGTGTTTGACTTATTATTCTTTTTTTTTTTTTCAAATTTCAGAGTGGCACAACATCAAGTTTGATTCGTGAGGGAAATCAATACAAACCCCACTTTACCTACCAATAGAAGAATTATTATGGTTAGAGGGATGGTGGTCCGGGCTTAACATGGCTAACACGCCATTGACCAATTCTCTATGGACATGGAGGGCAAACCATTCTCAGGGGAAGAAGCCAACTTCTTTAGAAGAGAAGGGATTTGGAAGGGACTCTATTAACTGATTCACCACCCAAATGAAGATTTTAGGAATATAACTTCATTGTTGATAAGTTATACTTTTTGTAAGTTGTTTTCATTATAAAAATGTACACAACAGCCACACAAATGTTGTTTTGGTTGTTTGGATTATTTGGAAGGGTACTTTGATTGTTTGGATTCTTTGGAAGGGTACTTTGGCTATACAACTTGTTTTTTCGTTTTGGTCATTTTTTAAGGGAACACATCTGTGAAACATTGGCTTGGAAGCTGCTTTGGTTATAGATGTTTTGGAAGGGTACTTTGACAACTTGTTTTTTGGTTTTGGTCATTTTTTGTAAGTTGGAAATGTAAACAACTTCATTTACAAATGCTCATTTTGATTATAAAGAACATAAACTTGGTTAATGTATATGACAAGCTTATTGTTCATTGTTTGGAATGCATTTTTGTTTGGTCATTTTGGTAGTAAGGAACATGACCTTGGGTCATGTAGATGCTTATGCAATATTTAGTTAAATAGTAGACTTATTTTCATTCTTGGGATGCCTTTTTTTGTAAACTGGATATTGAACTTGAAACAAAATTGACATTGAACTTGTCTAGGATATATTAATCAATCTCAATACACGAAATAACATACATTCAAAATGTAATCAAGGATACATTTAACTTGAACTTGACACCAATTACATTAAACTTCAACTTGAGATAACATACAACCCCAAAATACTCCCCAGCTATCACATTAACTCAACTAGGCTCAACCATTCCTCTCTTAACCACACACATGTGCTGAAAAATTCCTATAAGAAACACAACAATACAAACAATTTTCCACAAATTGAATTGATCATGTCCACAATGAAGAATTTTCTTTGTATCCTTGATTTCTTCTTGCAACTCATGTTCTCCCTGATCAAGTTGTTGATCACCACTAGTCTCCCCAACCTGGGCAATTTAGATCACGCCATGTAAAAGAACCAACACTAGTTATCTTGCAACAAGAATACATCACAGTCAATGTAACATTGTATTACACTAACAAAAATGAAAATGGAAAACACTGGGAAACACTTACTCTTTTTTTAGGACATACGAAGAACCTATTGCCAGGGCTGGTTTCAAAGAGGTCCACATTTTGGCTCTAAACCACACAATAAAGACATGTGTGATTTTAGGCATTCAAAGATACTAATAATTTCTTCTTGTGCAAAATAATGATGAGCATAAATTAGGGAAAATAGAAACTAAGAAAGGACAAATTCTTACTTATTGATTTCGATTGTAGAAATTAGAGAACATAAATTAGGGGAGAAGAAATTCTAGGGTTTGATTTCAATGACAAAAATTAGAGCAAAAACAGCAATAGGAGTTAAGGCTAGATGAATATCGATGTCGAGATGAAATTAGAAGAGGATTAGGGTTGAGAAGAGCCCCTTTTCTCTTTGATTTCGATTTAGGGAAGAAATTAGGGCAGTGATGTAAAACCCCAACCTTATTGAATGTTATAATGGTAGTTGTTAAACTGATTAGAGAGGTCCAAACGATAAGCGGTGGGTATTAGAATTTAGAACGCTCCGACGCTATTTGGGCATAAAGTTAAATTTTTCAAAATTTTCTACCGAATGCCCTAATGAATAGTAATTCTCTTTATTATATCCGGGATGGAGGGGTTGCAAGAGGAATTTTTAAGAAATTTTAGTTCCTATGACTTCGAATCCACATTTAAAAGAGAAGACCTAGATTTGGCTAATGTTGATTTCCTGACCAAACGAGTCAAGTACCGAAATTTTTCTGGAATCAAATAAAATACGAAAATGTCCTGGAATTAATCATAGAGTCTAACGAAACTGAATGGGAGTGGAACGGAAATCGCTTGATAGTTTTTGGTGCGATCCGAACGTAATCTCTATAATAATACGCTTATTGTCCCGATTTTCCGATTTTAACGATTTTAAATCCGATTTTTAAGTGATTCGTGAGCCTGAATCCACCGGTGAAGGGATTTAATTAGAATATTTCATGTTCGATTTTAAGTTTAGACGACTATAGAATATTTTTGACGCTTAATCTGTGATAAAAGCAAAGATAAGGCTAAACCGGAAGAAAATCCGATATAAGTGAGATATTTTCTTGCAGAGCTCAATCAAAACCTTTCTTAATGACTAAAGCTATGATTTAAATAATTGATTAGTGGATTTGTGACTCATAAGAATTTTGACCAATGACAAGGTGACATGTGTAAGTCACTTTGCATCAACCAATGAGATTTATGGGCCTAAGTGCACTCTGGGTGTTGTGAGGATCAAATCAAGTAGTTGAGTTTGCTCAAAAGAGGAGAGTCTCTACCATGAGAGGAAAAAAGAGAGAGAAGAAAAGAGAGAAAAGAAAGGAAAGAAAAAGAGAAGGAAGGAAAAAAAACGCGGTGAGGTAAGGTGATAAGGTGGATGCGATTTTCTTCCTTCGTCGCCGAGCCTTCCGTTTCGAATCGCGAAGAGTATATAAGAAAAACAAGAAAAACAAGTAAAGTTTCTATCATGAAAAGTCGATTTTTACGTCATGCCTAATGCCTTGATTTTCTCGCAATGGATGTGAGGTTAGTGGTATTTAAGGCTGAATCATGATCATTTCATATGTCGGGTGTTAAAACCGATTGTGCTGCGTCAAAATAGCGAGCGATGGTTGTGGTTTGATAGTGCATTTTGTATGACATGTTGAAATTGGTTAGGATTAGGTGAAATTGAGGTATAAGGCATTAGATTGGAGTGATTAGAATGAAGAAAATGGAAGAACAAAATTGAATATGGCTTGTGCATATTTCGGCCAAAAAGGGAAATGAGAGCAATATGCAGAATGGCACTTCATGTGTTTTTTAGTGGTGAATATTAACTCTGTAAAATGCATCGAATCGTTTAAAAGAAAAAGATTTGAATCTGAGGGCATTAAGGTCATTTTCAGAAGAAAGGTATTTTGGTCATTTTTAATTATGTATTTTTAGGTGTGGTTAAATGGGATTAAAGAATGCTATGTGGTCGTGAAACGAACGCCAGACTGCGGATGAAATTGTTATTGCTATATCGCAGAATGGTTTTTCTAAAAATGGTACGACTAACGGACTTAAACCTGAATTGACGTGGAAGAAAGCTGATTTCAATGCATTTAATCCATGAGCGAAACGATGTTTAAAATCAGCTTTAAAAGTTTAATCGATTTTAATGCTAAACGAAAAGTCGCACAGAACGCTATATATGTATATTATTAATAAGAATGTAAAGTAAAATGTTATATGTTATTAGTATATATATATATGTTTATCTTGCTTAAATATATATATTTATATTAAATTATATATGTACGCATACGCATGAGATTACTAAGTTTAAATCAGGTAAAAATGCATATGTATATTAAGATATAGCGTTTTAAATGATAAAGGAAAGGATTTAAATGTATTTTGAATAAATGTTTTACCGATGGTTACCCTAACCTCATAATCAAGTATGCATCGAGACAATGGTGCACTTTTAAGCCGCTGTAGCGATTAAGTAACAATATATAGGTTACTTAACAGAGGAGTGAATAGATTTTTATCAGAATATCCTTACACGCGATAAGCGCAGCATGACGGAATCCCCATGCAAAGCGCGCAGCTCCAAGCAGTCAGAGTGGTTATGGATCTGACTGACCGGGCCCTTCAATCACAAGATTCGAAAAACTCCGTTTCAGCCGCCAAGCGACTCTCGAGTTCCATTAGAAAGAAAGTTTAAGGTATAAACTGACGCACTCGTAAGCAAGTATTTATATTACATTTTGATATATACCGGAAAAGTCATTCAATGAAAATGTACACTCACCGAGCTCTTAGCTCACTCTCTTTCCGCATGTTTCAACAAACATTTCAGACTTCCGAGATGTGTGCGCCCTGAGTACCCTCCTCGCATGCTGAGTCGAGCCATCGAGGAGACGACGTCTATGACTACATTGTATAAATATTTTACATATTGTATATATTGAATATTTTGTCATGTATATTTGTATATATGTATATATTTTGGAAAAATGAACTACGCTGGCTTTGATCCTCAAAGTGGGACGCAGACGAGGCGATCAACTTAAGTCCCGCTCAAGCCCACCTTTATAAACCGCGCACGAAATTGAAGAAGTTTTCAATGCTTCGATGGTTGAAGTAAATAAATGTATATGTGTATATCATGGCCATCGAGTCAGGTGCTTAATTTGGTCAGGACGAGGAGTCCTAAAATGGAAGTTGAGAATTGAAAGATTAGAAGTGTTTTTAAATGTTTTCGCAGGTTTTTGTAAATTTGGGAAAGTCCGAAAAACAGAGGAAACTCTGGCCGATTTTCTGAGAAATCCAAGTGTTTAAAAAAAAAAAAAAAAAGTTAAAAAAATTCTACTACTTACTCGCATTATTTTCTGTTATATGTTAAGGATCAGGAAGGGTTCGCCGGCATGGATTTTATTTGATTGTTTTGAGGAAAAGTTTCTATATCCGTTGGAGTGCCGGGAGGTCCCCTCGGGTTCATGAGGTTAATCCGGGTGTGGATCCTTCAAGTGAAGAGGACTGAATGTCAAGTTGAAATTAGGGTTGAGAAAGAACACATTTTCACCTTGATTTCAATTTGGAGAGGATTAGGGAAAAATTGATTTTGATTTTGGGTTTAAAATGTGGTCCCAAACGCAATTAGCCATGTGGGCAGCCATGTGAGTATCGCTTTGAATCCACCTTGTCCAACAAAGCAAGCTTCAAGGACGAGCAGGGACATATACGGTAGCCTACAAACATAAAAGTCGAGGGCACAAGTGGACCAAAAAAAATACTCGAGGGAAAACTTAGACTTCCAGTATAAACTTATGGGCATTTATACACCTTTTCCCAAAAATCATTCAAGAAAGTTTTGGCAATGGTAATGGTAACACTATAGCTCTCTAGCTGGACATGGCAAAGGCATATGATAGGATGGAGTGGATTTTTGTGGCTAAGGTGATGAGAAAGTTGGGGTATGCTGATTAGTGGATCCAAAATATCGAGACATGCATGAATTCAGTCTCTTTCTCCATCTTGACAATTATGACAAAGTTTCTAGTCAAAAGATTGGGAATGTAAACATTTAGAATATCTCTTTCTCATTTATATGAATTCAAATTCCCATACTGACAACCTTGTCATAGATTGGGGAATGTAACACCATTAGAGATATTCTTGCCAATTATGACAAAGTTTCTAGTCAAAAGATTAATTTTTTGATGTCAGAAATGTGTTTTGGCAAAAGAGAAAGGGATGATAAAAGAAGAGAGTTACAAGGCATTTTTTGGGGTGAAAATGGTTGAGTGTCATGAGAGATACATGGGGATCCCCTCTTGTTCTAGTAGAAGAAAAAATATCTATTTAATTACATTAAAGAAAGAGTCTGGAATAAAATTAATGGATGGGTGGGCAAGTTCTTTTCACAAGCTAGTAAAGAGGTGCTTTTGAAATTTATGGTTCAGGCTATCCCCAACTATTCCATGAATTGTTTCAGGCTGCCTAAAAGTTTAATTAAGGACCTCTATAAGTTGATGGCTAGATTTTGGTGGGAAAGAAGAGAGGGAACCCATCAAATTCATTGCGATAGTTGGGACAAGCTTTGTAGGCCTTAGAAGCTTGGTGGTCTGGGTTTCAAGGACTTAAAAGCATTTAATCAAGTTTTTTTGGCAAAACAAGGGTGGAGAGTCCTTAAGAAGATAGAGTTATTTATCAGTAGAGTTCTTAAAGAAGCCTATTTTAAAGATTGTAGTTTCTTAGAAGCTAAGTGCGGGAATAAGGCCTCTTATGTTTAGAGAAGTTTATTTTGGGGAAAAGAGCTATTGGAGAGGGGTTGTCATGGGAGAGTGGGTTCGGGAGAGAATATTGGGGTTTTGGATGATTACTGGTTGTTTGGTAAAAATGGAATTGGTTTTGCAAACCCTCCCTATATCCCTAATGATGTTTCTATTGCTGATTTGAGGCTTGGCAATGGGGGAGGGGACAAGACTTTCTAGAGAGATGCCTTTGAAAGCCTAATGATGGTTAGAATCATTTCCATGCTTGTGTAATACTGAAAATGATGATGAGCTGATTTAGAGTCATTCTATGGATGAGAACTATAGTGTTAGGAGTGGGTAGAGAGAAGTCGCTGGCTGAAGTGTCAGAAAAGGGCAATCACCTTTAGCACTTATCAGACACCCAATTTATATTTCTATAAACGCATCTCTCATTAACATGATATTCATAATTTGAATTGGATAGCGATCTTTAAATTAATTAATGAAATACTATAATACATTAACATAACATGGAGGAAAATCATGATGGGATCGCGATAATAAGATTCCTCATCATGTGTAATTACGTTTCAGATGCCCCATCATCCTTTGCACATAGATCAACAAGATCGAACATCGCCAGATCAAATACTAAGATTACGCGGAGTACTGACGACAGTAATGATCTCATAACCGTGATCATGGTGATGATTAAAGCAATGGCGCGGATCCTCGCGCAGCGACTACGATATCAAAGTAATCTGCTATAAAGATAATTGAGGGGCTGGCTATCTATTCAAACATCAATGAGAGGCCTCATCATAACAATGGTGCAAATATCCTTATATTTGAGATGTTCAAGGATATCTTGGATGTTGATTATGTAATTTGACGTTGATCCTTGTTGCCTCTATGAGGTTGCTCATAGAATAATGATTGGGTACAACTTGAGGTATTCAAATAGCAACGGAAGAATAATGGTATGATTCACCACTCCTGATTTAAGAAGGGTATACCCTAGGCCTCTTATACAGATCATTACTCGAAATCTCCTGCACATAGTGGAAATGTCACAAGAGAAATTTCACCTGCACGCTTATGAGTAATGTATCTCTGAGATAAGATAACATGTTTCGCTACGAGTGGTGGGCCGCCTAGTTGTCGAGTTGATGCATAGTCCATGCTCTAAACCAAGTCGGGTATAAAATGGGGTGAAAGGAAAGGTTGCCTACTATATTGCATATGGAAAGGTTTGCAATCAAACCATTGACTCTTTCACCAACGTCACGACGTATCAAGCAAACCACCAAGACTTCGCTTCGCATCAACGGTTGATTTCAAAGCACAACATAACCTAAGCCTAGCCGGGTCACATTCATATGCACGAAGAAGGAATAAAATAGTCTTGGATGGGATCCAAGCTGAGGGAAAGTAATTTGGATATGATCCAAATTGAACAAGAATATTTAGGAATTGGACCAACTCGGCTGGGGTTAATCCCTGGTGCTTACCTGGCATTACAAGTGGTCATCAGCTCATTCTCAAAGCCCAGCGAGATGGCTGCTAAACACATGCATGGAGATGCATATGGCTGAGCACCCTCATTAATGGGGGGTACTCTAGTCCTTTTCTCCTATTGCAGGCTTATATAAAAGCCTCATATCTGAACCTTAAAAATTCAACCGTCATTCTCAAATAAGAGAAGGCGAGAGAAAACATTTCAGCTTCCTCTCAGGTTTTTACTCCGGTAGCATCAAGACTGCAAACTCATTACTTCCTGTAGGTTTTCTTCTTCTCGACCCTTTAAAAGGATCAACAATAGGAGCGTCTGAAAAGTTATCGTCAGGCGTCTTGTTGCGAATCTACACCATTGGGGGCTTATCTACACCAAGGGAAACCGTGTACACCCATTGGGATTTTGAAACTTCAAAAAGGTATCAAATTTCTCCTCTTCTATGCTTGTTGGTTGATTTTGATGGTCCAAGAGATCCATGGAAGGACTGGTTGGCTGGTTTTTTTGTTTTTCCTCTATGCAATCCATGATGGTGGTCATGCTCAACCTAACAAAAAGCTCTGACTATAAAGATCTTGATGAAGCTCAGATCCTAAGGAAACCAAAGCCTGTGGAAATTTATATGGAATCACCTGAATGTCCTCCTAAGATAAAGCTTTTTGCGTGAGGGTGAGTAAAATCCAGCTCCCTGTACACCATATAATCTATCTGGTGAGCTATGTCAATCAAACCTTATTATTTTAGGGTATGGTATGGCTCTCTAGAACTCATTTTTCATTTACTTGAAGTCGTCTTCCAGTAAAACCATCAAGTATCCCTCAGACATTATGATCCAACTGCAAAAAAAAGATGTCAGATCCTCTATTGCACTGTTTCTGATACCAAAGCAAAAAAAATCCACTCTCATGATCCTGAACACTTCTCAGTTAACTTGGTGATTTGAAGATATGAAGAAATTCCCCAACTTACATGGTAGTAGTCATTTGCCTTCTCCTTTCATTGTTGAGTGGATAAGCAGTCCCTTTCTAAGTTCCATAATAGCCAGGTGACTATAGGGTATGAGAAACCATTGAAGAATATAAAATGGTGTCCACCTGAGAAGGGAATGGTGAAAATAAATATATATGCAGCTCTTGATTTGACAAACCAGCCTATAGGCTTGTGAGCTATCTGTAGAGATGGTGAATGAAGGATATTGGGAGCAGCTCATGAGTAGTGGAATCTACCTATATCAGTTAATGTTGTATAAGCTAAAGCTCTTCTTCTTGGAGCTCGACTAGGGATTTAAAGGTGAATAGATTTCTTTTGGAGTCAAATTGTCTTCAGGTGATTAATGTTACAGTATGGTAAAACCCTATGGATTCTTGGAAACATCCTTCAGATGTGGTTAGAGTTGTTAATGTTCTCAATTTTGGTTTGGCTCCTATGTTTTTGCTTGTGTGGAATGTCCTATGTTTTTTGTGGAAAATGGCTGTATTCCCTATAAGTCCTTTGTTCTTGGAACGTTATTCCCTCATGCAAGTCAAACTGCTTGTGTTGATTTACCTTTTCCTGTTACTGGGTTTCTTGCTCGTATTTCTTCCTTTCAAAAAAAAAACTGACCAAGGTTTTATTAATTTATTAAAATAAGTGAAAATATGTAACAAAAGTAGGCATTTCGTAAGAGAAGTTTTCCAAATACAGACTGGGCATCATACTTATCATCTTTTTGTTCTGCCTCTGAAGACTAAACTCTCATGGTCTCACACACCATCTTCATCAGGTACTATATTTGTTAAGGGAATGTGATGAGTTGTTGATTCACCTCCTCTGAATGTCTTGAGCCAAATGGTTACCTTCATGAAAATGATTCCAGATTGGGCATAAAGTCCTTCACTCTCTCACTCCCTTATGTATTCCTCCATCCCTGAATTTTCATAACATAGTCCTCTCAATTCCATGAGCAGTATCCTGAGGAGTACCGATCTTTCTCAATCCCAGTATCTTGAGGCAAAGACCTGCATGCCAGCAGCAACGGTCACATATCGATTTCAGGATGCATTCTGGAAAACAACTTCATAGGAAATCGTACCATTAATCTGTGTTTTAGGTCACAAGACGACTTCCTTTTGAAGGAAGCTTGAGGAGTGCCAAGGTTGATCCGATCTCGGGTTTGCTCTTGAATGGCACAGTCTTCAAGTTCCTCAAAGCCATTGGAGACACCGTATTGAATCATTAACTCGAAACCCCATGGAATTAGTGGAGGTGTAAGTTTAAGGTACACAAGCACCTAAAGGAAAGTATACTCATTCCAGGTGCTTAGCCGCCAAAGACCAATTCCTTCCTCAAGGAAAACTCCGGAGGGATACTTGAGTTGGTCCGGGCTTAGCTTTGCTCCCCAATGTTACTCTATTTCCTTGAAGCTTCCTCATGCCATTGAGGATTTAATAGATTGTTAAATCGGTGTTCTACAGACAGCAGAGGCAAAATTGACCTCAATACCTGTATTTATTAAAAAAACAAAAAAGACCTAATTTCTTCTAGAGAATCTCTCTTACCTGTATGGAAAATGTATCATGTTCAAACCCAGAATTCTCAGAAAGATCAGAGTAGACATTGAGGTCCTCCTCAGTGAACCATGGCGGTAAAGGGGCAGATGGGTCAGCCAAGTCCAAGATCTCTAGATCATCAGTACTGGCTACTTGGAGCTCACTTCCACAGAAGAGCATGTAGATGTTTCTTATCACCGTCTTAACATCAAAGCGGCCAAATCATTTCAGCCTCCCGCCCTTCTTGCCCCTGCAATTAGACAGACAGTCAACGGTAATGAAGATGGGAGAGGGAACAAGAAAGTAAAAGATCAGGCTGAAGAAAGAAGGTGATGATGACGGCGAAACACTTAATTGCCACCGTAAACAAGTAGAAGCTCGGGTGAGATGAATGGATGCGACAGAAACACCTGGTGGCATGAAAGGGATGCCTAATGTTATCACTCCAGACACCCTCTCTGGGTGGAGTCCCACCACTAGGAATGCCGGAGAAGCTCCGAAGTCCTTCCCTACTAGAAAAGCCTGCTCCAACAATCCCACCATCATCATCATCAACAACTAGTGAAATCAACACTACTTGTAGATATAAGATTGGAAAATTAGTTTACAAATGAATCACATTTTTTTTGGTTTAAGTGAGAAGTTAATCTGATTTATGACCGGTGCAGGACTTAGGGACAGAGTGCTGGCTCTAATACCTCTTTTTGGGAACCTAATGAAATATTGAAATCATCTCTCTGTCTCTAAACACTTATGAAATTTGTTTTTGGGTTTGCTTTGAATTTAAAAATGCTCTATATATATCATTGAGATATTGTATATATTTATTAACCCGAATCCTCCCAGCCTGTTTGAGAAGATATTTAAGTTAATAATTTGATCTGAAAAGTTAAACGGCTATTGCAACTAATCGAACACCTCATCCTCAGGCCCCATTTCCAGAAGAGAATCCCTTAAGCTTTGGGGCATCACTTCACAATTTTATAAAGTTCGACGCGATACTTCCAGACATACCCACTACTGTAGGCTTAGATCCACGGATTTGCTCCTACTTTATAACTTTCTACTGCCGTGATCATTAAGCCGGGGCACGCTGGATAATCTTTCTCATAACGACTTTCATAATGAAAAGATTAATGATAAGTTCCTAAACCTAATAGAAGCTCAATTCAAAAGACGCAAGACGATAAACGAGAGAACCTTTGGGGCACCAAGTATCGTCTGGAAAATTTCTTATGGAATTGATATGGGATCGTATCACATACCCATCCATGAGATTACTGATAAACAGATTCTGAAAATAAGCAATCAGAGATCCGAAGTCAAACTAAAAACCCCAACTTACCAAACTAATTAGCATCATATTGATCACCCATGAAAATCAGTTCCAAGTTTTAGAAAATTTATCAATGGTACCTTTGATTGATGCCCAGACTATCTATAACTCCACAATGACATCAGCCACAAAGATTCGGAAGAAATATGCCTTCTCAAGCTCAGGAGGGTGTTGGGAGAGATCGTAGCCCCTAAAATCAAAGGCAATTGCTCGGTATCCGGCGGCAGCGGCAGCCACCATTTGCAGCTCCAGGAATACTATTTGGAAACCATGGAGGAAATGAGCACCGCTCTTAGGACCTGATGAACTGATACAAAATTTATGTTAACTTCAAATGGTATCAAAGAATAAGGTTTGATTAGATGATGCAATCTTCACTCAGGCCCAACTCAGCCACATGAAGCTTGCCAGTCCGCTCACTCAACATTACCTCTATGTTCCCATCTGCTCCATCTTTCCTGGGGATTTTACCCCTTTTTCCGATAGATTAGTATTTAGTTGAAGCCCTTCTTGTAGGACAAGAGGGTTGACTATTTTGCTGAATTTTGATTAGTGGCTGGCTACCTGTCTACTTTCTCTTTGCTGTAATTATTTTTTAAAGTGATCGCTTTGAAAAAGCAAAAAGCTCTATTTAAGAATTTGAAATTTTATCCTTTATTTAATTACCTCTTAAAACAAATAATAAGAACTAAAACAGCGTAATATATTTTATGAAAAACACTCTTATTTGTTTTTAAAGTAAAAGGAAGAATAGTTTTGTACTACTTATAATAATAATGAAAATTTTATAATTCTGAGATTTATTTTTCTATTTAATTTTTCTAAAAAAAGGGAAAACTATTTGAAAAAAATAATTGTCAAATGAAGCTTTAATATTTGTTTTTCTTTTGTATTAGATCATTTCTGTCATTTGTGGCCGTATGATTCATTAGGTGCTCCTTTATAGGTGATTGCTCTGAAAATAGTTGTAAAAATATTTCTAGTAGAATCGCTGACAAAATTGCCATGACTCAATAGTGCTTTTAGGAAGTCAGTAAAGAATGTTTCTAATAAAAAAAACCTTAGCTTCACTTTCTCTAAACTTTTTATCTGCTAATCTCTTTTATTTTAAGTAACGAGGTGTGTTTTTTTTTATCTTTTTTCCTGAAATCACCAAACTACACATTTTTCTATTATTTTTTTCCTCAATGTTAGCTTATTTTACAATATATGTGTTTTCATTTTTTTAATGTATTTTAAATTAAGTATTCTTGGTAGAACATGCGGTTATATTTCTCGGCGCGGCATTTGTTTTTGTCCCTCGCCTTTGCGCTTGCTTCGTTTCCTGGTCGTCACATGACGCCGACGCTTATTCAGATAAAGCCGAATCTGCGCGAAAGAAAATATATTTTAACAACGACAAGTAAATTGTAAATCAATTCACACACATGCTACGTAACTTGAACCGTAAGTGATTTTAATCACAATAAGAATATCAAAATCGCTGTAGCTCAAATTATCAAATATATGACTTTAAAATCGATTCATTATGCTTATTAACCTGGGACAAGCTTCATTCTCTAAGTATTTTCAGAAATGATTTTATATATATATTTCTATCGATATATTGCTAGTTTATATTAATAAAATTATTTTTCTCTTAAAAAAAAATTATTTCCAATAAATAATTTTTTATTTGAAGTCCCAACGTGGGTTTTTTTATACTTTTTTTAAACCAAGGTGGTGTTTGCTTTTTTGATTTTTTGCTAAAAGCAATTTGCTTTTTAAACTACTTAACCATTTGTTTTTTTTTTTTACTTTTCACGATTTATTATTAAATTTTTGCTTAAAATAAAAATCCAAAATATTTGACTTTTTTTTTAATGTTTTTCTCTATTTAGAAAAACCCAAATTTTCAAACTCTTAAAATAGCATGAGAAATTCATATCCTATGATCTAATTAAAACTTTTATGATTGGTTTTCATGCTAATTAAATAAAAGTATATGTAATTTTAATTTTTTATTTAAAAAATTCTCAAAATATAGATAAAAATTAAAATATTGATTTTTATAGGTAAATATGATAACGTTTTGTATTTAAAAATTATTTCTCAAATTTTGGATAAAATACTGATTTTTCATAGGTTATGATTTTTTTTTTCAATTCAAAGGAGGGGGAACACCACCCAAAACCAAACAAAACAAAACAAAGCCTTCATCGTAGTTCATAGGAACTGTTTTTGCCCACGCGATACCCACTCTATCCTTCCACAAAATCTACTTGATTTGAGTTGGAGATTCTTGATATAATTGGACACCACAATCATGCATCATTGATATTGATGTTAAATAGTCAATAGCCCTATTATGCTCCCTATAAACATGTTCAAGCTTCACTTCCCATTCTCTCACCAATAATTCTTTAATGGCTACAAACAATTTATGAACTCGTATGCAAGATTCATAAGCCCCTTGAAACCATTTCACTACAAGCAATGAATATGTTGCCACTGATAAACGTCTAAAGCCCAAACTCCATGCGAGTCTTAAGCCTTGCAAAATACCCCGTATTTCTACTTCAACCACACTGCAACTACCAAGATTATAAGAAAATCCGTGAATCCAATTCGCAGAAGCTTCCCGCAACAACCCTCCACATCCAGACTGGCTCGTGTTGGTTTTCAGACATCCATTAGTGTTCAGACAAGTCCAATCATCCTACGGTGCCATTCAAACTAAATACTAGGTTACAGAAAATCGTCATTCTTCCATGGACAAACCTTTGGCATACACCAAACTAAAATTTGAAACCTGAATTTTTATCCACTCAAGCTTACTATCCAACGCTTTAACTTCACTTTTTAAAGACAACATTATTCCTCCAACACCACATCCACCAAACAGTTGTAGCAAAAGACAACATCATTCCTCCAACACCACATCCACCAAATAGTTGTAGCAAAGACCACATTCCATTTACTATTAATATCGCACGTAATGGATTCACAAGTATTGTGCTTAATCCACTTGCCAAAACTCAAAGTTTGTTGCCTATGAAGCTCCTCAACCAATATTAAAGCTTGCCAAATTTGTTCTGTTGTAGGGACACTTAACGCAAGAGGTGATCCCACATCTTCCACTCTCCCTGACATAGTTAGAGCAAGTGCTCACTAGCAGTGAAACCATGACTAGCCCTCTCTAAAATTACATGATGATTCTTTGATGTTTAATTAGTCATAAGAAGAAACGAAAGCGATGAGGAACCTCCATTCTCCATATTTCACGCTAAACACTATCATAGCTCCCTTGCCGACTACCAAATAATAATGCATATGCAAACTTAATTGAAAAGGCACCACTGCAATTTCGTTCCACAACAGCCCATCTTTATAAGTTGTATCTTCATGAATAAAATAGCGAGCCAATTTATTTCTCTAGATTCATTGTAGAAGCCCAGCCAATTTCCCCTAATCCTAGCTTTCACTGCCGAGTTCCATTAGTCACTTTAATCTTCATATAGATTCACGTTTCGATATCTCCTCAAGTAGCCACTTTGATAAAGGTTCTTCTATAAGTCAAGTATCTAACCAGAACAGTATCCCTCCCATTAGGGACTAAAGATCAAACCCTTTAGCTAGAAAAGGGACAACTTTAACAATCCCTTGCAATATAATAGAAGCACCTTGTTTCGGTATAAACAAATCCAACGATGCCTTCCTATGCATGTACTTATCCACCAATACATGTACCCACAACTAATCATTCTTGGTTAATACTCTCCAACCAAGCTTAGACATAAATGCAAGATTCATTTTATCCATCTTGTGTATGCCTAACCTCCATAAATCCTTATCACTAACATCTAATTTGACAAGGCTACAATACTGTTCCATAATCCTTTGCTCAATTCTATAACACACTCCTTTAGGAATAAGAGTAGTTTGCATCATATACATAGGAATGGAACACAAAACCGATTGTGCAAGGACTTTCTTCCCATAAGAGTCAAATACTTTGTTTTTCATCCATTCAATCATGAATGAATTTTCTCTAGAATACCTTCGTAAAAGTCAAAATGAGCTCTCCCATAAAGAGAAGGAACTCCAAGGTATTTCCCCAGATTTTCTGTAAGAGGAGTGCTTGAACTTTTAGACAATTATAAAGCCAACCCAGCATCTACATTTTTGGCAAAACAAATCTTGGGACTTGTGGAAAAGTGAACCTTTGCTCTTAGAGTGCTAATAGAATAAATTCAAGACAATCAATGACAACCTCACACTGTTCATGAACGCTTCTTGTAGAAGAGCAAACATCAAGTGTGATATATTTGGACCATACCTTAACAACTTGATAACCTTCCATCTTCCTTCTAAAATTGCTATAACAATAATATGACTTATTCGTTCAATACAAAGGACAAATAAATAAGGTGAAATCATATCACCTTGACTGATACCTCGTCTTGGATTAACCAATCCAGTTGGGAGCCATTCCACAACAGTGGCATTCTGAACGTTTCTATGCATGCCATAATATTTCTAACCCATTCTGAATTCAAACCAGCCTCATGCAGAGTGTCTCTAATAAAATCCTAAGAAAGTCTATCATATGCTTTCTCAAGATCGATCTTCAATGCCAAAATACCATCAACACCTTTTTTATTCTTCATTAAATGTAGCATCTCCTGATAAATAACAATATTATCAGTAATCTGGCTTGGGAACAAAACTGCTTTGATAAGGAGCGACAAGGATACGTCACTGCCTTCACCCATTATCAATGTTTTGTAATTAACTTATAACATAAATCACATAAGCTAATAGGCTCCTCAACTGGACCGACCACCTCTGGATTCCTTTACTTTTGAATTATAGAAATAAAGTCTCTATTCACCCCATCAGGTAGCCTTCTGCATTAAGAAAATCAAGGTTAATTCAAACTTGCATACTGTCTTTTCCAACAATGTTCCACATTTTTCTATAGAAGCCGATGTGGAGGCCATCAGGTCCTACAGCTTTAAAGGATGGCATATCATAAAGGGATTTTTTGATTTCCTCCTTTGAAAAGAAGAGTGTAGCTCATGAAGAACCTTCTCCTTTAGCTTGGGAAAGTATCCTTTATAAGCACTCAATGTATCACATTCCTTAGAGACACCAAACAAAGACTGAAAAAATTGTTGCACATGTTCTTTTAACTGATTTGGTTAAAATAACCAGTTCCCGGAGCCATCGTGAAGAGCCTCACTGCAATTTCGGCTCCTCCTAACCATTGTAGATGCATGATAGAATTTGGCGTTACAATCTCCTTATTTGATCCATTATTTTCTAGATTTTTTATACCACAAGAGCTCCTCTTTCTTTAACACTAACCCATAGTCTTTCTGCAATTTTAGTTCAAACTTAATATGCTTCTTAATTAGATTCATTGCTAACAGTTTTTGAACTCCTTCCAATCTCGCAATCAGTTGTCACTTTCTTCGAAAAATGTTTTCGACAGAATGTAGATCGATTCCATTCTGACAAAATGATGGTCATTTTAGAAACATTATCCTACAAGCTTGTACTTTTTGTCCAAGCCCTACAAACAAGATCAAAAAAATCTTTATGAAATAACCATGCAGCTTGGAACCGGAAACAAGTCTTTAGTACCAAAGGGTTTCTCTTGAATGATATCAATAAAGGAAGATGATCCGATTGAACTCGTGATAAGTGGGAAACAAAGCTTCAAGAAACATTAACTTCCAATCAACCCATCTAGGTCAAAATACTAGATACGTAAAAATAATGAAGAGAGATTTTAGAAAAGTTCCTTCCTTTGATTCCTACAAAGATTCGCTATACATATAAGTCTCCCAAATTATCTAGTCTTTTAGTATCTATACATGGTAACTAATCAGGATTCCTAATCTTTAGCATCTATACATGGTAACCAATGTATTCCTAATCTTTAGCATTTATACACGGTAAGATAATATATACAACTAATAATAGAGTCCTAAATTGCATAAACTCCTAAAATTGTATATGACAACATCCCCCTCAAATTGATGCTGGTAAGTCAGTTAGCAACAATTTGCCAACAAGAAATTGATGTCGTTGTTGAGTTAGAGCTTTGGTGAAGACATCAGCCACTTGGAGATCAGAAGAGATATGAGGAAGAAATATCACCCGACTTCAAAAGCCTCGAATGAACGACAATCAACTCTAACGCGCACATGTCACGGAAACAGGATTGAGGCAACTGAATAAAGACTAGCGTTATCGCATTTAAGAGTGAGTAGAAGCAGTCTGAGAAAACCCATGCTCCTCAAGGAGACCACGTAGCCATACAATTTCAAAACAAGCAATAGACATGGCACGATACTCAGCCTTAGTAGAGGATTTAGAAACACGATCTTGTTTCTTACATCTCCAAGAAATTAATGCATCACCTAAAAACATACACCAACCTGTAGTAGATCGACGTGTATCCAGACACCCAGCCCAATTAGCATCACCATAGGCAACAAGTTGAAGAGAGGTGTCGGTAGGAAAAAACAACCCACGAGTAGGTGATCCTCGAAGATAGCGACGTTGCGTTAACTGCTAGTTACCATGTATAGATAAGTAAAGATTAGGAATCAAGAATTTCATGTATAGATGCTAAAGACTAGATAATTTAGGAGACTATATGTATGGCAGATACTAACGGAATCAAGGAAGGAACTTTTCCAAGCCAAATAATTTTTACTAGTAAATCGAATAGGGAATGATTCCAACTTATCCGATGATATGATGCAACCAAGAGACAGAGAATATCCCACTAGAAAATTGTAGCTTGCATCGTGAGAAAAAAACACACAAACAAACACCCACCAGAACAACAATATATTGCACTGAAAATTAGAAAAGACAAACTGGGAATGCCGAAAATTATAAATTGCCGAAAGCCACAACCGAAAAAGGCATTGGAAATAAGAGTAAGAACCGAACACCCGCAGATGACGCCGAGAACAAGAGAACACCACAGAAATTCACGTCGGGTTCACCAAGATGGAACCCAAAGTGCGCCGAACAAGAGAAACCCACAAAGCCAAGAGAAAAAATTATTTGAATGCACTAAATCAAGAACCCGGGCTCTGACACCACGTCAAAATACTAGATACGTAAAAATACGGCGTAAGATTTTTAAAATTCCTTCCTAGATTCCGCGCATCCGCCATATATATATAGTCTCTCAAATTATCTGGGCCTTGAAGATCTATACATGGTAACTAACAGATTTCTAATCTTTAGCATCTATAACATATTCATAATCTTTAGCATTTATACATAGTAAGATGATATATACAGCTAATAATAGAGTCTCAAATTGCATAAACTCCTAAAATTGTATATGGTAACAGCTAGGGCTAATCCAATCATGCTCCTTTGAAGGTCAAACTACCGAGGCCCCGCATCCATGTAAACATTGGACCAGCAAAGCCTATGTCGATAAGATTTTGCTAAAAAATCCAATCAATAAAATTGATACAACATTGATCAGTGAAAGCTTCTTTAGAGCTGGTTTCTTCCACAGAAAGAACATAATTAAAATCTCCAACAGTTTGCCATACACTAGAAATATTCAATTTTTGAGAACATAAATCATTCCATAAACATTTTCTTAGTTTCAAAATCGAAAGATGCCACTGGTCAACCCATCGTTGTAAGACTTTAAAACTAATAAGCTGAGGATGCATTTGAATAATCTCCAACTCCAAATTTGTATTCCAAAACACCCAAATTCCTCCACTTAACCCCACTGACTCCACCCTAACCCAATTATCAAATCCTACATTTCCACAAATTCTATTTTTGCATGATCACCCGAAACTCTAGGTTCTTACAACCCCAGAATACCCGCAGCCCCTTGGCAATTCCATACTAGTATACTCATAAGAGAACTACAAGAAAAATCGAAATTCGAGACGGAGGCTCAGTTTCTCTAATCCCGTATAAACTGACCTTGTACCTGGACAGAGTAATTCGAATTTTCTAGCCTCTAAAACACTCGGGGTATCTAAGAGCCTCTTCAAAAGGAAATCTCTTTTTTCACTAAATTTAAGATCTTCTCTATATTTACATTTGATTGTTCCTCACATTTGCAGGCATCTAACTCCAAAAAAAGAATCTCTATTTTCAACTTCAAATCACTATCTATTCTTCAAACATTCATTTTTTTTAAAATTAGAATATTTTAAAAATATGATATATGAAATAATTTTATTTATATTTAAATATAAATATAAAATTATATTAAATAAATAAAATTGTAATAAATAAAAATATATTAAAACCTAAAATGCATTTTAATAAATATTATATTATAGAGCATCATATTACATTAGAAAATAAAACAACATTAATAAAAGCTACATACTAAAAATACATTAATCAAATGATAAATATACAATATAAAAACTAATAAGGTGGTAAATCACCTCCATAATTTCCACCATTTTATTCATTATAATTACTAAAATTACCAATCACTAGGACCACTTGATCCACTTTGTTGGGATTTGCAATTCATTTTTTCAATAATCTCCATTTTTTTCATCTTGAAATACTCACGCTCAAATGGATCGAAAATTGAGTCAAGATTTAAAGATAAGGAAATTATGCACTTCGAAACGCACACCGGAAAGATTTACGAAAGATATAAGAATAATGTTTCTTGTAGTTAATGTATTAGTTTAAGTAAATGATGTACAAAACATTATGTGATATAATTTCTATATTCTTTTTTTTCTTCAATATGAATTTGTATTTTTTTTTTGTAAGAAATTATTGCATTAATTAATTAAAATTTTAATATTTAATATATCCAACTCTAACTCCAACTAACACCTTATTTTCAATATAAAATGAAAATAATAAAAATATATTTATATCATTGTCAAAAAATAATTTTAATAAAAATTAAATTAATTTAAACTTATTTATTTTAAGAAAAAATTTAAATTATTAAAAGGCTTAAATTCCATTACTACAAACTCAATATACAGCAACCATTTTACAATATTATATATGAAGTGAATTAATATTAATAAGATAATAAATAATAAATATATACCAAAATAAAATATGTTATAAAAATATAATTAAAGTAATGAAATAATAGTAGTATAAAATAAAATAATAAGATAATAATATTTTATTAAGATGTGCGTGGGTCCCATCATCTCTATATTTAGATATTAATAAGAATTCCAAATATGGAGATGACATTCATGTCTCTATTTTAGAGACAAAATAGAAAACTTTTGGATATGATTTTGCTCCAAAATCTCTATATATAGATAGAAAAATAGAACTCTTTAAAGATGCTCAATTGTGTTCTGCTCCCAATTCCAATTTTCCTAATTAGGAATGAAAATATTCAGTCTTTAATTAAAAACATATCAGAAACAGAAATTCCGTCTCAAATTAGAGACAAATTTCATTATGTCCCTAACACAAAAACGAGAATTTTGTATCTAATTAGAGACCGATTTGATTTTGTCTCTAATTAGAGATGCACAATTTCGTTTCACTGGGGACAGGTTAACTGCCTTCGATCAAAGACAAAAATAAATCGCCTTCCGATCGCAGACGGAATTCTTCATCTCTATTTTAATCGAAACGGAAAATCCATTTCCATTTTTGTAAATACTGAAATAATTCGACAAGAGGCTTTAATACTTTTATTACTAATCGAATTATTCAATTATACGTAATCATAAAGTTTTATATTTAAGAATTAAATTAATATATGTCATTAAATAAGTTGAAAAACTATATTTTTCATTAATCATAAAATCAATAGTACGCGTAGATAACAAAATAGTAATATCAATGTCAAATGTACCAAATACAAAATACTAACCCCACTAATCAAACTACAAATTCTTAGTGTCTTCAAGAACATTCTTCCAAGTATACTTGTCATTGAGAAGTCGCTCCTTAAAAATCTTGGTAGTTTTCTATGAACATTTTTCGTGGCGTAGCAACCTGTGATGAAAATTACTTTCTTGTCAATTACATTATGTTATTGCTAATGCTATAGTATTACTTAAAACCATAAAGCAAGTTATTAAGCAGGGTCGTATTTTGTTTTTGTATTGAGAGATACAAATGCACTTGCAACAAAGTTTTCAGTTAATAATTCACATGAAATAATTATAAGCAATGTAAATTACCATCATTAAAACTTTATTTTATTTTAATAAAAGTAATTAAAATGCACAAACTACAAAACTAAAGTTGTTTATCTATAATTAATCAAAAGCATTTATTAATATTAAAGAATTACAAGAAATTATTGACTCAATTATGATTACACACTTATGGAACCTAAGTATTGTCCATATGCAAGTAAATTAATTATTAACTAAAGGAGAAATATTTTCTACAACAATAGTTACTTTGGGGCGGCCACCCTTTTGGTTTGACGTTAAAGCAAAGCAGTTAGTAGAGTCATTCCCATGTAATCACACATCAAGATCGCTCTCCATAAACATAGAAATATAGATGATTTCAAGTATACATCTATAATCACTATCTTCTTCATAGACAAAAAATTCAAGAAAAGGCATAAAATATGAATCTAATGTCTCCTTCAAGCATGTTGAGTGAACAATACAATGAAACCACCAAATTGCTTGACTTTGGACAACTTGGAAGTGCACAACCTACAACTACCATATCATTATTAAAAAAAAAACATATTGCAAATAACTGCATAGATCAAAAGATTTGACATCAGAGACCAATTAATTATTACTATAAGGAAAAAGAAAAGAAATACATTTACAAACCCTCACACTTCCTTTAACCATATCATCATCCTACAAAAAACAAAAATCTTACCAATCAAGTAATTAAAGATGACAACCTCCACAACACAATTGGCTCTTTATGCATAATTCTTTATTACCTTCAACGAACTCATGTAAAAACCACATTGTGCATATAACTCATCCAACACGATCCCATTTCTCAACTCAACTTCAAAAATAAGCTTCTTTACAAATTTCTTCAAGGCCCACACCCTTTTTCACCTTGGTATTAATGACACAACTAAACCAATCTTTACATAAAGAAACCAACATTCAAGTCATCAATTAAGAAAAAACTTTAAACTTGAACAAAAGTTCCAATCTTTACTAAATAAAGGCCACATAATTGTACTTACAGCTTTGCTGCTAATAAAATGGTCCCAAATAAACCTCTGCACTCCCACTGTAACCAATCCTCTACCGCATTCTCTAACATTTCAATCAAAATAAAATAAACCCATTAGCTCCAATCCCTTAAATTTGCAAAAAGAGCAAACAAATGAATAAAATTTCCGAAAATGCTAAAATACGCCTGTTAATGCTAAAATACGCCTGTTAATGCTAAAGTGCGCCTCCTACCTTGACAGGGAGAGTAAGGTGTCGATGGGCTCCATGGAGAGGAAGGCGGAGATTAGGTGGAGGCCTAGAGGGATGGTGGGGTCAAGATTTTGTTTTGCTGCATCGGGACCAAAGTTCTCACCCGCTTGAAAGCCGGGTTTTGTTGAGAGTAGCTGGGATTTAGCTCGATGTGATGCCTTCTGGTGGTCGATCATCAGACGAGGAAGAAGAGGTGATGGTTTTGCTAGATCACTCTCATGTTGAGGGGTCACAAAGTTTTGGGTCTTGGATTTGTTCGATGAGGTATAGTTTTGCCATGTCTTGGAGGTGATTATCGGTGGTCATGGTGGACTCAAGATTAATGCATGTCCCTATTCACGGCAGACGCTTTATTGTCAAAACCATTTAAAAAAAAAAACTATTTGGAATAAGCCACTTATTTTAGTTTTATTTTAAATAAACAAAATGTTAAAAAAACCCTAAATACGACTACGATAAGAAGTATGTCTCCCGAAAAACAAAGTCTAGGTTCTATACGTGCTACTTCCATCTTAAGTGCACAGTAATAGTGAGCCGTAGCACCCCCTTTGCTCGTGATAAAAATCCAACAAGTTTAGGGAAAATACCACTTTGAGTAATCAATTAGCAATTACCAAAACAAGTAATAACAATATAATAACACTTCTGCGATATAAACGAATAGATCTAATACAAATTATATGAATAAGTGAAATTTGATGAGAAAAATGTGTACCTGGGTGATGTATCCAAAGCACTACTAATTAGAGACAATGTTAGTGTAATAACAAATATGAAATATTCACATTTAATTGGAAATTTGTTACAAATTAGAGGTCAAATTATTTGTTAAAGGGATACATGAAATATAAGGCCCCACCCAAGCCCATTTATATGTCACACAAATTAACTCCACAAGATCCCATTTTATAGAACTATAGAATTAATCACGTGTTTGGAATGAAACTGATTTGAAATTTAAATTTTGAAGTCGGGTAGTTTGAAGACAGAATTGGGTAATTCTTAAATGAATTTGAAGCTTATGAATTTTGAATTGAGATTTTGAAATTGGAAGCTTGAATCTTATAAATTTGAGATTTGAGATTTAGAAATTTGAATATAGAAACGATATTCAATTAAATTACACTAATTCAAATCGGAATCAGAAATTTAAAATCAAAATAAAAAATGAAATTGAAAATGAGGCAATTGAATTTTAAAATTGAAAACTTGAAGAAGAATGGAGAGAAAATAAAATAAAACAAAATAATAATAACAAATAAAATAATAATAAATAAATAAAATAATAAAATATATAAAAATAATAATAATAAATAAATAAAATAAAATAAAAAAAATACAATTTAAGAATCGACTTTTGTAAATTGGGATTACTTGAAGCTGGTGAATTAAAAATATTATTTTAAAATTAAAAACATAAAAAAATGAAATTGAAAATTAGGAAAAAAAAATGAAAATTTAGAAATTGATTTTTGAAGACTTTGGTTTTTTTTTTATTATTATTTTATTATTTTTTATTATGTTTTTATTGTTTTTAATCGAGAATGAAGAAATCGTTAAAAACAAAATAAAAATACAAAGTAGGGGATACAGCCCCCCACACACTCATTATCAGTTACTCATTGATTTTCCCATTTTTGCCTAAACATGGAAGTGGAGAAGGTTTTTTGAGAGTTTCCCTTCGAGAAGGAGAGAGGATTCTTGATGAGGGAGAGGAGGAGAGAAAAGTGAAAAAGAGGAGGAAGTAGAGCGGAGGAAAAACAAAAGAAGGAAGGAAGAAGTAGTGAGGAGGAAAAACAAAACAAAAAAAAAAGAGAAAAGAAGGAAGGAAGAAGAGAAGGGTGGTAAGAGAGGAGATCCAAGAAATTACGCCGACGTACCATCAAATCTCTTAAGCCGATCGATTCAAATTTTTTGATATAACGTTTACTACAACACGTAAAACTCACCGTTGGCTCGATACCACCGTCGTGATTATAAGCCAGTTGTTTTTGGAGATTTGAACGTTTCAAGACGCAGTTCGCGAAGAGTCTGCTTCATTGCAGCTTGAATTTATCTCTTCTATATTGCGATATGTTTGAAATAATACATGGGATTCAGGTCATGATCTAAGTGCAGACATAGCTAGAGCTCCATTTGAAAGTTGCTCGTTATAATCAATAGTTGTTGATTTGGCTCACTGGCCCCGTTTTAGCGCAAGATTTGATCACGTTTCTAACCGTCGGATCGCTCGGTTCTTGGGTATGTTTACATAAAGACATGTATCCAGATTACGAACGGCGAGCACTGATTCTGAGTCCGAATAAAGTCATATTTTCAAGATGGAACAATACCATATCTTCGGAAGCCATTAGAAAATCGAAGTTTTCTTTCACGTTCAGTTCTCACATCGAGACTGGATCCGCCAGCCTGCGGGTGTGATCTATCCGAAATTTCCAAGCAAAGCTTAACCTCAAATCTCACATGAACAAATGAGACAGATTGACTTGCACCAAGAATAGCGGCCCTATCGCTATTTAATCTAGAGATTTTTTTATTTGTTTTTACAGGGCTCTGCTACATTTAACAACCGATTGATTTATACTCCTATTTAGAAATTCTGTAGTTAATTTTACTAAGCCTAATAGGATCAATACGATAACATAAACTACCTAGCTCCAACCCATTTACTTTGTGTCAGTCCTAGTTCCAACATATTTAGGGTTCATCAACTTGGTCCAACCCACAATCAAACAAACATAGCTTGTCCATCAACTTGCGCTCAAACCATAACGAATTCATCAAATTACTTCAACCGCACATAGAGTCTCACGTCTTGACCTGTGCTCACATTCAACCCATCAAACATGCCTAACCCATTACTTAGCTATCCAGTGCTTGGTAAGTACTCATCCAATTAAATCGAATTAGGCCTCATCGATTTACTTAATCCATTAGTTACGCCCAACCCATAAGTATATCCATATTTGGAGTAATATCTACCAGTCCAATTTATTAACTTGCACTCATACTAGAGCTTCAATGAGGGCAGCCTACATATTTGTGTGCTCTGCTCTTAGCCAACAGAGTCTCCATTTTTAATTTATTCATACTTTCTAAAATCAGTCTAAAATCAAATTTCTAAATTTTTCTACTTTCTTTCCTAATTTTCAATTTCATTTTATGTTTTTAATTTCAAAATAATATTTTTTTAATTTCTCAAAATCTCACCCACTTCTAAAGTCAATTTCATGTATTTTTATTTTTATTTTATTTATTATTATTATTATTATTTTATTATTTTATATATTATTATTTTATTTGTTATTATTATTTTATTTTATTTTTATTTTCTCTCTTTTGCCTGTTTTTCAATTTTAAATGTCTTCATTTTTTCACCCTTTTTTCTGTTTTCAATTTAAATTTACATTTTCACTTCAAAATTAAATATCACAAATTTCAAAATTAATATCCCACTTTCTATTCTTTAAATTCAAATTTATAGCTCAGTTTTCAATTTTCAAAATATTAATGTAGTTTGCTCAATTATTTTCGTAATTTACTTCCAACATGCCACCACAACTGCTCTCACTCACTGGGCTGTGGCTCAAACACGTGATTAATATATGTCTGAAATGGGGATCTTGTGTTAATTTGTGTGATACAGGTCGGGAAGTTTGGTAGACTTATTACTCGCATTTTTTAACAAATGGTTCTGATCTTCTTACCTGCAATCACCTCCAATTAAATGTAACACTCATACTGCTAATACACTAACATCGCCTTCTAATTAAGAAATGCTTTCGACATATACCCGCTGTTGCCATTTTCATTTAATTTCGCTATTCATATTTATTTATTTGTCTATGTTTCAGAAATAATTATATTACATTACTTCGTTTTTATTTGACGACGATTGTTAAAATGCATTTTCCTAAACTGCTTAGCGGAGCACCTTTATACGGCCAGCCTTTCCGATAGGTGTTCCATTTCCTAGTCCAGACTGTTTTCCGCACTGTTTTCTTATCGCAAACAGTTGTGCGCTTTCTTTCTTATTTGTTTTTTCCTTTAAAATAAAATTGTAATAAGTGGCGATCGCTTAAAATGGTTTTCAACAACAAAAGCCGTAGCCTCGCCATCGTTTCTGACGCACGTGAAAATGCGAGTCCACAAAATGCGGGTCCCCAAAGGAGCTCGGCCTTTGTGGACCCCATTTTCACGCGGCGCCCCCACTCGATGGCGCAGACTCGCTTTGTTGTTGAAAACCATTTTAAAAAAATGGCTGAGTCACCACTTATTTTGTTTTATTTTAAAAATTTAAAACAAAAGCAAGAAAGAAAACCCTAAATACGACTCCCGATAAAAGACAAAGTTCTAAAACAGTTTCCAGTTCAAAGGTCGTTACCTATCTAATCGCATAATAGTGATCCATAGCACCCCCTTTAAGCCCGTATAAAACGGTCCCACTAAACAAGTTTAGGAAAATAATGACTTTGACTAATCGAACAACTTACTCAAAAACAAGTAATAACAATATAATAACACTCTATGATATTAAACGAATGACGAATAAATAAATATATGAATAAGCAAAATTTGATGAGAAAAATGTACCGGTGATGTATCCAGCTACTAATTGCATAACAAGTACAGAATAACAAATACGAAATATTCACATTTAATTGAAAATTGGTTACAGATTAGAGGTCAAATTATTTGCTAGTGCCGACATACGAGATATCAAGCCCCACCTAAGCCCATTTATATGTCACACAAATTAACTCCACAAGATCCCATTTTATAGGAACTATAGAATTAATCACGTGTTTGGAATTTTTGAAAATTGATTTGAAGTTGAAATTTTAAAGTTGGTAGTTTGAAATATTGGAAATTAAGAATTTCGAATGAATTTAGTTTAAGAATTTTGAATTGAGATTTTGAAATTGGTGCTTGAATTTATAAATTTGAGATTTGAGATTTAGAATTAAAATTAAATCGGATATTCGAATTTCAAATTTAAGTACACTTTGAATTTCGAATTGGGAAATTGTAAATTTAAAATTGAAAACTAAAAAAAATGAAATTGAAAAATGAGGCAATTGAATTTTAAAATTGAAAACTTGAAGAAGAATGAGAGAAAATAAAATAAAATAAAATAAAATAAAATAATAATAACAAATAAATAAATAAAATAAATAAATAAAATAATAATAATAAATAAAATAAAATAAAAATACATGAGGAAATTGACTTTAGAAATTAGATTACTTGAATTTTGAGAAATTAAAAAAATATTATTTTAAAATTAAAAACATAAAAAAAATGAAATTGAAAATTAGGAAAAAAAATGAAATTTTAGAAATTGATTTTTGAAGACTTTAGTTTTTTTTTTTAGAAAATGATAAATTATGAATAAATTAAAATTAACAACTAGCCAAAGAAATCGCTTCTAAATACGCTGAGCCACATGTCATCTAAATATAGTCTGGGTTAATAACTGACCCACTAACAGCTCTACATAGATACCAACAGGCCAAGATAAACTAACGTGACGCCAACCTGGACGTCTAATTCAACCTAATCCATTTAGCCTCAACATGATGCCTAAGCTTAATGAATGACATAATTTGACAAGGACCTATATATGAAATTGTCAAATTACGCTCTATGCATTTAAGGCCGGTACTCTAATTTAACTACGCCACTCACGGCTAGACACTGGCTTCAACCCAAAACACGCCTAAATACGCTGGGCTCTTGACATTATGGGTTGGACCAAAGTCGATGGGCTAAATATGTCGTAATGATTAATGCGTCGAGCCTCAAAGAATCTTACTTGACCTTACAGACTTACGCCATCAATATTGATCCTATTGTTATAAATTAACTACACAAATTTCTAAATAGGAGTATAAATCAATCATATGTTAAATGTAACAAATTTTCTTAAAACAAAATAAAAAAAATCTCCTAGCTCGAATAATTGTTCCCGGACAAAAAACACTACTGTTTTAAAATCAAATCCTAATCTCCACTCGCTAATAATAAGATGATGAAGTTAAACTCTCCTCCAAATTTCGTATATATCACACCACGCATTTGCCGATCGCACTCCGACGAAATCCGGATGCAAAGAAGAGAAAACTTCAATTTTCTATCTAAACCCCGAAAATATAGCTACTGCTTTCCATAACAAATACGATTATTCGACCTAAAATCTGAACTTTCACCTGCTCATAATCTGGGGACTACGCCTTATCATAAACATACTACTCCAAATCTGTGAACGATCTAACGGTTAAAACAATTATCAAAACCTTACACTAAAATCGCTTTCAAATCAAAACCAAATCAACAACTATCGGCTCTAACTAAGATAACTTTCAAATGGAATCTACAAATATAACTCAATCATTCACACCTGCATCTACGTATTATTTCAACATATCCAAAGATGGGCGATCCAACGACAAATAATGAAAACGAACTCTTACCTTGAACTTGCCAATGCTTAAACCGATTTCCAAAATCTCCAAAAAATAACTTCCTTAACTACGAAAAATCCAACCATTGAAATTTCCATCTGAGACCATCCAAAGGGGTTTCGTAAGCCGAGTAGAACGTTATATCAAAATTTGATATCGACGCCTAAGTTTGATGGTCCATCGACATCAAATTCCTTCTACTAAGTTTGATTTCATTCCATCGACATCAAAATTCTTTCGATCTCCTCTCCCTCCTCCCTTCTCTTCTTTCCTTCCTTCCTTCTTTCTCTCTTTTTTTTGTTTTTTTTGTTTTTGCTTTTTCCTCCCTTCACTTCTTCCTTCCACCCGTTTTAGCTCCCTAAAATAAAAATCTCCTCAAGTGGGTTTCTTTTCCCCAAACCCGCAGCTCCCTCTCCCAAAAAAAAAAAAAAAGGTCATCCACCCCAAAAAAAAAAAATCCTTGTCTCCTCTTTAAAAAAAATCTCCTCCTTCTGTCTTTTTCTCATTTTTTTATTTTTTATTTTTTAACGCTGGTTTCAAATTTTAAATTAAAAAACAATAAAAATTAATAAAATAATATAATAAAATAAAAAAATAAAAAAATAAAACCGCTTTAGGTCTACAAAAGTTGGTGGCCTGAAGTTGTGTCGTAATAAAGACGTAAGAGATCACCGGTAAGGGTGGAGCCGGGATCAAGTTCAATTCTATAGGAAGAGCTTTCTAAGCCGGGTCGAGAGAGAATGGGTCAAAGTGTGTCTGGTTGTGGTGTGACCTATGGGAGTGTGTTTGCTGTTGATGTATGGAGACGAGAAGGATTTCTCATCCTTTCACTTACAAATTATAACATGTTTGTTTCCGACACAAAACCCAAAACCAAAACCATGACGCTGTCTAAAGCCAAGCAAACCTAAATCCAACCTAAATCGCAACAAATTTTGAAGTAGATGTTTATGATGGTTGCATCTTCACAAAACTTTCTTCCAACCACATCACCCATTCTAATAAAAAAAAAATTTGATAAGTAAAAAGAGCATATAATGGAAACAGGTGCTGAAAAAACGGCCCGAGAAAAACAGGAGAGAAAGCTTACCCCCTTTACAAGAAGCCAACTGTTCTAAGCCTTCCAAAACGATCAAAAGATGCACAAGGAACCCGCCTTCCAAACTCTTCGCCTATCTTTTGCAAGGAAAGAACTCTTCCATCCCAAGAAAGAATCTCTAACTGAAGCGGGCAAAATCCAGGAGACACCAAATAAAGAGAAAAGCAAATCCCAACTAATAATTTTACTAGCCGGATTGGTTACAAGCCTAAACAGTATGATCAAAGTTGTCCTTCATTTTCAGAAGTGTTACAATTTCCAGTATCCTTGTAGCAATAGATGCAATACAACCAGTATCTATAATCTAATCTCGGGTTTTACTCCAATAATAAGATCTTTTGCAAAACAATTAAGAATCAATTAGATGCAATATTCTTTATCGGAACATTTTTCCTAAGCACAGTCTTCCTCTATAATTTACTGGGTATTGTGTCTACATTCTTTTGTTCCGGAAAAAAGAATTCACCAAACCAGTAAACATTTTCAGGATGGAACAAAGTTAAGTAAAATGAATTACTGCAGATGGGCTGAAAATGATTTTAGTAGCCAGTTTTACCACACAGAAAGAAACAATACCAAAAAATCCGGTACTGAAAGATATTACATTGACCTGACTGTGACACATTCATGACTTAGAACCTGGAGAATGCAAAACCCTGCTTGACTGCTGAGAAAATATAGGAACTTCAACTACACTATTAGCATTGACCCGGATCAGACACATCAAGACTTAGAACCTGAGAATACCCCGAACACGGAACACCGTGTTTGACTGCTGAGAAAATAAAGGAACTTCAACTACACTATTATGGACCCGACAAAACAAAAATCCCCCAATAACCTGAGCTTGATGCCATGCTTGTGTTTGGTTTTTTTCTAACTTTTTTTCTGGGGAAACTCAACAACACAGAAGGTTCTAACTACTCTTAAGCAACAAGGGGGAAAGTATACTGAATTTAAAAAATAATAATTAACATAACACCCAAAACCTGCAACCACAAAAAAAAAAAAAAAAACTAGATCAAACCCTCGTTCAGAAAGCTATATACAAATGATAAAATGCCAATGATCGAACAAAAACAAAAACACTTGATTAGCAAAAATGATTTCTTCTAAATCCCTGAGTGACTGCAGACAAAACCCAGAGAACAAACAAAAGAACAATGATAGCAAAAATCCAATTTTTGCTGTTTCTATCATCAGGCTTCCAGAAATTGAAAATTCCGTAAAAATAGAAATGAAATAGAAACTAGAAACAAAGACCCAGAGACGCCAGTTTCACCAACTTCCGAGAAACAGATTGATGATGCATTTTCATGGAAATGCAACCCAAAAATACTTCTCTAGCTAGGATTAAAAGAAAAATTCAAAACCCATCTCCAGGAATGTTAATTTTTACAATTTTCCCTTCATTTTCTCGGCAGCCAAACAGATTTGATGACATATGTTCACGTACACTCACCTCAAAAAGTCGAACCCACAAACCATTTTCCAGGTGGGATTAAAAACAGAAAAGAAACAAAGCAAAACCCAAGACCCAGAACGCCAATTTCCAGAAATTCACCACATTTCCTCAGCAACCAAACAGATTTGACAATGCAAATCGTTTCCCAGGAAACGTACCTGAAGATGGAGAGCCCAGAAAGCATATTTCGGGGCGAGAAGGTGAGATCATGCCGGGGGAGGTGGATTCCGAAACCCTAAGTGGGCAACTCGGTGGCTGACTCAGACGAGTGAGAGGTCAGAGGTGATATTGTGTTTTATTCAGTGTACGAAGAACACTGAGACAGATAAACCCAAGTGGGGTAACTTTACTTTGCCCTTTTGGTTCTTTGTCCATTGTGAAATGAAATTCACGGCTCAGATTTTGCCACGTTTTCGTTTTGGAAAAAAGGTTGTGGACCCTATCTGATGTGGCACAATCCTAACGTTTACGAATCTGACTTCTATTTTTTTTGTCTCAAAAATATAAATTAAAATTTTTTGAATAAATAAATTAAAACTTAAATTATGGGAATCTCTCCTACGATCTTAGCATTAGATGAATCTTTTCTTTTTCTTTTTCCCTTTTCTAATTAAGGTCGGTGAACACTATTTATTAACACCACACGAACTCGAGATAGTTTTTACGAATTTAAATCGAGTATAATTATATTTTTATCAAATTTATATTAACTCCCATAATCTATTTAATAAACGAGTTAGATTCGTTTCAATTCACATAACATGAATTTGACCAATTTAATTTTTAAATATTAATGTATTAATTATAATTTATATTATTTTAAATTACTAAATTAATAAACAAGTTACTAGCTGTAACGTGTTACATAATTACTAATCAACTACAAGCCAATTCTTGTTAAATCTAATATGTTTATTATCCGTGTCATGTCTGTGCGAGAAATATATTGTAAAACTTGTTATCGACACGACTACGAACGCGAAGATCATATTTTTAGACCACTACTCAATGAGCCAGCCCGCTTGCCCAAAGCCCGCTGACTTCGATGTAAAGCCTCTCGATTTCAAGCCCCACATACCATATTAAAATAGAGGACTCACTCTAGACCGGAGAATTCAAAAGCTCTCACTATGAGAGTCGGGTTTTCCGATAAAGCAACAAGAACCTGCCTAGAGTTTTAAGCCCCCGCTTGATCGTCTCGCATATTACGAGTTTGTTATTTGAGAACGATGAAAGCGAAATACGCAAAGATATTATCCACATAATTTCCTAATTTCCAAATCTCCTTCTTCTCGAAAACATTAATCTGGAGCAAGCGCACATTAATCCTTAATAAGGAATAAAAGATTTTATCACTAAAATTACAAGATTATCTTTTCTAAAATCAAGGAGAGGTTCGTGTATAAATTATGCAATTCCAATGGTGCTAACTCTTTACTCCATCTTCTCCAACTTTTACTAACTTAATCATCTATATAGCCAGCCCACCGCTGCCAAATCGCCCAGAAGGCTCGTGGGTTGCACCGCTAACGCTGCAGGGTTCCTGATCCATCAAGGTAACAACACCGGCTGGCCGCTCAAGCGAATCCAAATGTAAAGTCTCGTCTACAGGCTACAAGGGTTTGGCTTTAATGGCTGTATAGCAACCCTTCGCCATCGGCAGCTCTGTCAATTCCCCCTCCCACGTTTGACTCGTCAGAGGCAGTCGTGATGTCAAACAACCCGATGATCTAATCGCCAGAATATCAATTCCTCCATTGGTGCCAGGACATGGAGAAGAAGCAAAAGGAATAGGCAAGGCAGATGAAGGAGTTACAGGATCATGTTGAACACCTGCAACGTGAAAACGACTGATTACGGGCCCAAGTAGAAAAAAGACTCGATCTTAATGGAAGAGATGTGCAAGATAGCGGTTGGGCTTTACATCCAGTCCCTCGCAACAGAGGGAAGGGGCCCATTATCCTGGATGAGGCTGATTCCCCAACAGATGACAAGTCATCCTCAGGTAGTTCCCCACCTTTAAACCTCTCACCGACAAAGAACACAAGGGCTAAATCGCATAAGAGGACCTTGCATCACTCACGATGTCATAGCGGGCACTCCCGCAAAGGCAAGAAGAGAAGCGCGCGCGAACCAACCAGATCGGGCCCCGCGACGCCACCGGCACGCCCGCGGGCGCAATGCCATCACTGCGCTTTGTACACCCCACCTTCGCAGCAGTCGGTCTTTACATGCGTATACGCCGCTCCAATTCGGCGGGACCGCACGACATGCTCTCTTCGCCTTGTGGTAACATTCTGACTACAAGCCACCTCAAGGGCTTGTTATACCCGTTTTTGCCATGTTCGATGGTTTTGTTGACCCTTATGATCACATGCTCCGCTATAATCAGGCAATGATACTAAACTCTTGCAATGACCGTCTGTTATGTAAAGTGTTCTCGGCAAGCTTGCGGAGGCCCGTGTTAGCCTGGTTCCATAAGCTCCCGCGCAACTCAATAAACTTATTCAATGACCTATGGGTGGCATTCGTATCACAGTACCTTTGTTTGGTGCGACAAAAAAGGAACATCAGCTCCTTACAGGCTATTCTGAAGCAAGAATCATAATTTATTCGAGACTTCACGAGGAGATTTGGGCAAATCGTTTAGCAGATAAAATCTTACAACATGGATGCGGTTCTCCAGAACTTTAAGAGAAGCTTTAGGTCGTCCACACCGTTCTTCTAGTCGCTATCTTTAGACCCACCAAAGACAATGGAAGAATTATACAGGCGGGCCAATAAGTATTCAATGCTGGAGGACAATGTCCGTTCAGCAACCCAAACTGTCATGATCACGAGTTAGTCAGCCGAGGGACATAAGTCGTTTGGAAAGAAGCCATCCGAGTCAAAAGGGGGGCAAAGCAAAGATCGAAAGCGATCATGTGACTAATCACAGAAAAAGAGAGAGCCCCCGCAGTTCACCCCCCTGAACATCTCGTATGAAAAGCTATTACCCCTCATTCGTGATTTGCTAGAGCTTAAATGGCGTGCAACGATCCAGATAGATCCTTCCCAAAGAAACAAGTCCTTATTATGCGATTATCATAGGGATCATAGGCATGAAACCGACAGGTGCCAAAGCCTAAAGTTCTTAGTAGAAAAACTTGTCAAAGCTAGGCACCTCAAGAGGTATATCAAAGAAGCAGATCACAGAGAGGAGTCGTATCGGGCACAGATAGAATTGCAACTGAAATGCAACCCACGTAACCTAGACCATTCATAAATTATAGACAGCGACCCAAACAACGACCAAGATTACCAAAGCGCCAACAAAAGAAAATCTTAAGGGCTATCACAGTCAAAGCCAGGGTAAATGTTATCCACAACGAAGGCAGTCGTGAAGAAACTAGGCCCGTGGATTGCCCCATATCCTTCCCTCATGTCAACCTGAACATGATTCTTGTGCCCCACTATGATGTATTAGTACTCACTCTTCAGATAGCTAGCTTTGATGTGCATGCTGTGGTATTGCGTATCCCTGCAAAGGCAAGAGATTTGTTGCAACTACCCACCTTCAACCAGATGAGGCTTTCCGTAGGGATGCTGAATTCAGCCGGGCGAATTCTCATGTTTCAATGGTGCGACTACCGTAACACTAGGAGATGTCACGTTCCCTATAAGGGCCGGCCTAGTCACCCAGGAAGTTTTGTTCTCGATCGTTGGAGACTTAGGTCCTTACAACACCATAATGAGGCGGGCCTGGCTGCATTCGATGAAAGTTCTTCCTTTGACCTACCGCCAAATGGTCAGTTATTTTTCTAACGATGGTTAGGTTGACCTTTTGGGCAATCAGCTAGTCGCGAGGCAGTGTTATCAATTATTATGCGGGAATAGAAAGAGGAGAAGAACCTCAAAAGTCCTACCCTCAAGGATCAAACCCTGCGTAGCAATCATAGTTCGCCGCCTATATCGTATGAGGAGAAGATCCGCTTAGCCGTGGACCCCTAGAAAAGTAATGTTAGACGGTCGAGAAGTTCACTTATGCCGCCTCTTCCGACCATGATGAAAAAGAACACCATGACTCGCTACCGCTGAAACATAGATGTGTCTGAGCCACTTGGATATGTTCGGAATTAATCCGATGGTGGCCTCTCACAAACTAAACATCATCTCCACGGCCAAACCAGTGAGACAGAAAGTAAGGTGATTTCATCCGGATCGCCATTAGATAATCTAGACGGAAGTAGACAACTTACTAAGAGCATGTTTCATCAGAGAAGTGAAGTACCCCGAATGGCTAGCCAATGTAGTGGTGGTTCCAAAGAAGAGCAGAAAGTGGTGAGTATGTATAGATTACATTAACCTTAACGAAGCGTGCCCAAAAGATAACTTCCCATTGTCGCGTATAGATCAAATTGTTGACTTCTGCAAACGTGCACGGATACCGTGGTTTCGGATGCCTTCTCCGATATCCTCGATTCCATACACCCGCCTCGACGAGAAAACGACCTCATTACACATACACCGCTATACAATGTGATGCCTTTTGGATTGAAGAATGTTGGGGCAACCTATCAAAGGTTGGCAACCGAGATATTCTGACCATTGTTGGGCAACACCATGGAAGCCTATATCGATGATATGCTTGTGAAATCCAAAAAAACGCTTAGATCACATCCAACATCTATAGGAGGCCTTTGAGCTTTTGTGAAAGTACGACATGAAACTCAACCCTTTGAAATGCGAGTTCGAAATCAGTTAAGGTAAGTTTCTAGGCTTTATGGTGACCCAGAGAGGAATAGAGGCTAATCTTATGCAACTCAAAGCTATAATGGACTCTCAAGCTCCTACCTCTAGGAAAGGAGTAAAGAACCCATCGCTCTAAGAAGTGTTCTCGAGCTGCCTACATATCCCGTTTCACAGACGCCTTAAAATATTTATCACTCTAAACGGGCTAGCTGGAATGAGGAATGCGACAAAGCTTTCATGGTAATCAAACAATATCTGACAGAACCACTAATTCTGGCTAGCTCTAGGGTTGGCGATACACTCTATCTCTACCTAGCAGTATAAAAGTCTCAATAAGTGCAACTTTGTTCAAAGAAGATGGAAGACGAAAACCGAAAACAAAGACCAATATTCTTCATAAGCAAATCCTTGGTAGAGGCAAAACTCGATACAATCTGCCTCAAATACTGGCAGACCACCTCCAAGGTGGCTCTGAAGAAGCTTCGCCCCTACTTCCAGGCACACTCTATCGTCATGTTGACCAATCTCCCTTTGCGAAATATTATACACAAGCCTAACCTATCAAGAAGGATGGCCCGGTGGGCGATTGAGTTAAGCGAGTTCGGTATCCAATATAAAACTCGCTTAGGATTGAAGGGGCAGGTATTAGAGAGTTTTTTGTGCATCTCCCCTACCGGATGGATTAGAGATCGATGGTCGGGTGGATTCTAATGTGGACGACGTCACATACGAGAGCCGAGTCAATTGCACTAAAGCCCCAACTAGGAAAAAGCGGGTGGTGAGCAAGCCGCGCCGGCCAGACTTCCTCGCGGTCCAATAATGAGACTGGTCAGCAGCCAATCTTAGTCAGCAGATCTCACACAATTCCGCATCATAAGAGAAAATCCTCATACGCAAGTGACTTCAACCACAGGACAAACTGAGAATACGAAACGCCGGTGACCCGCCGTACGGCCGTGATAAGGTCCGTCATAGCGACTAGGAGTTATGGCGGTTGGAGGCTTGGAACATATCCCAAAGGACTCAATGAAAGGATTGCACGCATTGGCAAGTTAGCAATGTGATCCATCCCAATAAAAGAAACTGTATTCCTCCTAATCTACTACCAGTCTGTGCCATCTATTACAACCGATCGAGTAAGTCAGATAGACGGAGCAGGCCCCTCTTGGCTGACTCCTATAATGCATTATCTAAGCTCGGGAGAACTGCCGAATAACAAAGTTGAAGCCCACAAGGTCCAGGTCCAGGCGGCAAGATTTTCCTTAGTGAACTGTAATCGGTGACAAGTAGTCTTTAGATGAGTTGTACCTTAAGTGTCTCACCACTCAATAGGGACAATATATACTGGCCGAACTCTATGAAGGGGTATGCGGAAACCATTCGGGTGACAGAACTTTAGCTCGCAGGGCCCATACACAAGGGTATTATTAGCCAACTATGAAAGTCGATGCCACCGCCTACGTTAAGAAGTGCGACTGCTACCAATGACAAATCCCCCGTGTTTTCCTCCTTAGCCTCATCCTTCTCATTCTCCGCGCCCGTGGCTCTTCATCGCTCTCCTGCCCTTCCGTCTGCATCTATACTTAGCCCCGTCTGGCCGAGGGCGCTATCAGGTATCAGGCTTCGAGACGCATTTCCGACCGAAAGCATAAATGTCACAATTCGCCATACAAAATCTAATCTGAGATGAAGTTTCCTGCGCCGGGCGCACTATTTTTGATGGTAGTGACAAACAAGAAAAGAGGAGGCAAAAAGGAAACGTTAAAAAAAAAAAAATGTTAACGGCACAAGAATTCGCATTCAAACAAAAAATTCAAGGTTAGAACATACCAGCTCCGTTATCTCGTTGAAGTCATGGTTACGCATGTGCATTCCATCCTCGACCACGCGCTGGTAGGACTTATTGTCCAAATAGCTAGGGAAGGGGACAGAGTACTCTTCCTAAAGTGCCACCACCGGTATGCGATAGCTAGTCGGGTAAAGGTCGCGTATGTTAGCAACAAAAGCATCCCCTCTGGTTGAAGGGGCTCCAGCGGTCGATGATCAACTAGGTGGTATCGAGACCTGGGACATGCGCCCCGGTCGAAGGCAGCTCCCAATTTATCGGGATGTCGAGTGAGTTGAGCACTAACCTGCTAGGACCCTTTTGCCTATGGGGGCCAGCATTTGCAAGCCTAGCTGAGAACGACAGCTTAGCGGCTATCTCCAATGGAGCCTCCTCCACAGCTCTATCAGCATCGGGAGGCCCCCCCGTTTGGAACCCCATCCTCTAACGATGCACTAGCTGCCCTGGGAGCCTCCTAGGCTGCTACCCTCCAAAACCGCCAGGAGCCCGGGAGGCACGCTCCGCAGAATCCACGATGACATAAAATGGGAGCTGCTCTAAGCTTCCTCATGTATTCGCATCGCTGGGGCGCCATCGCCGGCATTTCGTGGTCGGGTTAGTTCCCTTAAGAGTTGCGTTGCTGGCGCGATCCATGCGGCAACCTAACAAAGAAGATCGACATATCGCCCTCCTCAAACCCAACTCACTAGCTGATCCGCCCAATCCACGGGCTCTAGTCCCGTGCCGGTAGGCTTGGCCTGTCCACCCTTCTTTGTATTTTTCTTCTTCTTCTTCGCCGCTTGGGGGGTAGGTTATGTATCTTGCTTGGCCAAAGGTAATTGGTCAAGTCGAACAAATTTCACCAAGGCTCCTTCGACAACCTCGGCTTGAGTAGAACCCGCTTGCGAAGAGCTGCCTAGGATTAACTTGAAAAGGTCAGCAAGAACAAAATGCTCCCCCTTGACAAGCTCTTCCGGTAACGGGCAAGGGATGACAGGGACAATGTAGTGAAAGGGGCTAGCGCCTAACTCCCGCAAAATATTCACTGACAAAAGGAGATCGTGATTACGCTCCGCCTTAATAATCTCAAGCAGCCGTCTGATACACTCTAGACTGGCCTTCTCTACCCAACTAACTAGCTGGCCTCGTCTACGCTTACCTGCAAAGTCCAAAGAAAAGGGTCACATCAGAATATGGGAGATCTCAAAAAAAAAAGAAAAAAAAAAACGAGCCCCATCAAGCTACATAAACCCGAAGGAGAGAGACCGGTTCAGCCGAAGACTCAAGAGCTCGACGTCTCGCACCATGAACTCCTTGCACCAAAACGACCCTTTCTTTGGTCTTAGGGGAGTCTGATCTCTGCTACACTGTAGCCGGGATTATGTGGGCGCATATGATAGGCGGCCCCCAATCCCAAGTTTCAAAGTGTAAATGAAGAAAATATCTAGCAGTGAGATATCCAACTGGTAGAAAGAGTTCAACACATTACAACCCATTAGAATCCAAAAGACATTCGGATGTATGAGCGCAAGAGGTGCCCGGGTAAAGTGAAGGGACTGTTTCACCAACGACGTAATGGGAAAGCAAAGTCCCGCAGCAAACTACTCCTGGGTGAAGTAGATGTTATTATCTACCCATTCTACAGTTGAGACAGTCGCTCCGTCTAACAACTCCAGACTAATTTCAGCCGGTACTTGGCAAACGAATCTCAACTCCTCCACAAACATAGTAGTAACAAGGCTACTTGCAGTGGGCGATTCCCGGGGGGCTCCCCTCCTACATCCGGCCCGACTAGTAGAAGTCCCTTCCTCACCTCTCGCCATCCTACAAACTAAAAAAAAAAAAAAAATAAGGGAAAAGAAAGGGGTTAACTTGAGGACCTTAAAGGAGTGAAGGCATCAAAACCCGACAGCGATAAAAGGAAACCCCCTATGGAGGTTTGACAACACACTAACAACCAAACCTAATGGGATGACCCCAAACTTAATCCCATAAAATGCCTATAGCTTCGTCACTAGAGCCCCACCGATGAATGGTGGACGCACCCTCAGCAAACGCAATGCAAATGAAGTTTGTAAGAAGTTACTGAAAAATTGAAAGACGTCAAGGAAGCTCTAATGATGGCTTTGAATCAACGATTCACAGAAGCACAAGAGAAAAGAAATTACAATAGGTGAAAGCCTTTGTGAAATGGTAAAAGAAGCAGCATTGTAACCTAACCCTTATATTTAAGGGTGAAATATCAACAACAGACACCAGCCGCCAGATCATCATGCCGAAAGGCCAGGAGACGTGCACTACTCACACGCCTTGTGACCCAACACGTTTCACCTTCTGGAGCGTTCGAGGAACTCATAAATTTTCCAGTATTTTCCTCATCTCAAACTCGAGATTTAAAACACAGTATTTTCCCCAACTAAAAAAACAAAAAATTCTAGCTGGGGAAAAGGGGGGTATTGTGAGTACCATGGTCTTTAGACCTACTACTCAATGGGCCCAAAGTCTGTTTGGCCCAAGGCCGGCCTGGCCCGCGATGTGAAGCGGCCCAAACCCACCTACCAAATTAAAACCGAAAGGCATTACCTAGACAGGAGAATCCGAAAGCCTATGTGAGAACAAGGTAAGCCCCCAAAGGCTAGCTTCAAGACATTTCCATCTGCAGTTCTTAAGTCCCCCAAACTCATCATCCTTCCTGCGATACATTTAGTTCGGGCTATGGATAAATGGATGAAGGCAGTGAAATACGAAAGATATTTATTTGCACTTCCTCACTTCCAAATCTCCTATCAATAAAACATTAATCCTTATAAGGGAAGAATTAATCCTTGATAAGGAAATGAGAGATTTTATCATAAAATTACAAGGAGATTTTCTTTCTAAAATCAAGGAGAGGTTCGTGGTATAATCAGAAGACTTCATGAGGGGAGGTAAGCAATTCCAATGGTGCTAACTCTATGCTTCATCTTCCCCATCTTTTGCTAACTTAATCATCGGAAAGGCGGTCGACCCACCGTCGTCAGATCGCCCTTTTGTAGGTTTGCGTTGTGCTACTGATGCCTAGAGGTTTGGACGATCAAGGTAACAACAGAGAACACAAATTGCCACTCCTACTTTCTCTCATGTATTTTTTTTTTTTTTTAATTTCCTTAGAAACAACCATACCCATATAACATGTTAATATCTTTTTCTCTCAACTTTTTATCGGTTAGCCTCTTTTCCTTTTAGTAATGAACGGTGATTATTTGGTTTTCTTCCTCAATAAAATGGTTATTCCACGAGATTTGGTTTTTCTTTTGTTTTTTCGTGTTTTGGGCCGTCTTTCCTACAAATATGTGGGCTATCTGTAATGCTATTTCAGTGAAAACGATTCAGACAAACAAAATTTATCTTATCACCAACAAGAAATCAAATCAATAATCGTCAATATGCTGTATAACTTGAATCATGGGTATTCTAGTAATGACAGTAATATCAAATGTGTAAGCTCAACTATAAAATATATAGGCGTGAGCCAATTTAATATGTTATTAACCTAGATGTTGTTCCATCCTTTATGGTTTTCAACGATTTTGATTTTATGTTTCTATCAATGTATTACTAGTTTGAATCAATAAATTTATTTTTCTCTTCAAAATTTATTTATTTTTTATTTAACATCTATTCACTCCATTACAAACTTGTAGTAATCTGTTCCCATGTAGACTCAGACTTGTTTCTTCCAAGTGCCTCGCTCAATCCTTTAGCCATTAAGTCATGCTCACGGGTTTGGAAGGATAAGTAAAGTAAATAAGGGGGGTTTTTTTTTTTTTTTTACTTTGGCAAACCGGGCCAAATTCTAAAAACTCGTCAATCCGGACGGATACTGCTTCTCGACCTGGGCCAATTGGGTCAACTACCATCTAATTTTTTAGGGCCAATAAAATTAGAGCCCAACTCCGGTCCTACTCAGGTCATTGGCTAGCCCAACGGACTGGGCTCAAATTGCCAACTCTATTTCTACCACCCTCTCTCGTAATTCTTTATGACAACAATAGATTTTGATCCTATTCAAGAGAATAAAGAGTCTTTATTTTTTATTTAACTATTTCAAAATACATTTGTTTTGTCAAAAATTGGTTATAATTCACTAATTAATCATTTAACTACCTCTATTGCTATTTCTAATTATGTCTAATATGTGTCCCATTTCTTGAAGATTCTTTTTTCTTTATTTTATTTTTTCTGAAAAAAAGAGATAAGTTCGTATTTGAGTAAATTAATTAGTCATTTCTATTTCAAAAACTAATGATTTAGTTATTTTTATTCATTTTATTTTTTCCCAAATATTTTTATAATATATATATATATATATATATATATATATATATATATATATATATATATATATATATATATATATAGTATATATATATATATATATAAATGAAACAAATTTTAAATTAATCATAGTCAACAATAGTAGAAAAAAAACTTAATTATTGGTTTTTGAATTAAGAAAACTTAATTCATTCATTTTTTAAAACTAAAATGACTAATTTATAATTTATTTGTGCATATTTGTAAGAGTTTTTTTCCTTGGATATGATGTGGGGAAAATTTTGAACCCTTTTATAACTTATATTGTTATTTGGGTATGTTTTTGGACTGGCTAATTAAGATACAAGTATGACTTAAACTTCTATTTAAAAACAAATTATTTAGCTTCTTTTATTCATTTTATGTTTTTTTACAAACATTATATATAAAAAGTAGAAAAAAAATGCATAGATATTATGGGACCGAAAGATAGATAGACAAATGAAATAAATTTTAAATTAATCATAGTTAACAATAGTAGACAAAAAACTTAATTATTGGTTTTTGAATTAAGAAAGCTTAATTCATTCATTTTTAAAACTCAAATGATTAATTTATAATTTATTTGCGCATATTTGCAAGAGTCTTTTTCCTTGGATATGATGTGAGGAAAATTTTGGACAATTTCATAATTTATTGTTATTGGGGTATGTTTTTAGATTGAGTTAACTAGTATATGTTATGATTCTAGACTTCTATTTAAAAACAAATTATTTAGTTCTTTTATTCATTTTATGTTTTTTTGCAAACACATTTATAAAAAGAAAGTAAATACATGAGCATATAAGACCGAAAGATAGATGGACAAATAAGATATTTTCTAAAATAAAACAAATATTAGGAAAAAACCAAGATTGCTTTCACGGACAAAGAGATTTTGAATTTTTTAGTTTCATACTTTTTTTTTTTCAAGAGATCAATAATCAAAGACGGAAATTCCGTCTTAATTTCCGTCTCAAATCAGAGACGGAAAACCAATCCGTCCCTGATTATGGACGGAAATTCCGTCTCTAAATTGAGACGGGTTTACTTTTGTCTCAAATCAAAGACGAAATTGATCGATCTCCGAATAGGGATGAAAATTCCGTCTCTAAATAGAGACGGAAGTCATTGAGATGGAAATCATTCTGTCCCTAATTAATTTGTAATTTTAAGGTTTTTTATTTCTTCAATCCGTCTCTAATTTATGTTTAATTCCGATTTTTCTTATGGTTATATATATATATATATATATATATATATATATATATATATATATATATATAGTAAAAAAAAAAACCTAATCATCACAGTAGTTAATGGGAATGACATATATATAGTAGAAAAAAAAAAACCTAATCATCACAATAGTTAATGGGCGTTGTCAATCCCGATCTCGGCCTCTTCAATCTCATCCTCCTTGCCCATTTCATCACAATTTCGTTGACCTCACCTAGTCCAAGCTGGTGATCTTACAAGGTTCAAGACCATCTCCATCATGATAAATATTTGAATGAATAGTTGTTCTAGCCAGAGTCTCTTGACTGATCACCTCCTTACAAATAGTCTTGCCCCCCTGAGACCCTCGAACCACTGTATGTTCATCCTCTACTGCTACTTGTTTTGGCATTCTCAAACTCATAGAACCTCCTTGTTTGCTCAAGGTATATTCACGTGGTGGAACAATTAGCGGGCCTCTGCTCTTCATAATCACTTTCTCATTAAACTGCACATTAGGCCTTCTCCATCGTTTATACAACTGACTAGGGCCTGGTCTATCAGTCTCCAATTTCTCATTAATTGACCCATTTACATTTTGTTGATCTACAGAATCCTTCAAAGTTTCCAAGACAACAAAGGTTCCTTTTTTCACAACGTGGTCTTCATGCAAGGCAACTTTGTTGTATTTTAATTTTGTGGATTAATATTAATCAATTATTAAGATTTGTTTATTGGATTATTAAATAATATCAATTATGTATTATTATTATATTATGTAATCGATATAGCACTCGACTAATTAATACGTGAATCGACAAATGATTGATAGTCTATGATGGGCCGATCATCCAATGAAGACTCATTTACAGGTCCCTACCTCATATGATACGGAAATTTCTAACTTCCCCCATCCAACAGTAGACAGGTTTTCATATTCGTACATCGATGTATAATGCAATATCTCTCTCTCTCTCTCGCCAATGTGCTAGCCACTTTTTGGAGAACTATTGATCCTACTTGGTGTCGTACATGGTTTGAGTCCCACTCTAGTTATGTGTGTATGAACATGCTTATGCATTGCGATCTACATAAGTTTTTATATCAATTGGTATCGTGAGTTAAATCGTATAACGACCATGACTGCTCATCTGTATGAACCCTAATAATTTGTGTTGATTGAGATTTACTTGTTTTATGTGAAATTTTCACTTTTAGGGTTTTGTTAATCTCACATATGAGTCTCTATTTTATATGTGTTCCTGAATCAAAGGTTTTAGATTATATTGTTCAGATTTATGACCCTATTTTCGTCAAATTGCTTAAAAAAAAAAAAAAAAAAAAGTAAAAAAAAAGGGTGTCCGAAACCTTACCGTGGACATGGCCGAAACCCTCATTGTTTTTCCTTTGATCTACATACATCCCGGGTGATATTTCTAATCCTTTAAACCTTAAATCATATCAATAAAATGGTGGAGAAATGAAGAGTTCGTAAACCGGTTTTGAAGCTGGCCTACAGTGGACTCGACCAAGGAACTGCGCGGAGATGAACCGGGATTTAGTTGCTATACTCTCGGTTTCTAGGCCCAAATATTTTTTTTTTGGTTAAATTGATGTATTTTGTGGATTATGCAATTGTATATTGATTTGCACCAAAGAATCAGTGACATTATTTTGCATAATTATGATCTTGCCTATCGTGGAGCATAATTATGCAAACATTGTAGAAATTAAATAATTTAAATTTTTATAATTTTTTAATTGAATTCATATGAATGTTTGCACTAAAATAATTATACCCTACTCCAGATGTTGTTATTAGGTGTAATTTGTTATTAATGCAGTGTACTATTTGTTCTAAACTTATGTCAAATTATGTCTCGAGTATTCTATCTGTATTAGAATTTTGGTGACATGAGATCATGTACATTGTATACTTATATTTCTTTTTATTGTGATTCGTGACCCTTAGGCGCATCATGACAATAAGAAACTGGGTTAATAGGTATGTTTATCGCACGTAAGGAATCATTTATTTGTGACCGCATGGTAATATTATGTTACATGCATATTAAATGCTTCCCTCTCTAGCCTAGTGCCACCTCATCGTTTCTCTATGCAATCGACTTCATTAAAAACCTCACGGGCTGAAATAAATGTCCCATATGCTTTCATTGCTATGTACTCGATGTATGCTCAAGTTTGTACTCAACTTATTACTTTTTTATTGAGCACTGCTTTAGTGGAGATACTGAAAGCAATCCTGTGCTCAATAATTGGAAAGCCGTAAAAAAGGTCATGAGGTTGCCCAGATGACAGAAAATCTGCTTATGGTTTTATTTTTATGACACAGAGGAGTCGCTGGAAAAGTGTTAAACAAACACTGGCGCCACTCAACTATGGAAGCAGAGGCATGTCGCTTGTTATGAGGCTACTCTAGAAGCCATGTGGCTAAAGAAATTGATTTTTGGCTTTCATATCGTTGAGAGCATATCCGCTCACTTGTTATATATTGTGACACATACCAGACATTTCAAACAATAGGAGTGCTACTGGCCAAAGCACTTTGATATAAAAATACCCGTTTGTCGTGAGAGAAAGTTCGGGAATTTCGCACTGGATTGAATATACCGGCTATCGACATATAAATAGCGTATCCACTAACCAAAGGCTTACCTATAAGAGCTTTATCAACGCCATGTAACTCATATGGGTTTAAGCTAAGTCTTTGATATTTCTCGTTAAAGGAGTCCGAATTTATGCATTTATTTGCTTTGTAATTGTTTGAGGTATGTATTGAATGACATGTCAATAATATCATCACTTCCGACAAAGATCATTGAGATGCTTGGACCATCGGTCGTGAGAAATGCACATTTTGTTTCATTCACTCACAGCTTCTCTATTCATAATCTCTTTACATGAAATATGAGTTTGTCGATGTATGACATTTTTTTCCTGGTCGGATAAGATGTTCCCAGACGTTGAAGGCTTTATATATATATATATATATATTATTATTGGTTGTTATGTGCTTGGTCATACTATTGATTAACATAGTTATATATCTTATTCCTAATAATTAACTCAATGCTATCCAAGTGAGAATGTTGTATTTCACTGTGGATTAGGCATAATCAATTATTAAGATTTGTTTATTGGATTATTAAATAATATCAATTATGTATTATTATATTATGTAACCGATATAGCACTTGACCAATTAATACAGAATCGATGTATTGATAGTCTATGACGGTTTAATTATCCATTTAGTACGATTTATGAGAGGTCCTCACTCTCATCCTGATACTGTTTCTCCGACTTTCTCATCCGCAGAGAGATTAAGGTTTTTGCACATTTGGCACTTGGTTACAGAGCGCCATCTTCTCTCTCTCTCGCCTTTCACCAGCTACTTTCCTGAGAAATCCAGGATCCTACTTTGGTGCCAGGTACATGGTTTGAGTCCCAATTTCAGATATGTGTGTATGAACATACTATATTGCGTATCTACATAAGTTTTTTCTATCAAACTTTTCTTTCATGTAACAAATTTTTCAAGGCCTGTCGAAAATCCCTCCTAGGCTTATTGCTGACAAGCATCCAAGGTCCACAGTTTTCCATAATCTCATTATTGATCTCCACTACATTCCTTGTTTCCTCAACCTTTCTAGATTTAGTCTCCAGTCGTCCTTGGTACACCTCTTCTGTAGTTGTAGGCCCTTCATCCTCTTATGCCTTTGCGGAAGGGCAACTTTCTTTCTTATGTCTGTAGATACCATAGTCAAAGCATACTAAATTCATATTCTATTTTTCAAATCCTCCTTCTCAAACGAAATTTAGTTTACAAGGGTCAGAATCCACTTCAATGCACAATATCAAGCATATTTTACTTTGCCTACTAAATATGTTGTTTGATCCACTACGCCTTCCCTATTTTCTCCCGGCCCCATTTTCATCAAAAATTCACGGTCATAATATTCAATAGGCAGACATGGAAAACAAACCCATACCAACACCTTTCAATGGGATCAAAATTGGGGTAAAAAATAGGAGCCCACTTCTTCACAATGAGATAATGGTTCAAAACCATCCAAAGCCCCTCGTACTTTGCAAGTTATAATCTTCTACATATTCAAACTTTGCTAGGAAGTACTCATTATCAATAGCAACAATTTCCATGGGAGATTTTGGCTTCCATAAGGTTTTCAGACTCCTAGCCAAATAACTATAACCTACCAATCTCCCCATCAGGTTTGATAATAAGAGTTTGACGCCATGGTCGATGCACCTAGCCTCTCTTTGGAAACTCTTATGGTTGGGCAGTCCTCCTCATCATCTTCTTCGCAAAAATCCTCATCGTCCAAGATAAACCCCTCATCGTCAAGAAATCTGAAAGACCACTGATTTCCACCAATCCCCAAAAGGGTCCCCTTGGAAAGCAACCTAGGTTTTAGCACTTCTTAAGATACTTTTTCTTGTGTTTCTGTCTTATTGGTCTCCCCTAATGCCTCTATCAACAATTTCTACAGATTCAGAACTACCACATTCTCTGTTGTTTTAATCTTCTTGGCGTTGGTCTTTGGAGGAGATCAACCTTCTCCGATGACCTTTCTTCTCTATTGCTCGCCATTCTAATATTTCACAATCTTTTAGGTTATATATGAAGGTGTATAAATTTTATTTTTTAAAAATAACTGTAAGAAAATTATTTATCATAATAATTTTTATTTTTTATTTTTATAAATATGTTCGAATGTGATACAAATATTATATAAATATTTTCCTTTTTCCGTTTATGAAGACTGACCTCTCACACATGACACACCATCTTCATCAGGTACTATGTTTGTTAAGGAAGGTGGTAAGTAGTTGATTCACCTCCTCTGGAAGTTGTTCCTGTATAAAATGGTTACCTTCTTCATGGAAAATGATCTCCAAATTGGGCATAAACTCCTTCACTCTCTCGCTCTTTATGTATTCCTCCATCCCGGGGAATTTCAGAACATAGTCTTTTTCACCCATGATTAGCATCCCTGGAGCCGTAATTTTCGGATCTTTCAATCCGTAATCTTGAGGCACAGTCCTGCATGCAAGCAGCAACAAGCCATAGATTTTGATTTACTACCAAACAAACCAAATGGAGTCCTTTTATAGATTTCAAATATACATTATGGAGAACAAATATTCAAATTGCAAAGAGGTGATTCGAACCCTTGACCTCCCGCAAAACCAAGTTCTAATACCAAGTTATGTAAGAATTTCTTAATGTGGGCTATATGAATTGAAATTAACTGAATTAGTTTGGTCTAATAAAGGTGAGATATATGGATTCTTAATCAGTCTAATATGGGTCAAGCAGGGCTGAGCACGGCCCATTCAGAATGTGAGGGCCCGTGGTCGAAGACTCTATAAATAGGTGCCTAAGTCCCTCCCTAACCCTAATGATACACATTTTGACTCACATCTAGATCTAGAGAAAACTCTCCTCTCGTGAGTGGCACTCTCATTAGGCCAGTGTTTTAACGAAGGGGATAGGGGAGAAGATCTTGAGTTCGTGTTCGCGGATCGTCGCTAATTCCGCGTAAAGCATGATGGATTCCAAATCAGGTACGCGAATCGACAATTCTCTCCGTTATTGTGTTTTGTTTTCTAACTATGGTGATCCTGGGCATGCCATGTTCGTGGCCTACATCCGCATCGTGAGCCTACCATAGCTTGTAACCGAAACATGGATTAGGTTTTGTCTCCGCAGGTTTTGGCCCGGGGCCAAATTTTTTAATAGATGAAAGTTAAATTTTATTACATATTTGGAATCTACTCGTTGAGACGAGAATATTGATGGGTGGCACGTCGCCGGAGGAGGCCGGACGAGCCGCCACGCGCCTACACGCGCGGCCGTCTGAACCCGCCGCCTCTCGACCGTGAATCGCTTGATGACGCTCATGCTGACGTCATCGAGGCCCGGATCCGGCTGACCCGGATTTTGACCCGGTCCCCATTATTATTTTCATAACGCTCTTTCTACTAAGGTAATTAATTAATTACTATTTGAATTATCATTATTTTCATAACGCCTTTTCATTAAGGTAATTAATTAATTACTATTTGAATTACCATTATTTTCATAACGTTTTTTCATTAAGGTAATTAATTAATTACTATTTGAATTGTCTATTAATGAATTGAACAAAGATAATTAGCATGACATGTAATGTAAAAGACATACGCCTGTTTTTCCACCTGGCATTACATATATATAGTGAATGCGATACATAAAAGTTTATATCCCCTGTATGAGAGATTTTCAAGGATTCACTGGGCACCACCAGTCAGACACTTTGGACTCGGGTTTGAGAAATATCAGTCTTATATTGTGGTGGGATGTCTCATGTTTTATTGCGTGATCATACTCTCAAAGGAGGTGATCTTGTGTGTTAGTTCATGGAGGGGTACAGATAGTATGTGCTTGAGAAATGATCGATCTTAGTGGTTCATCACCCAAAGGCGGATTTTCAATGAAAGATTAGAATATGTTTTACGGGCCACGCCATGAGAGTGTACAACTGCATGTCATATTTTTCGCCAAAGGTGATTATGATGATGTATGTAATTCTCTCGTATAAGTATTCACATGACGATCAGACATGTCATTAACATAGCTTGTGGAGTACTGGGCGATAACGTCAATTAGTGGGAGCCGCTAGTTTTATGTTGCTCTTATGAAGTTTGTATTTGATTTCTCATTACATTTTGTAATATTTGAATATGTATCAACTTCTTTGCATTCAATGAGGTATTTGTGAATGTAGATTTATCAAGTTGTTGTATATAATTGTTGAAAATCTCAGGCATCAGGTAAACTCGAGTATTGTGCTATGGGGCATTCTGACATTAGCCTTAACAATATGTCTTGTTACACATAAAGTACGCTTAACTATCAAGGTAAGACATATCCGTGCGTTCGTTGGAACCATGATGGATATTCTCCTAAGTGACACACTAGGTTTTGCGACACTTAAGGAGAGAGAATTCGACTAACAAAATGGATACAACACTACATATCACCATTATATATTGTCCATTTAACACACTACCATATTGAACTATTAATAAGAAGTGGAAAGCCTGACCATGGAAGGCTTTGCTTGAGTACATGCAAAGTACCGCCATGATCTCTGTTCGAGACTTTATGGGATGGGATCACTATTAAGGCACCCTGTACCAATATGAGGGTGCGTGACACAGCTCGTTTACCATTACGCCAAGTGAGAGAATGTAAGAATTTCTTAATGTGGGGCTATATGAATTGAAATTAACCGAATTAGTTTGGCCCAATAAAGGTGAGATATATGGATTCTTAATCGCCTAATATGGGGTCGGTTGTAATGGAGCACGGTCTTGGCCTGCAATGAGGGCCCGTGGTCGAAGACTCTATAAATAGTGCTCAAGTCCCTCCCCTAACCCTAATGATACACATTTTGACTCACATCCAGATCTAGAGAAAACTCTCCTCTCGCGGATCGTCGCTAATTCCGCGTAAAGCATGATGGATTCCAAATCAGGTACGCGAATCGACAATTCTCTCCGTTATTGTGTTTTGTTTTCTAACTATGGTGATCCTGGGCATGCCATGTTCGTGGCCTACAAGTTAAACTATCAACTTTTCTAAAAGCTCAAACATGTAAGATTTAGATTTAATATGAATATCATGCTTCACAAATTTATTTCAAGATGTATTATGGCAAGCAACTTCAAAGAAAATCTGTACCGTTCAGGTGTTTTAAGCCACAAGATGTAATTCCTTGTAAGGGAATTCTTGACTACTCAAGGGTAGTTTAATTGGTTCGACCTTAAGTTTATTTCTCAATGATCATTGGTTCGAGTTCCCTTAAGGTCATCGAAAGATTTACTCGACTCATTAACTTTAAAATTCCATGAGATTAATCGAGGTGTGTGCAAACTGACCAAACACCCACGCATCTAAAAAAAGAAGTAATTCCTCATAAGAAAAGCTTTCTTACCTGTATGGAAAATGTAATGCGGTCCGAAACCCGGAATTCTCATATAGACTTGAGTAAACATTGAGGTCCTCCTCAGTGAACCATGGCGGGAGAGGGGCAAATGGGCCACCCAAGTCCACATCTCTGTCATCGGGCTACTTGGAGCTCACTTCCACGTAAGAGCATGTAGATGTTTTTATCACCGCTCGACATCAAAGCGCCAAAATCGCCAAATTTCTCGTCCCGCCCCGAAATCAGCAAACGCGTAATGGTAAATGAAGATGGTGTTAGCAATTATGTGCCTCGTGGTCCCACTTAGTATTCTCAAATATATGTATAATTATAAATTTATAATAAATATAATTTATTATATGAACGGTTTTATAATAAATATAATTTATTATATGAACGGTTTTAAGTAATAAATATAATTTATTATATGAACGGTTATTTATAATAAATATAATTTATTATATGAACAATATTCCTTACGTAATGGGTTTTAAGGTTTTCTTTGAGTTTTTTTTACATACATTTTTTGAGAATACGTAACAAGAGAAAAGAAAGAATTTTTCTATTCTTCGGGTTTTTTTCTCTCTAAGTGTTCTAAGATTCGCCCACGTCTGACATTGTGCCCACACACATCCATACACTCGAGGATAGACCGAAGATCGGATCGCAGATCGCCATCCGTATCGGGACGTAGATCGTTGGTTATGCGTCGTTGTCAGATCCGACTTCCGTAGATTGTCGGTTGGTGGCTGATCTAGAAGTCTAGTTGACTTGATCTCGTTAAATCTACATAGGTAATTTTATTTAATATTGAATTTTAGATACAGTTGCATGTTTAATCATATTGCTAGATCCATGCTTCCGCTGTGTGTTTTTCCTTCAATTGGTATCAGAGCATGCTATGATTAGATATGTGTATCTAGGTATTCAATAATGCATGTAATTTTGATGTTGATTTAGTATATGGCACCTAGGTTCTATTTGTTGTTAGATCGCATGATTAGATCTGTTAATTTTATGATTTTTGTTCATGAATGGATGTATTATTTTAATGGTTTTGCCCTAGATCCATGGTAGATTTTTGATTGTATTAATTTTTTGGGTTTGTAACAGGGAGGCTGGTCATAAGATCAGGTTTCCTTCCTGGTTTTATTTATTATTTACATTTTTTTTAATTAAAAATAGTTGTAATTTTAAATTTCAACTCAGAAATCAGTACACCCTTCATTATTTGGAAGCCGGAGAAGATCTGGACACCATCTCGTAACGTGACCACCGCGGAAACGTTAGAGGAGGAGGAGACGCGGTCAGATCTGACGGCTAAGTGTCTGAAACGCCGTCACGCCTACACGCGCGGCAGTTTCGCGTGGTCCCCACTCGATAGTCTTTGGCGCGTAGGGGGCGCGCAAGGAGTCGCTTTGGCAGCTACTCGCGGCTGGCCTGCCGTGCGCGGGTGGTTCTTCCCCCGGGCCGCTTTTTGATTTGCAACTAAGGACCTACTACCCTTCAAATTGTAACATGTTAGGTTTTAGGGTTTTAATTTATTTTAGTTTTGGGCCTTTATGCTTTGTAACTAAATAATTGGGCCCAAGAACCTTAGATATTTTGTAATAGGCCCAATTTTAATTTTTTAGGAAAACCATGGATTAGTATTTATTTAATTAATGCCAGGAACGGTTTAAATTATATGCTTATAACATGTTTTATGTGATAACATGCCATATAGAATAGGTGGTGCCATATAAATTTGCATCAATGATAATTACATGTGCATAATAATTATTATGATTCTATTATCTAGTTTAATAATAATTATTATGGAAAATTATTTTATTTTTTTGAAATAATTTTAGAAAATCCCTATTATTTAAAATATTGAAATGGTGAAGGCTTAATTGTCCATCAACTTTAAACCTAAGGGCTCCATTGTGGGTCTAATAATAAAATGACATGTGATGCCCCAACCGATAAACATGGTTGGATTTTATTGATTAGACTCTCAATTAAGTTTCAAATTAAGATTGACTACCAACGTCGGCAATCTCGATATTTAAAGATAATTTTGAAATTAAAACAATGGTTAAAACATTCAAACTTAATTTAATTATTACCTCCCAACGAGGCTATGATATTTTTATTAAGTGCCCAAAGTTTTGAAACAATTAGAGTGAAATGATTATGTATTATCTAGAAAGTTCGCTTCATGCTGGATTTAAGTAGTCCGGGCTATGACTCCCCATCTTTCCCCGAACCAACTTAGTAGGATACTAATCATTTCATGATCAAATTTAGTTTGTTATAAATATCTTGCCCAACGTAAGTGTTTATAATGAAAACCAAATAATTGTTTACAATAAACAGAAAATAGTTTTTGGGATTAACTAAATTTTAAGATTATAATATTGTAAGATATTACTGCTTTAATACTAGTGTGTATTTTTTCTAAATGGCATCATTTAACCCACTTGCAATGATTTTGAGTCAAAAAAGTCGGCATGGAAATAATTATAAATAATGCAAAAACTAACCTCGTACATTGTTCTCGATTTTGAAAACTCGAAGTTTGTCCTAACTGACACCAAAGCCTCCAATGAGCCCAAGAAGAAATGCATCCGACCAAGCGAAAAGACTATGAGAACTCTGACGGCGCAAATATATCGCCACGCTATATTCTTGCCGGCCGCAATACTGAGTGTGACAGATATTCATCTCGAGAGTGGAGCAGAATGATCCAGACTCATAAGATGTTTGCACAATCAACAAGTTCTTTAAGGCAAGTCGCGCTAGTGGCTATAATGAACACTAGAATGACTCGGGGAAGTGTGAGAGGGATCATTGTTCGAAATGATGTCACATCTCAATCAAGTCGAATTGTCGATGAAGATGGAGCAGTTAACCCAAATTGATTTCATATTTGAATCCCTACTTGGATCGCTTTTACCGCTAAAGTTAACATAATATGAACAAGATGGATCTTAACTCCTAATGAGTTGATGTATTGAACTTGAAAGTGCCGAGCGCTTCTAAAGTCAGCGGTGTTCATATTAGACTCCAGGGTTCTACTTTCAAGCCCAAAGAAGCTGGGGTGGGAAAAAGAATAAGAACAAGCAGAAGGGTGGGTACCAGATTACCAAAACCACCGCTATATGAAGCTAAGGCGTGCTTGAAGTGCGGACGAAGAGATCCTTTGAGCGGGAGTACCCTCAGATTGCCCGAAAAGCAAGGTATGGGTAATTTAAATGTGGTTGAAGCTTGTTTAGTGGAGAATTATAATGATAAATGGATACATTGATTCGGGAGCCACTAACCATATACGTACTCTTTGGAGTGGTTCGAACGAGCTAAGCAGTTGGGCGAGGAGCGAGAGGAGAGGTTTTTTGAGGCTTGGAAATGGAGAACATGTCTCAGTTAAAGCATTAGGACAAGTAAATTATTTTCAATAATGATAGGACTTTATGTTTAGTAATTTATTTATATGTACCATTTGGATTTTTAAAAGGAATTTAATTTACATTAGTTGTTTATTTGAGCAGGTTTTGCTTAGGTGGAATTTAATTCCTTTATTACACATAAGTTCGACTTCGATTATTTATGCCGTTGATTTGATAGATGGTGTTTGTTTAAAGTCACATGTCACATGATGTTTTAATTGCGAAATTGTTGATAAGCATGATCACCTAGCCCGAGAAAAGGAAAGTTTCAAATGAAAGCGATACCTTTGGCATTCTGATTAAGGTCATATTAATCTAATAGGATTCATGGTTTGGTAAAAGTGGGATCTTAACTTCCCACTGGGCTTTGAACCTATACGATGTGAATCTTGTTTGGAAGGTAAAATGACCAAAAGGCCCGCTAAAGCTGAAAGGATATCGTGTAAATGACCTTTGGAATTGGTGCATGCGTGTGTGCGGACGATAAATGTCCAAACGGAGGAGGGTATGAGAGTATTTTGTCACCTTCTGAGATGACTACTCAAGATATGGATATATTTACCTAATGCGAGTGAAACTTTCACTAAATTTCGAGTATAAGGCGAGCGAGAAAAGCAATTAGGACTCCATATCAGAGCTTACGGTCTGGCCAGGGTGGTGAATACCTATGCGGAGTTTAAGTCTTACTTGACTCGGGGGGATAGTTCTAGCCCCATCGTGCGCTGGAACACCCCACGACAAAATGGAGTTGCGAGAAAAAATAGAAGCTGCTTGGCGGGATATGGTGAGGTCGATGCTTAGTTATTCATCTCCACCTATATCGTTTTGAGGATATGCCATAGAAAGCGCAATGTATCTTGAATTAGTTCCTTCTAAAACGGTTCCTAAGACACCTGGAGATTGTGGAAAGAGGCGTGGCTTTAGTTTAAGCCATATCCGAATGTAGGTGCTCTGCACATGTCTTGAAAGGATCCGAATAAGTTGGAATCGCGTGCGAAGGTTTGCATGTTTGTTGGCTACCTAAAGGAGCGAGAGGTGAGACATTTATAGTCAGCAGGATAAAAAGGTTATTGAGTACTCCGCATGGCTTTTGGAGGAGAGCATATAAATGATTTCAAACCCGAGTAAAATAATTCTTGAGGAGCTTGACTCGGCTCGAAACAATGGGCTCGATGTCTTGGCCTCCTAATACCAGCGATTCCTATGCATGTTCAAAGAGGAAAATGTGCCCGAGAAGGTGAGCAATGGTGGAAGAGCAAGTGGAACAAGATCAACCATGTGGAGCCAGAACCCGGAAGAGCCGATTACAAGAGGAACTAGTACCTTCTGGGCTCCGAGACAATGAACATGACGGTGGAGAAGCCGTCGTAGTGATAGAGTAAGGCGGAAGCCTGCGAGATATGTCTTGCTAGGCGAGTCTTACCAAGTTATTGCTATTGGCCGATTAGAGATGATCCCATCAATTACAAAGAAACCTTTGGAAGATGTGTGGATGTACAGGAGTGGCAAAAAGCCATGGACCGTGAAATGGAATCTATGTATTCAATTCAGTCTGGTCTCTTGTAGAGGCACCCGAAGGGGTAAAACCAATAGGGTGTAAGTGGATTTACAAGAGAAAAAGAGGATCAGATAGGAAGGTGAAACCTTCAGAAAGCTAGATTAGTGGCAAAAGGCTATACCTGAGGGGATAGATTATGAAGAAACCTTTTAAGCCATTAGCCATGCTTAAAATATCAGGATTCTTTTAGGCGCAAACGTTAGTCTGGTCTGAAGTTGGCGGATGGATGTCAAAACAGCCTTTTTAAATGGCAATTTAAATGAGGACATCTACATGCAGCAACCAGAAGGGTTCGCTAAAGGCAAAGAACACATGGTATGCAAGTTGCAAGGTCCATTTATGGACTTAAGCGGCTTATCAGATCATGGAACATCGGAACATTCGGCCATTACTTCTTTTGGTTTGAGAAAAGCCACGATGAACCTTGTGTTCTAAAAAGAATCAAGCACGAAGGTAGTTTTCTAGTCCTTTACGTAGATGACATATTGTTAATCGGAAAGCATAAAACAAGTGTTGTCGGTGTAAGATTGGTTGCATAAAAACGGAGTTTGATATGAAAAGACTTGGGAGAAACCATTCTATTGCCCAGAATCAAACTTACTCACGAGACCGGAAGATGATTGTTGGCACTATATAAGCCTCTTATATTGATAAAATTCTTGTCGGGTTTAACATGGAAAATTCTAAAGGGGATCCTTACCCTTTAGGTATGCAAAATTATCTTTCTAAGGAGCAATCACCAGAAACTCTGACGAAGAAACGTGAGTAGGATACCATATGCCTCGGTATGGAGTAGTCTCATGTATGCCATGTTATGTACCGAGGGCAGGATATGCATTATGCGATGGGAGTTGTAAGCGGTATCAATGATCCGGTGAAGAACTTTGCGGATTACGTCGCATATCTTAAGTATCTAAGGAAACGAGATTATATGCTAGTATATTCCGGTGGGAGTTTAGAAACCCGTTGGTTTCTGGAGACTCGAGACTTCAAGGGGATATTGACTCAAGGAAATCTACCTGCAGTTGTGTTTGCCTATACGGTGGAAGTTTATATTTGGAGGGCTATTAAATAGACGTGTGAATTCCACCACCGGAAAGTGAATATGTTGGCACAACCACGAGCGTAGGAAAATTTGTGTGGGTTGAAGAAGTTCATTATGGATCTTCGGGTGATACCGATCTGGTCATTGCTTCCCTTGTGGCGTTAGCAGGTGGGCGTGGCATTTTGATCAATCCCGACTCGTTATCACAAGACTCTCAGAAAAACATTAGGAAGTGATCAAGACATCATTGAGGAGCCTGAGTGATTGCAAATCAAATCAGAAGATCGCGACGTTCGAAAAATTCCACCTGTTGTTTTGAAAGATATTATGGATTATGATGTGAAATCTCTTCAGATATTGGATGTTGAGTTTTTATTGTTTGTAATAGACCAAAATAGATATTGTTTTTATGATAATAAATTTCAATAGTAATTCTGCCAGCCTTTATTGTAACTAAATTGGTCAGATTAATTATCTTGCAGTATATGGTCATATGAATCGTCCGTGGGCGATCGGGTTCTTCGCGGATGTGAATACGTCCATGATTATTGAATAAAGTTTGGACGCTTTATTTAGGCGCAATATTTTATAGAAGTAATTAATGTGGTTTGTTAACAAATGTTGATTGTAGTTATGTTTGCATTGATACAGGATCAAGAAAGATTTAATTAAGTTAAATTTACATGAAAAGATTAAATCTCAAAGTGATATTTGATTATTATTTTCTCTCAATCCACGAGTTTATTTTAAATAGGTAATTGAATAATTATCGGTCTTTGAATTGTGTATCAATATGTGAGCACATTTTGGCCAATACCTAGATGATTTTAGAACGTGATTGTTTAATTACAGTATTTGCTCGAAATAAACAAAAAATGGAAATTGTATGAAATATCCTCTTGATATGTTTCGGTACTTGGATGTAATGAAGTCAGCGCGGTGCATTTGATCCATTAGGCTGTGCATCGGGTAAATAATTAATTGATGACGAAAATATAATCAATTAATTATCGATATTTTACAATGGAGAATTAATATATATATCAATATTATTAATTTTGGAGTTCAACTTCTGGGCCTTTGTAGTGGAGTGGCACCGGATTAAGATAATTGCTTTTCAATTATAAGGGCGCCCAGTGTAACGCCGTTGGATCCCGAGGCTAGCTTTCGAGGGAAAGTGGCGGAATTTCATGCTCGATGTGGAGCTATAGAGCAGAATTGAGTTACATGGTTTTGGGCTTATCTTTCGAAGTTTGTACTCAAGAGCAAGTGGGAGATTGTTATGATTATGTGCTCTTGGGTCCAAAACTTGAAGTAATTCTCAAAATATGTATAAATTATAAATTTATAATAAATATAATTTATTATATGAACGGTTTTATAATAAATATAATTTATTATATGAGCAGTTTTATAATAAATATAATTTGTATATGAGCAGTTATTTATAATAAATATAATTTATTATATGAAACGATTGTGATGGCAATGGGTTTTAAGGTTTTCTCTTTGAGTTTTTCACGTACATTTTTTTGAGAATACGAGCCGAGAAAGAAAGAATTTTCTATTCTTTGGTTTTTTACCTGCAAGTGTTAAGATTCGATTCTACGTCCACGATCATTGTGCCCACACACATCCATACCACCCCTGAGGATAGATCTGGAAGATCGGACGGTGCGAGTGCGATCTGTAGATTGGGCCAGAATAGATCGTTGGTTGCGTCTTTGTTCTTTGTGCGACTCATGGGTGTAGGTGTTTGGTTAGTGGTGATCTAGAGTCTAGTTGACGGATGCGCAAATCTACATAGGTAATTTTATTTAATATTGAATTTTAGATACGATTCGTGTTTGTCGTATTCTTAGATCAAAATGCCATTGTGTTTTTCGCCGGATGGGAGTGAGCAATAGTAAGATCAGGCCGAGAAAAAAAAAGGTAATGGCGGCGGAAAACCCATACCAGCCACCTCAATACGTAGAAGCCTTTAGGAAGGAGATGCATTGGGAGGACATGGACACCTGGTGGCATGAAAGGGATGCCTAATGTTATGACTCCACAAACCCTCCATGGGTGGAGCCCCGCCACCAGGAATGCCGGAAATGCTCCGAAGTCCTTCCCTACAAGAAATGCCTGCTCCAACAATCCCACCATCATCATCATCAACACAACTAGTATATCAAATGTAACCATGAAGTTTGGAAATTTAGTTTACAAAAGAAATCGTTTTTTTGTTTTTTTTGTTTAAGTTAAACAAAATTAAATTAAATCAGATCAAATTACTCTCGTTTGTTGTTTCCCCTGCAGCAAATCTCTACACAAATGGTTCGACAGGATACCTGTGGAACTGGAGTTAAATCTTTCCACTATTGCATAAAAAGTATTTATGTTAATATTAGGTAATACAAAATTCTAAAAATACCCCTGAAACACCTCCTCATTTGCGCATTTTCCTCCATGAATATGTTTATATTAATATAAGCCACATACCACAACATCATTCTATTGAAATAAATGACGATGGCAATTGTGATTTTATTTCTGACACTTTTTCCACTCTCTAACAAATTCTTTCCTTTTTTTGAGAAAAAGTTATTAAAAATATACAAGTATTCTCTTCTCAACTAATACACGGGTTTTTAAACCATATGTATATGGTTGGATGCGAGGTCTGAAAACTGATAAACTGAAAATAAGCAATCAGAGATGTAAAAATCAAACTAAAAACCTCCAAGTTGCAAACTAACACCAAAGTCAACCATGAAGATCAGTTCCGAGTTTTTAAAAATTTTATTAATGGCATACTATGTAGTACCTTAATGATGCCCAGGCTGTCCATAACTCCAACGACATCAGCCACAAGATCATAAAAAGACGCCTTCTCTGGCTCAGGCGGGTGTTGGGAGAGACCATATCCCCTAAAATCAAAGGCAATTGCTCGGTATCCGGCTGCGGCAGCATAACCATTGTCTCAGGAGTGTTACTGCGCATATTTTGTAAAAGAATCCATGGAGGAACAGCACCGCCTTAGGACCTGCACAGAAACTTCTTTCAGAGGAATGAAATGGATACAAAATTAAATTATTAAACTTCAAAATGGTATCAAAGAATGAGGTTTGATCTTCACCTGTGCCCAACTCAGCCACATGGAGCTTCAATCCGCTCACTTCAACATGCTTATGCTCTATCTGCTCCATCTTTTCCTTCTGGTTTTTTTTTTTCCTTTGTCTGAGAGATTTAGCCGAAGTCCCATTTGTAGAGATAAGAGGGTTGACTTATTGCTGAATTTTGATTAATGGGCCTGGCAGTAGACTTTCTCTGGTCATGGATAATCAGGTCTTGGTAATTATTTTTTTAAAATGTCTTTGAAAAACAAAAGCATCTATTTAAGAATTTGAAATTAATTTTTAAAATAATAATGGGAACATCAAAAACAGCTAAAATATATTTTCTAAAAACATCTTATACACCAGAGGTCGGACTCAAGTGATAAATGGATGGGATGAACATATTGAAAAATCGGGTTTGAATCTAAGTGGACATGTCAAAAAAACACATGCACCTTATTTTCTGTTTTTAGATTAAAAAGGGAAGAATAGTTTGGTACTATTTTGATAGGCCCCAATCAAATAACCTATGAAATGAGGGAAGAAGGGAAGAGCCTCTCAAGTGATATTAGTGGTGAGTGAAGTTATTGGTTATGATATTTTTTTATGGCTTTGCTAGGGATAATTGCCTTGTATAGCTTATGATCCTGAAAAGGGTCAATAGGATCTTTTCGTGGGGTTTTTAAGAATGAGTTTGTTATGAGTGGTGGTGTCCTATAAATATGTAATTCTTTTCCCCTTGTGGGACATATGAAAAGTTGAGGTTGGTTACTTGTAGTGAGGAGGTTTAGGACCCCATCAATGGTATCGAGCCACGCCCTTACAGGCCGTGGTGACGGTGAGAAGTGGTATCTCGGGTTGAGAGGATGGAGCCTTGAATGGTAAATCTACAATCAGAATTCAGACAAGAATTAGATGGGCTCCATTCCACAATCCTCCAATTAAATCCAAAGGAGTTAATGGCAGGGATGACCAAGATATCTCACCTTAAATAGTCGATGAATGCTCTCAATGAAGGAATTCAAGAGATTAAAAAACTGCTACTCACCAGTGGTAAGGAGTCGGCATCTTCTTCAGCCCTCGGAATCGACTCAAATCCTCAGGATGTAAGGCCACAATGGTCGATGGAGGATCATGGCAAAGGCCCATGCACTACATTGCAGACCTTCGGAAATGAGGCAGATTATTTACTGAGGCGCCTTAAGCTTCCAATCTTCAAAGGAATTGACCCCGACGGATGGATCTTTGAGGTACGACGATACTTTGACATCAGCGGTTTGTGGCGGATGAAGACTACAAACAGCGATGGTATCGTATGGAAAAAGAAAGTACAGCTTGGTTCATTTGGGAACAGGGACAACACGTACCTTTTTGAGGTTGGGAGGAGTTTAAGGAGTTGTTGCTACTCTAGTTCAAGTCAAGCGAGAGGAGGAACTACAAGAGCGATTGATGTGACGCCCGTTTCGAGAGTCAGTTGACTACCCATCAACCCGCGAAATACAAGTGGATGTCGAATTGCGACGCCGCCAGTCGAGCGAGTCTCCTTTATGCAGGGGGCTCTGCCCAAATACATCACTGCATAAACTTGTCCCTGGCGGTCGATATAAATCGACATGAGTAAAGCGACCACTTGGGCTAATAACTATACTCATCGTGATACCCTTATTTATATCGATAGTTTCAAGAGGTAATCAATTCTCGCTTCTCTGACACATTAAAATTCTAACATTCTAATATATGTATACCTGAAAATCAAAGCCCACAATCCGGCTTTTCTTCTTCGACCTGCAGAGCGAGCACCGTCTCTCGCACGCTCCACTGTGCACAATAAAGGGTCCCACGACGGGGTGAGCTAAAGCTCAGTAGGAGAATCGCCTTAAGTGGGCTACTCACCACCTAAGTGCAGTGCAATGTTCCAAATTAAACACACATTCAAGCAAATGCATGATCCTACTTGAATGTACCATGACGACTCGAGATCAGGAGTCCTCATAGAGCTCCTCATACTCTTTAAGCCTCGTATGAGAATTATTAATTTGTTTATTTGTGGACAGCCCTCAGATGTATATATATATCAATTGGGCGCTCAGGCGATTGTTATTATTTGTTGTGGACTACCCTCAGATGAATATATATATCAATTAGGCGCTCAGGCCCGATTGATATATTATTTGTTGTAAAGATTTCTGCCAGGTGAATATCGATTGGGCGCTCCGACGATTGATATTTTTAGTTTGGACTACCCTCAGGTAATTTTAATATTTTTAGACAACCCTCACAGGAACCATTTTATCTGGAGCTCATCTCATGCACTCACTCCCCATAATCCACAGGGTGTTCAGTGCATATGGAATGCATGTATGCCGAGTTCAATCTGATCCCAATCACATGTGAATATATAAACGTGAATATGCTCACATAGTTCAAATCACACAATCTATTTATGTAATTATACAACTCATTCATCGAAATTAGCTCACTTGGGCTAATGATCAAATCTGATGCAATTAGACTTGAATCACTTTCGACCAAACACATTTCACACAAAAATATATTTTTTAGAATCTTTGTTTCGGGAATAGTGAAACCCACCGGTTACCATTCTGAAAAATCCTGGAAGTAGCGATTCATAGTGAACCCATGATCCACGGCCATTCAGGCCTCATTCCAATCAATACACAATTTAATACAATAAATCATCAAACATGGCCCAACAGCCCCTCACGTCACGGCTACAGATTTTGGGTTTCAATAAATTCAATCAATTAGGTCCCAAGTTTTGGGACGAATCAGCTTATTTAACGGCCTCGTCGGCTCAAACATTTGTAAAGTACTTAAGCGGGAATAAAAGCGCGAAGTAGAGAAACCCTACCTCCGAGGAGTTTGAAGAAACTCCTAAATCTGAGTACCGCGCGAAGTCACCTCTCCGCGTAGAAGCGATTCTCCTTCTTGTCGAAGGCCGCGAAGCGGTTGGATCGCGTATTTCTAGAGAAAGCTTGAGTTCTCTCACAAAATGAAAGCCCTTCTGCCTCTTCCCCCTGCCCATTCACGTTTTTGCTCTTTGGTTAAGTGGAGAAGACAAGCCATGTCTTACTTATTTTGTCTTCTAGTGACTTAAACTTTCCAAAATGACCTTTGTGATCATGATTTCCCAGTTTGATATTCGACTATCTCGGCCTTCCATTTCATCATTTCTCTACTCATACCGCCCTTGGCACATGAGTACTTGTTATATCATGACTTTGTCATCGAAAGTGCGTTTTCGGCACTCGAAAGCCGATGCCTCAGCGATGCCAACTCCGTCTGCGAATATTCACGAATTTGCGTGCTAACTAGATTTCACGAGCCCGATTCCAGCGGTGCAATCCGTTTCATCATCCGATATGAAATTAACTCCGGATTTTAACGAAATTACAATTTTATGTAATCGAAGTACATTTGCCCTTATTCCGAAGAAGTGGAATTTCTCGGGTCTTACAGTTGATGTCTCTTCTTAAAATATTCTATACATGATTACCGCTGATAGTTTGAGATGTTGTTTGCTCCTCTTCGTGGGTTACCATCTTCGGTACTTGAAGCTGCTTTCGTTAATGGCTTGCGATCGGATATTTAGGCAAAACTTCCATAGCTAGAGCCAATCGGCTTGCCGAGGAAAATGAGGGTGGCACAGAAAATAGAGGATAAACAATTAGCCCCTAAGGGCTTATCGGGATAATACATATGCGGCGTTAGCCCTAAGCCCGCCAAATTTGGATTCTTTTGCAGAAATAGCGTCACGGCCTTCTGAGAATAGGATGCTAGGCATTGCCTGAGCCACGCGCCCTCTACCACTTTTGGCTTTAACCATCCGGTAGCATCTGGCCACACTCCCCACAAGGAAAGTCTCCCCCCACTACTGACATCTCCCCACTTCCACCTCGTTTGACTTTGCCTCCCTTTGGAAGACTCACGAGCGTGAGATGCAAGCAGAAGAGAAATGGGTCTCTATTTTTAGATACGATGAATGCCGCACCGGGAGCCATCGTGCAAGCAAAAATCACTATAGGTGTTATGGGTTATGGATGAAGAAGAAGAGACTGAGGGGAGTTTCCTGACAAGGGATCTAGCCCCGCTATGAAGGTTCACGGTAAGATCATGTCTCGTGAAGTTGTTGTTCTCATTTATTCAAGCACCTCCCATAATTTTATCTCGGCTGACTTGGTGTCGGAGCTCCAAATCCGATGCACCCCTACGAACTAGTTTGGTGTTCAAATGGGCAATGGTGATAAAAATTAAATTAATAGGGTATGTTGGGGACCTTGCCTTCGACTTGCGAGATAAACGCGGTCACTGATTTTTTCCCTTTGAAACTGGGTGCATTTGATGTGGTTTGGGTTTCCAATGGCTGTGTACTTTGAAGCGATTCATTGATGAATTAAGAGAAACTTATGTTTGCGAGTCACTACGGAATGGGCTAAAGTTATGATCGAGGGACCCAACCTTGTCTAAATCTGCTGAAGTATCTTTGCATAGCTTGAGTACGCACCTTGATAGGAGCAGCTAAGGTGTTTGATAGAACTACAATCAACCATTCTAGGAGCCCAACTTGAACTAGATTCGGTCCCCACCTATCCTCTTTCCCTGGCAATTATTCGACTCTTGCAGGACTTTCAAGACGTTTTTGAAACACTGACGGGTCTTCCTCTACCTCACACTTAGGACCACTCCATCCCTCTACACCTGGGAACATCCCCCATATCGGATCGACCCTACAGATATCCCCATGTTCAAAAGAAGGAGATTGAGCGCCTAGTGATGGGAATGTTACAAGTAGGGATTATTCAGCCTAGCAGCAACCCTTATTCTAGTTCAGTACTCTTGGTCCGAAAGAAAGATGGAAGCTGGAGATTCTATGTCAACTGTGTGTACCTTTCATGAGGCTATGACAGACCCCTTCTAGTGAGGAAATCTGCAGAGCAACTCACGGTAACCTCGGCTGACTCGCTCGTGACAAGTTACCATGAAGCTAAGCGTTAAAGCTGCTGAAGCGTATTTGGAAGCGTGGGTTATAAAATTTTCACTTTTCTATCAAAATCACACCTTTAGATTGGCAATCGTGACTTCCTCTTATTTGCCGGTGTCAAGCAAAATACAAAATCACACGTATAAAACCATGCCACTCCCAATGTTTTCCAAATGTCCAACTATAACAATAAAGGACCTGCGGTCCTCATCGAAATATAAGATGAGATCAATCGATATAAGTTTATCATGACTGTTTTTCTCAAAATCATGCATGCATATTTTACAAAAGATATTTATATATACAAAATGCCACATTTTAACTTACTATTTTAATTTACACCTTATCTTATATATAATCACAACCACGACGTCTAGGACGGAGGATCTGGAAAGATCTTCGACGGCACACACCACTGAAAAATTATTTTAAAGCAGCGTAGGCAACGAACCGGTAGTACTATAAGTTCATCTTTGTATCTGGCTGTTTGTACTCCCAATATGAAAATATATGCAGAAATGGTTGTAAGCATTTATGAGCGGGTTTTGCTATGAAAGCCATTTAAGCTGATGCGAAAACTATTTAACGTGACCCATTTTACCAACTGTTGTATTCTAAGAAAAACTATTCTCTTTGCTTGAAAAATTTGTTTCGGTGTTGGTTAATATCCTAAAAGTGCTATCTTGTAAATCAAGTACCAACCAACGTGGCCCATTTTACGAAATACCCTGACGTGATGCGTGAACCTCGGAACCTAGCATCGGTAGTGACTTCGAACACTACGGTAGATAGTCCGGTGAACGCGGCGGGATCTATATAGCATAATGGAACCTCGGAACCTAACCGGTGATGGAACCTCGGAGCCAACACCTCATCGCTATGTACTAAGTCGGTAGCGCTAACTATATACCTCGAATGTGCGAGAGGGCGACTCAGTATATAAAATATATTCTAGATCTAACCCCGGTGCCGGCGGGCAACCCATAGTTAATCATAATATCCCATAACCTTGCCATGCACAATCCGAAATACATCGTAGGAAGCGGTTGTGCCATCTGGGGTTTGCTAAACCGAGGCCAAAGCGTACTTAAATGCGAAATCGAACTTTTAACGAGTATAACAATTGGGAGGTAAACAAAATGCTTTACTCATCCCCATATTTTCAAAGCACTTTACAAACTTATTAATTTAAACATTTCGTTTTAGAAAATGATTTTGAAATCTCGCACTTTCTCATTAATTCTTTCGAATCTTGTAAGCACTCTAGATTCTCGTCGGATGCTCAAATCGCCTACACAATTCATTCAAATTACGAAAATGCCCTCAGTCCAACGTTTTAACCATAAAACATACACAGGGCTTTCAAAGTGACTATATCAAGCGAACTTCGATTCTAACAAAACTTTACGTGCTAGTCCCATTCGATATGGACATCGATAATATGATGTGAAATTGACCCGTCCATACACATTAAATGTCATAAAAGCTATCTGTTTTTACTTGGCGCGACTCAGGGACTTTTCAGCAAGTGCAAATCACAACGTTTAAAGTGCAGTCGGAGCTTGTCGACTACAATCCTGAATTTCAATCAAAGCGTCCATCGCGGTCCCAAATTCATGCATTTGTCAGAACACGGAGTCCCAATTCTAAATTCATAAACTCAGTCTAAAAATTTTGGGACTAAAGTTTCTGACCTTTCCGCGGCCTCTAGAAAATTTCAAAGAAGCCATTACATAACCTTTAGGCTTGAAATAACACAATTAGGTAAATTTTCTACCTTTTAAAGTTTGACAAAAGGCTAAGATATTGGTACCTATGTCGTAGCTCTCTTCGCGTAGTCCAATTTTGCCTTCTGCTTCGACGAAAACCTACGGTCCGATTTTCATAAATCTAAGAAAGAATCAAAGAGAAAATAAAATAAAAATCGCCTCTCACGCCCTCTCTCTGCCTCTCCCGTCCGTCACTTTCCCATTTGATATTTTTTTTTTTTATTTTCGTTTTTCCTTTTTTTTTCTTTTTCTTTAATTATTATTATTATTATTTAGATAAATAATTTCTATTACCTCATTCAGATCCATTTTGTCTCGAAAAATTTTATTTATCCTAATTGAATATTCTTTAAATATTTACCTTTTTCGAATTTTCAAAATCCCGTTTTAGGTTTCACCTAAGCTTCGTCGCTAGAAATTCGTAAAATGTTAAGACTCTGAATTTACTTGAAACTCTTTTTCAGGTTACTAGATTTCGTGAAGAACGAACTTAACGGCGCGATCCGTTTCGTCATCGAGATCTAGAAGAATTTCGAACACTCGAACTATTTTGGTAATTTATTATTATTGTTATTTTAAAATTCCATGGTGGAATTTCACCCATCCACTTTCATAATTGCAAAAGTGCCACAATTCTTTGAAAACTTTATAATTTCACCCTTAATAAATTTTAAAATTACATTATGCCTTCAAATAATTAAAGACCCTTAAGTCACCTCACGGTTACACATACCGTACACCTCTCGGGGCGAGGGTATTCTGAAATCACTCCCTCCTTAGAACATTTCGTCCTCGGAATGAACAAACTAATATAAAGAGGATACCTTAGTACGAAAACAGCGAGGTTATTATTTGGCATCTAAGCCTGACTCCCACGTAACCTCCTTAATCCTTGATTTGTAAAACTTTATTTGGAATGGCGCTTATTATGAAATTTATTTCTCTGTGATCTACTATACGCATTGGTACAACTTTATAGGTCAAATTATCCTTTTAGTTTCAGTGGCTGATCTAGAATTTACATGGGAGGATGCGGAATGTACTTGCGAACATGGATACATGAAACACATTATGAACCTTAGACAACTGCGGAGGAGTCTAATCATACTGCGGATCGCTCTGGCAATGTCTCATATGGCCTATGTATGGGCTCGGCTTTGCGCGTCTTCGAATGCGAGGAACACCTTTCAAGGGAAACTTTGAGGAAAACCCTATCGCCCACCTTAAACTGTAGATCCCTACGGCGTTTGTCCGCATAACTTTTATGCGATTTCACGACTATCTTGAGTATGTCTCGAACAATGCGGATCTTATCTGGGTAATGCAATGCTAACTACGGGCCTCTCAGTCTCCTCTCTCCTACTTCATCCCGACATCACGGGGTCACGACCGCCGACCATACAATGCGCTTCAAATGGAGCCATGCACTATCTTGGATTGATAAATTTGTTGTAGGCGAACTCCATCGAGGAGATAAATGCATATCGACTTCCCATAAACTCTATGCGCGTAACAGCATATCCTCTAGTGTCGAATAATTCTCTCTGTGACCATCGATGCGAGGATGGAAAAACTGATAACTAAAGTCTGTCGAGTCCCCATGGCATCTGACAAAGCGGACAAAATGCGGATGTAAATCTGGGGTCTCGGTCTGAGACTATCAATAGAGGAACACCATGTAATCCTTATCTCCTCCACGTATAATTGGGCGACTTGTCGATGGGTCATCATTGCTAGCGGGAGAAAATGCGGTGATTGTTAGTCTATCACTTATCACCCATATGGCATCGTGTTGTTTAGAGTTCTGGGGCTTGATAACAAAATCCATAGTAATCTTGTCCACTTCCATGGAATCGGAAGGGGTACGTATCTCCTGCTTCGGACCACGGGTACTCTTTGCACCTGGCGATAGGTTGGAGGCATCTGGATCTGAAATGCAATTTCCTTTTCATGCCTTTCCACCCAATAATGCTCCCTCACAGTATGATACATCTTGGTGCTACCAGGGTGCATGGCATATGCTGAAAAGTGAGCCTCTTCCATGATTTCCCTTTTTAGTTCACCTATTTCAGGTACACACATTCGACTCCCTCTAACTATTACGCCATCGTCTATGATTTGGAACTCTGGTTTCCTACCCTCGATCTACGCCTCAGCCCAATCATCTGCGAAACACATAGAGCCTTCATGATCTGATCCACGCCCCAGAAGAGGGCGAACATAAATGATGCAGCGGTGTCCACTGTGCTCGGCTTCTGCAGCCCGAACTCCCAGATCTCAACTCTATATGATGGGAGATATCTTGTGCGCGGATAAGCATAGGAACCACTCCCAGGGTTTCCGGCAAAGGCATCGGCCGCTACATTGGCACTACGGATGGTACTACATCAGTGCGATCATAATCCTTAATCAACTCGACCACCGTGACGCCTTAAGTTAAGCTCTTTACGAGTGAAGATATCTTTGCGGTCTCTTATGATGGTGAATATCGACCCAGGGAACACCATATGAATAATGTCTCGAGATCTTTAGAAGCGAAAACCCACTTCTTCGCTAGTTAAATCATGGGTCGGTAAGTTACGCTAGTGCTTCTTTAAGCCGGCGGAAGCATAAGCTATCACTCTACCATCTGCATCAAAGAAACACACCTAACCCTTATGCAGGAGGCATCACTATATACCACATAACCGTCCTTTCTGACGGTAGTGCTAATACTGGAGCTATCGTCAATCTCTATCTCAGCTCCTCAAAACTATGCTGGCAGGTATCTGACCACTCGAATTTCTGATCCTTTTTCAATAGATTGGTCAACGGGTTGCTATCTTCGAAAATCCATCAACAAATTTCTGTAATAACACATGAATCAAGGAAGCTGAACTTGAAACATTAGTGGGTGGCTTGGTTCATAGCTTCAATCTTCTAAGGATCACACTAATACCTTATGTAGTGATGACTTTAAGCTACTTTGTCTGACCAAAGCGGCACTTACTACACTTAAGCGATATAGCGACGCTCTCTAAAATTCTAATACGTGGGAGATGCTTTCTGCATGTTCCTGCGGACTGCTGATACACTAGAATGTCAAATGATGAATACGATCACAAGCTTATCTAAATACGGACTGAATACCGTGTTCGCCAATCCGTGAGCAGCGGTGAATGGCATTAGTGTCGAATGGCATCCTTTAGGAACTCGTAGTGACCGTATCTCGTCCTGAAGGCAATCTTAGAATCATCATTCTCCTGGACCCTCAGCTGATGGTAGCACGACCTTGGAGTCGATCTTAGTATCTGCGAGATCCGTATGGTGGTGAATAACTCATTTATCACGAGAAGCGGATCTTTTGGTTGCGTATTGTATATGCGCCCGATTCAGGCATCTATAGTCGATCTATACACAACGTAAGCTTCCATCTTTCTTCTTTACGAAGAGAAATGGAGCTCCCCACGGTGAAGTACTAGGTCGGATGAAGCCGCGCTTAGCAATTCCTCTAATTGTGCCTTGATTCTTTCAACTCTCTTTGGCGCCATTACGTATGGAGGGAATGGATATCGGCTCGGTCCTGGAGCTAGTTTGTGCGAACTCCAATTTCTCTATCAGGAAGTTAAAGCACAGGAAATATCATCTAGAAAGACATCTGAGAACTCTTTGACTATGGGGATGTCTTCGGTAGTCATCCCTCTTGTCTCCTATCCACTGAGGAATGCGAATAACTGCAGCGGCCTTCCAGAAGCATTTTCGAGGCGGTCATGGCATTAATGAGACTAGGGGCGATCTCTCTTCTGATTCCCCGAAATATCACGCCTGGTTCCTCTGGTTGAACCAATCTTACTTCTTATAGCAATCTGGGTGGCTCATGCACGGATAACCGATCCGTACCAGATTATAACTCGAAATCATGGATACCTAACACACTATCAAGTCTGTTCGGAAATCCTTATTACGGATCGCAATCTACTACAGAGCTATCCTTCGGATGTCATAGTATCCCATTAGATGCGGAAACCACCATACGACCATCATAAGTGGGACTCTACTCTGGTGCCTCTCGGTAGATAGTCTTGAAATAAATGAATGGTAACTCTTTGGGTGCCTCAATGCATATGCATCATGATCGTGGCTGAAATCATACCGGTAATCGTGCGGTGATGCATCTGCCTCTGTTTGTGTATTTGTAATGCACAGAACTTTGATGCAGTACCACTGAATGCAGTTGTCGAGTCACGCCTCTGCCTCTACGCCTCTTTGTGACCTCTGCCGGTCTTTGTCTTTGCCACCTTTACCTGAACCACCCCTACCTGGCTGTGGGACCGTTGGTGCTGGGGTAGATGCTCTTTTGTACCTACCTCGAGAGGTCTCTTGCAACTTCTGCTTGTCGAGCCGATCTCGGATAAAGTGACCTTCTGCCGTAATGGAAACATCTGCACTCAGAGATGCCTCATCCTGCGACATGTGAGACACGATGGAAAGATGATCACGAAGATCTACCACCTCACGAAGCTGCAGTGATCGAACGGATCCCTGGCTAGATGTTACTCCTCGTCCTGAGCCTCTACTGTCGGTCCACTTCTTTCCTTTCTTTCTACTAAAGTGGCCCGGTGCTGGTGACTAATCTTGGGAACACCTCTCTCTCTGCGGCCGCCTGAGTTAGGCGAAGCGTCCTTTCTACCTTTAGTGCAACCTCAAACTTTTCATAAAATTGTTGCTTGCTTTGCTTTTGCTGTATCTTAGTAAACACGGGAAACCAGTGTCTCTACCGTGCCAGTGGAAGAACCTCGTGTCCATGTCACCTTTTTCAGGTAATTATGGTGGAAAGACCTCATGTCTACATCACCATATAATAGCTAGAACACTAACCCTATCTAACCATAAGTACCACGCCTCACGGGTGGCCGTACCATCATAAGTTTTAGCTAATTTAGAGCTACGCGTTCTATCATGCCCCTGCATGTCTTTTGGAGGCTCAGTGCTCGACGGGTGGCTTCTTATAACAATCACGTATAACTTGATCCATCGTCGAGAGTACCGCCACCCCTAGGTGCTGACCTCGATGATTCCTGGCGGAGCTGATTCATTGAAGCATCTTTCAATCTAAGGGTGTGCTTGACATATCTCTCTGGTGGTGCCTCCGGTGCGGAAGTCCTAGATCGACCTTTACGACCTCGTCCAGACATAATGTTGTGAATTTCAAAGTTAAAAGATTCAGTGACACTTTTCAATATTTGATGCATGCGAGATTAGCAAAGTAATGTAGGTTGCGATAGAAAATCATTATAAAAACAATTCTATAGAAATCTTTGTGGAAGCGAAAAACAGGCGAACTATCGCTAAGCGCTCACGATGCCAAGTTGTGGACCCATTTCTAGTGACGGAAATCTGGCGCTCCGCAGTAACCTCCCGGCTGAGCTTCGCTCATTGACAAGTTACCATGAAGCTAAGCGTTAAAGCTATTTGGCGTATTTGGAGAAGCGTGGGTTATAAAATTTTCCTTTTCTATCAAAATCCACCTTTAGATTTAAGCGAAAATCCGGCTGACCTCTTGTTGCCGGTGGTAATACAAAATACAAAATCACTGTATAAAATAATATACACTCCCGATGTTTTCCAAATGTCCAACTATAACAATAAGGACCTACGGTCCTCGTCAAAATATAGATAAGGATCAATCCAATATAAGTTTACTTCATAGCTTTGTTTTTCTCAAAAATCATGCATGCATATTTTACAAAAGATATTTACATATACAAAATGCCACATTTAACTTTTACTATTTTTAATTTACACCTTATCTTATATATAGTCACAACACGACGTCTAGGACGAGGATCACGAAAGATCTTTTTCGGCTTGGCTTTGCACGAAAAATTATTTTAAGCAGCGTAGGCAGAAGCGGGCTCAGTGGAATCTATAAGTTCTAAATCTTTGCTTGTCTCAGCTGTTTGTACCTCCCAATATGAAAATATATGCAGAAATGGTTGTAAGCATTTATGAGAAAACTGAGTTTTGCTATGAAAGCCATTCGGCCATTACGAGAAAACTATTTACCAATTGGCTTGTTTACTGGCTAACAGCGTTCTAAAAACTATTTAATACTTGGCTTGTTTGATGGTGGTTAATATCTAAAAGTGCTATCTTGTAAATCAGAGTACCAACCACTTTGCTTGTGGCCCATTTACATGAAATACCTAAGTGATGCCTCGGAACCTGGAGCCTGGCATGGTAGTGAACCTCTCGGAACACTGCCGGCTAGATGGTCGGTGAACACGGCGGGATCTATATGGCATAATGGAACCTGGACAAGTAACTCAGTGATGGAACACAAGACCAACACCTCATCGCTATGTACTAAGTCGCGGCGCTGCTATATACCTCGGAGTAATGTGAGAGGGCGACTCACTATATAAATATGTTAGATCTAACCCCCGATTGCCGACGGGCAATATAGTTAGTCATAATATCCACATGCACCTGCCATGCCACCGATCAAGTATCGGCCAGGGCGGCATGCCGTAGGGTTTGCTAAACAGGCCAAGCTGTTACTTAATCTTGGAAATCAGCTTTTCTTGCTGGTATAACAGTTGGGGTAAACAAAATGCTTTATAAATCTATATTTTCAAAGCACTTTACAAACTTGTAATTTAAACATTTTCGTTTTAGAAAATGATTTTGAGTACTCACCTTTTTCTCGACTAATTTCTTTCAAATCTTGTCAAGCACTCTAGATTCTTGTCGGATGCTCAAATCGCCTACACAATTCATTCAAATTACGAAAATGCCCTCAGTCCAACGTTTTAACCATAAAACATACACAGGGCTTTCAAAGTGACTATATCAAACGAACTTCGATTCTAACAAAACTTTACGTGCTAGTCCCATTCGATATGGACATCGATAATATGATGTGAAATTGACCAAAATGTCCATACCTGGCGTTCGTATCATAAAGTATCTGTTTTTAGCAAACTTTTGACTCGGGGACTTTCCCATGAGTCTAAAATACCCACGAAAACATTTAAGAAAGTGCATGTAGACTTACACGACCCCAATCTGAAATTTCAATCAAAGCGTCCATAAACGGTCCCCAAAAATTCATACTATTTGTCAGAACCGATCCCAAAATTCCTAAAGAAATTCTAAACTCAGTCTAAAATTTTGGGACCAAAGTTCACGACCTTTCCTGGCCTCTAAAAAAGAATTTCAAGCCATTACATAACCTTTGAAGCGAAATAACACAATTAGGTAAATTTTCTACCTTTTAAGTTTGACAAAAGGCTAAGATATTGAATGCATATCTCGTAGCTCTCTTCGCATCAGTCAATTTGCATACAGCCGGCAAAACTGCGGTCAGATTTTAGTAAATCTGAAAGATAGAGAGAAAATAAAATAAAAATCGACTCTCACGCCCTCTCTCTGCCTCTCCCGTCCGTCGCCATTGATATTTTATTTTTTTTTTATTTTCAGTTTCCTTTTTTTTTTTCTTTAAATTATTATTATTATTATTTAGATAAATAATTTCTATTACCTCGTGAGATCCATTTTATCTCGAAAAATTTTATTTATCCTAATTGAATATTCTTTAAATATTTACCATTTTTCGAGATTTTCTAAAATCCGTTTTAGGTTTCTTTCTAAACTCGTCGCTAGAAATTGATAAAATATTCAGACAATCCTAAGATTAAACGAGCTTTTTCTCAGGTTACTAGATTTCGTGAAGGCGAGCTTATGACGCCAATCCGTTTCGTCATCGAGATCTAGGGAATTGCCGAGCTCACTTGGTATTTTGGTAATTTATTATTATTATTATCGCTTTTAAATTCCATAATTGGAATTTCACCCATCCACTTTCATAATTACAAAAGTGCCACAATTCTTTGAAAACTTTATAATTTCTACCCTTAAACCAATTTTCAAAAATTACCATTATAGTATTAAAATAATTAAAGGAAGCCCTTGGTACATACGGTTACACATCTTGCCTCTCGGGGCAGAATTCATTACCAAATAATTGGTTGATAAGTTTCCAATTCGTCATGAAAGAATTGTTGGATGTAGATACATGGGGCTAAAATTTTAGTAAAATTGATTTGAAGTCGAAGTATCCTGCAAATCCGGTGGCTTATAGAGATATTCCAAAAGCGTGTTTTAGAACTCATGATGGGCACTATGAGTTTCTAGTCATGCCCTTCGGCCTCACTAATGCTCCAGCAATGTTCCAATCCCTCATGAACAACATTTTCAGGGATCATCTTCGCCACTTTGTCTTGATTTTCTTTGATGATATTTTGATATATAGTACGTCTGAAACAACTCACCTCTTTCATCTCTGGCGGTGTTCAGTGCGAGATAGCACGGTGTCGCCAGCGCTGAGTGCATATTCGTCGATCCGGGGATTGAATATTTGGGCCATATTATCAGTGAGGATGGTTTCTCTACAAACCCAAGCAAGGTGCAGGCCATGCTCGATTGGCCCTTACCTAAAACCCTCAAAGCTTTACGGGGTTTTTTTAGGCCTCCTGAGGTATGCCAGCCAGCTTTGTCACCAATTATGGCCGAATAGCTTGGCCTTTGACTCGGCAGCTTAAGAAAGATGCTTTTATCTAGAATGAAGAGGCTACACAAGCTTTCAAACAGCTAAAAGAGATCATGATCTCCTTGCCCGTTTTAGCATTGCTAGACTTCTCTAAGGCATTCATCGTGAGGCCCGATGCTTGGTGTGTGGGTTGAGGCGATCTTAATCTGGGATGAAACCCACTAGCCTATTTCAGCCACAAGCTCAGTCCACAAGCTCATGCCAAATCGGTATATGAGAGGGAGTTGATGCAAATGGTAGTATTAGCAATCAGGAAGTGGTGACCTTATCTCTTAGGGCGCCAAGTTATCATTCGTACTGACCAGCGGAGCCTCAAGTACCTTATGGAGTAGCGGGTGGTAAAGGGTGGCAAGGACATCCAATACAAGCCTTGACAAGGGCAATCTTTGTCTCGTAGTGCCTGTCGACTCCACCTACGGAAATATTTTTAGCTACTCTATCTCTACTATTTGTTCTGGATTTCAAGGAGTTGAAAGATCAGGTCGCACACGACCACTTCTTGGCAAACATCCTGGCAGTAATCTACTTGGACCAGGCCGCTTATCCTCACTTTACTAAGGTCGGTAACACTTTGTGTTATAAAGGTAGGGTAGTGTTACCAGTAGCCTCTCCCCGTATTCCCCATCTTCTCCGAGAATTTCACTATAGTCCAACAGGGGGGCATAGTGGGGTTAGGCGCACTTATCATCGATTATCTTTGGAATTTTATTGGAGGGGTATCAAGCGGACTGTTCAAGATTTTGTATCTAGTTGTGATATGTGCCAGCGTCACAAATATGATTCCACTACCCCCTGCCGGACTCATGCAGCCATTACCAGTTCCTCATTAGATTTAGGATGATGTGTCAATGGACTTTATTGAGGGGCTTCCAAAATCAAAGGGGCGTGACACTATTCTGGTCGTGGTAGACAGATTATCCAAATACGCCTATTTTATTATCTCTTTCCCACCCTTTCTCAACTCCCTAAGTGGCTTAAGTGTTTGTCTCGGAGATTATAAGACTTCATGGGGTGCCTTGCAGTATCGTGTCGGATAGGGACAAAATATTTATGAGTATTTTTTGGTCTGAGATATTCAGATTTATGGGATTCAAATTGCGGCACAGCTCCGCTTATCATCCTCAAACGGATGCCTAGACCGAAGTGGTCAATCGTTGTGTAGAGACTTATCTTCGTTGTTTCTCAGCAGATAAACCCTCCCACTAGTCCGAATGATTGTCTTAGGCTGAGTATAACTACAACACTTCCTTCCACATGGCTGCATGTGTAACTCCATTTAAGGTGGTGTATGGCTACGTTCTGCCACCTTTAATTCGTTATGAGTGGGGCTCCATTTCTTACCATGAGGTTGAATCCCTCTTACTACAATGGGATGTTGTCTTAGATGAGCCCAAGCGTCACTTGCATCACACCTAACATAAAATGAAAGTGCACGCTGACTCCAAGCATCGAGACAGTCACTGGACTGTTAGGGAATCGGTTTACGTCAAACTTCGCCCTTTCCATCAGTCCTCCTTAGCCCGAAGAGTGAATGAAAATTTTGCTCCTCACTTCTATAGTCCCTTCAAAATACTTAAAAAAATTTGGACCGGTTGCATATAAACTGGAATTATCGGTTAAGGCTCACATTCATCTTGTTTTCCACGTCTCACTCCTCAAAAAGGGAACAATGTCTCAACCAGTTTCACCATCAATTCCTTCCTCTTTAACAATTGATATGGAGCAACTTGTATAACCAGTTGTTGTTCTTGTTGCTCGCCCCTTCCCCATTCGAGGTACAACTGATCCTGAGGTTCTCATTCATTAGTACAACCTTCCAGCTTATGAAGATTCCTTGGAGTCCTCTGCTGCAATATGGACGCAATTTCCTCATTTTAACCTTGAGGGACACAAATAAGGAAATAAAGCACTTTAAATGTGACTCGTAATAGGAAAAACAAGTCTGTGGCAAGGTGTAGGTCAGAAGTCGAGTTACTTTACGATGAATCTGTGTGGCCTCTAGCTGCTAAAGCGGTGTCTCTAATAATTAAGTTAAGGTAAGTATGACAAGTGATTAATTAATCTAACGATAACGAGAAACAATCAACAATTATAACACTAGAGCACATTAAATGTGTAATAAATAAATAAATCAAATCAAAATCAAATGAAGTAAGAGTGTGTTCCTTAATGGCGAATCGAAAAGGCTATCAATAGAAAACAAGCTTAGTGCAATAAAAAATATAGAAACATTCATGATTACATTAGAAAATTGGGTTAGAAACCAAGAGCCAAATTATTTATTGAAAGCATATATGAGATGTTGGGCCCCATCAAGGCCCATGTATTTAGCACATAATCAACTCCACAAAATTCAATTTTATTGAAACTATAAAATTGATTATGCATTTGGAGTTTTGAAAATTAGGTTAAAAAAAATGAAATTTGAACAATGAAAATTTAATTAGGGAATTAAAAATAAATAAAACAAAAAAAAATGTCACTTTAGAAAAGAAGAAGTTTGAAGTTTGGATATTTGGAAAATAATATTTGATTTGTAAAATTTAAAGGAAGTGGATTTTGAATTTTAAAGAATTTTTTTAAAATATAAAGATCATAAATTTTATATATTTTTTAATTAAATAAAATGATTTTTGAAAATTTGAAATTATAGAAACTGATTTTTTTGAATTTTTTTTAAATTAAAGAATGATTTTTTTAATTTTTTTTTAATTTAGTTATAAGGAAAATAATTTTTAAAAATTTTGAAATTAAAGAAAATGATTTTTTTTATTTAGATAACAAAAGTAATAGATTGAAAGTTAAAATAATAATAATATTATTATTTGTTTGAAAGTTAGTATTAAAGAAAGTTAAAATTGATGACTTTATAAATATTATTAAAAAACTGGCAAAATTTTGAAACAAAAAGAGACGTAGGCGGGTGGGTTTAAGGGATTTATTTATATCTCAAAGGATATGAGTTCAATTCCTTATGTTGTATTTGAGGTTTTATTTTTGAAGGTGAATGCACTAGTTGTAAATGGGTTGGATAACTAATGGGCTTGAACCTAAGGTATATGGGTTGGTCATAACGGGCTAAACCTAAGGAAAATGGATTGAGGTAACTGAGATAAAGGTTAAAGGTATATAACAAATGATCAAATAGACTTACGAAAAGGAGCAAAGGAATTGGTAGGGTGATAATAAAAAAAATACTAATAGATGAAGAATTTCTAATAAATACGAGAAAAAGAATATTGAAAACATAATAGAATATTGAAAACAGTATGTTAAAGTGTGCAGGATGTTAGCAAACTGTTTAAGTGTGCCTGTTAGCTAGTGGACGTTAAGGTTCAATGCCTTGATTTGTGTGCTGTGGTTAATTTTGGTTTGATACTACTATCGGAGTCTTGGTACCTTGGTTTATGTGTCGTTTGTTACATATATTCCATCATTATATGGTGGTTTATTGCTGCTTCGTGCTTTTGATTGCATAAACCATGCAAAGGAACTGTGAGGCATCAGTAAAATGCCTCCAGAGCAAGAAATTCCCTTACAAAATACCAGGTAAAGGGAACCCAATTGAGATAGCGTAGAACAAGAATGTTCTTTTAGCAGTGAGTCTCTCAAACCTTCAAATGAGCTTCACAACAATTCTATTTATCAGAGTGATTTTCGTTCATGGTCGACCTTCTATCCTGACTCTCAAAAGGTGCAGTAGTGCCAAATGAATGCTTTAGAGAGCCAATATTATTATTTTTCCCATCGACAATCAATTTGTGTATGCCTCATTCAGTACTTTCTCTCAAGTTTACCCCCTATTAGTTCCAGCTTCAAGATTTCCAGTATTTTGTGGTCATTGACTTTAAAGTTACGTGTGAAAAGGGAAAGAACCCCCAAGAGATAATTGTCAGGTTTGTCAATTGTCAGGATCTATTCTCTCAGTTCTTTTCCTGTTTTTCTCTTTCCTTTTTTTTATAGACTGAATCTCATAATCATAACCAAAAGGCATAAAGGCAACACCCTACCCAGGAAAACTTTTCTTCCTAACCTCAAACATATAATAAATGCACTCCAATCATTACAAAGCCAAATCCCAACAACAAGCATAGGTTCGTGCATCACATTAAACTTAAAGCATGTACTGAAAATTGAAAAATTAAGGTGTCGTTTGTTTTTGATTTAATCTTGGGGAAGTTAAATAGGCTTTCCCGGTGTGGTACATTTATTTTTTTTTAATTTTAAGCTAAGCACATTACTTTAAATTTTTTTAAAAAGTTATGAATAGAAAAATAATATTTAGCTTTTTATTGAAAAAGTCATTTATAAAAATAAGAAAAATTGTCATTTAATAAACAACAGGAAGAAGAAAGAAGAAGGTTATGAGAAATGTCTGCGGTATTAAAGGAATAACGTGAGGAGGGTTTAGGATAGAGGCGGTCCCATCTCGAAGCATTCGTTATTTTTAAATTCCTAGCTTTTGTTTCATTTAAAATTTTCAAACTTGTCCTATTTATATTTTATTTTTGTTTTTATTTTTTTATATTTGCTTTTTTATTTTTATTATATTAAAATTAATATTTTTCATAAAAATAAAAATATTTTGAATTTTTATAAATTATTTATTAAAAAATATAATAATAATAATTATTATTTATATTAAAGTATAAAAATAAAATAATAGAAAATTATTTTTAAAATATAATCGGGGCATGACTTATTATTATTATTTTGGATACATGATTCATATTGCTTCATTAGAATTAGTTTTATGCACTCTAAATAATTTATTTTTTTAGGTTAACTATTTTAAATGAACTTGGCAGAGCGTTCATTGAGATTTTAACAAATTTTTATCGCAGGTCGTTGGCGAATCTCACGAGAAAAGTCGGAAAAATTTTCCGCATATCTCATAATTCAACAAAACTTTTATAGATCTTTCAAATTTTGCGGGGAACCAGTTGCCCAGCGATCCGTTTTGTCATCGAATCTAAAAATTTTCTAAACTGCAATTCTTATGAAATTTGTTATTTTATTAATATTTCTTTATTTTAAAAATTTACAATTTTCTGATTTCTGAGAATGTAATCGTAGCTTAGTTAGTTTGAAAAAATAAGCGGCTAGTTAAAAAGCGATTAAGAATTAAGCGAGCCTGCAATGGTAGAGCGAGGCGGGACGAGGCTAGAAATAATTTGTCACGTTGTAAATCGCATTAAGCTATCTAATATTAAAACAAGCAAACATCTTAATAACGTGCGATGCTATTGTGATGTTAAAAAAAGTTATTTTAGCATTAAATAAAAAAATAAACACCACCTAAGTAACATTGGTTGAGTATTTCACTTTGAAATCCAAAAGAAAGACTTTGGATACAAAAGATAGTGGGCTCCTCTGGAATATCCTTTCCTGCCCGCCTGTTTGTTTTGAAAATTTCCCCTCAAGCTCTTTGCAGCCATTACAGTCTCTGCCTCCTTCCCATCAAGCCACCATCCCTCTTATGGTTTCCCTTCATATAAATATATGGGATCTTCCTAGAAAACTAACCCTAACACCCCCTAAGGAAATGATAACACACCTTCTCAAAAAAAGAATAATAATTATTAAAATCAAGCTCTTTATGCATTTGTTGAATCAATCAAAAATCAAATACAAATTATTAAAATTAATTATATCTCACTTGATTCAGTACTATTTACTCACCATTTAAATAACTTGTTTTTGTGTTTGGGAAGATTTATTATAATAATAATTATATCTCACTGTCACTTTAATTTTATTAATTTTATAATTATCTTTAAAATATTTAAAATACAAACTCATTTAAAAATTATTATTATTATTTTTTACATCTAACTTATTTACAAATTATTGAAATGAGAAAAATGAAGTTATAAGATTTGATAAATTAATGGATTCGAACAAAGATTTGATAATTAATTAATATGATTTACTAAAAATAAACTATTAATATAATTTATGAAAATTTTAACTTTAATGTTATAATTGTATTCTAATAAAATTTTAAATTAATTTTTTTAAAGAAATATAAATTTAGAGAAATATAAATATTTTGATCGTCATCTCTCATCATTTTTCTTACTTAAGGATTAAGAAATAATTATTATCAATTTTATATCCCTATTCATGTAAAACTCATAATATTTCATCTAAACTAGTTTTTTAGAACTCATGATGGAAAACAAGTGATTTGGCAAGAAATAAGCAACATGTTTCCAAAATGAGAGTCAACCGAGTGTATCACAATGCATCATTGGGAAGATAATTTTTTCTGTATCACCTGGAAGATCAAATGGTTCAACTCCACCCATGGTTATATTCTATATTCAAAGAGCTTTCCAACAATACTTCACACACACCCAAATTCGAGTTAAAACGAAGAAGTTATGACCTCAAAAAGTTGGATAAAAAAACAATTTGTCGCGACAAATTCTGGAGTCTGTCCCGGACAACGGCTTTACAAAATTTTTTTAAGATAAATATGTTGTCTTAGACAACGGCTTTATCATTAATCAAAATATATGTTTATTATATAAAAGATATGAATTTGAATTAATTGTTAAAAATTCCTTTTAAAATTGGAAATGTTTTACATTTTCCATTAATTTCTTATAACAACCCATAAAACTAGCTCCTCATCTAATCCTATGGGGCTAACATTTGGACTAACCTCACGAGGCCATAAAATTAAAATTTGGTAAATCTTTAAGGGTATTATTGATGGGTAAACCTCAAAAATGCTTAAATCAATTAAGCTACCCCTAATTTTGTATAAAAAATTATCATTTTCTATTTTTGCAAAAAAAAACCGACAAATAAACTTAGATGATATCTAAGTAAAATAATTTTAGAAATCAAAACTAATCTCAAAAGTTGAACTTTGTCTTGCTCTAATATGTCATTATATTTTTCAAAGTTTTTCATCATGCATTTTTAAAAATGCTTTTAAAAATATAAATATTTGTTGTAGTATCAAAAAATAATTGATTCTTTTACAAACCAGTGCACTCTGGAAGAAAATATTTTTATTAAAAATTGAGTAAAATGTTATTAATGTTGTAGAATTATTATAAAGTGCAAAGTTAAAAGAAGAAGTATACTATTCCTTTTTGTACACAACAAGAAAAAGAGGAAAAAGAAAGGGAACTTAGAAATGAGCAAGAAAGAGAGATAAATTGGGGAGAAGGCTTTCTTTCTTTCTTTCTTCCTATCTTAGTAGATGCCATTGTACAAGAGGAGAGCCTTTTATAGACTTACCTAATTCCCTTATACATGAACCAAATAAATGAGGTTCATAAAGGAATTCATAAAACCTTCATGAATTGGCTTTATTCATTTGGTCATTCATTTCTATTCAATAGGTTATTAGGTTCATGTATGTGGTCATTCACCACATGAATAAATCCTTGTTACAACCTCCCCTTGAATGACCACCATTAAGAATAAATCCTTTATTAGAATGTCTCGTTAAAAACCTTGCAGTCAAAACCCCCGAGTGGGACCAAACTTGGTGAAGGAAAAAAGAGTCACGACCTCACTAATTTTCGTCATGCTCCCCTCATGTCAACATCCTTTACTTTTCGCATTCCAACCTTGTAAATTATTTTCTTGAACGTTGAAGTCGGTAATGCCTTTGTGAATAGATCTGCCAGATTATCACTTGATCGTATTTGTTGGACATCAATTTCATCATTCTTCTGAAGCTCATGTGTATAGAAAAAATTTGGTGAAATGTGTTTGGTTCTATCTCCTTTGATGTAACCTCCTTTGATTTGTGCAATGCATGCAACATTGTCTTCAATAATATTATTAAACATCTTTGTCAGAGGAGAGCCCATGGTTATGAATATGGTGGATCATCGATCTAAGCCATATGCATTCAAACTAACCGTGAATTGTAGGAATTTCTGAATGATTTGATGATGTAGCCGTTTATGCCGCGACGGATCTCCATGAGATAGCAGTTCCATTGTAGTTAAAAACATACCCGGTTTGTGATCTAGCTTTATGCGGATCTGAAAGATATCCTGCATCTGCATATCTGAGTAGTTTTTCTTTCGACTTATTTGAATAGAATAAGCCCCGCCTCTTGTAGTTCATTTGAGATAGCCTTGATATATGTTGGATACCTTTCCAATGTCTTCTGGTTGGAGCGGAATGTACAGTAACATAAATTAATAGAAAAGTATCTGGTCTTGTCTGATTAACGAGATATAAGTGCGCGATGGCCATTTACAAAGATATGAGTCTTGGGACCAAGTAATTCCTCGCCTTTTCACAAGGGCGAAATGGGTCATTTTCATCAAGTGATCTAACAACCATAGTGAGCTTAATGGATGTGCTTTATCCATATTAAAAAGCGCTTCAAGATTTTCTTAATATATATGTTGATTGATGAACCAACACTCCCATTTGGAAAATGTTTCGATCTGCGGTAGATGCAAAATTTTGTTTTCGAATCTTTTTCATTTCCAAATTCTTTCTTTAAATATTTATTTATTTTTGTGAGCTCTTGGAGTTCGACAAGATTCGTCATCAACATAAACAGCAATAATTGCAAATCCGGTTTCTAATTTCTTAATGAAAACGCATGGACATATAGGGTTATTCATACCCTTGCTTTTTAGTAAATATTCAGGCGATTGTACCCGATAGATGGGATTGTTTTAATCCATAGATCTTTGTAGCAATTGATAATGCTACGAGTTTTGTACTGTGCTTCGACGGTTAAATCCTTCGATTTTCATGTGTATATCCTTGTATATGGATCCATATAAATGCGGTGATATTAACATCTATGAGCGCATATCGAAGTTCTTCAGATATTGCTAAACTTATCAAAAAGCGAAATGTGATTGCGTCCATAACAGGTGAATATGTTTCCTCATAGTCAATGCTAGGTCTTTGTGAGAAACCTTGTGCTACTAATCGTGCCTTATACCTTATGATATCATTATTCTCATTGCGCTTTCGTACAAATACCCATTTGTTCCCCATGAGGTTTTATCGCAGCAGGTGTTTAAATTTCTGGTCCAAAAACATCTCGTTTTATCAATGAATGTAATTCTGACTGCATTGCCTCTCTCCATTTAGGCCAATCATTTCTTTGTCTACATTCGTTGTCGTATTTTGTGAACCTAGATCGTCGTCATTTTGTATGATGTCTAAGGCCCACTTGGAAAGCTCAAAAATATTATTCACATCAAAATTATTCGATCCCATTTTCACTATGCACATAACCATTGAGATCTCTCATTATTTTAGTGCAATGTCTCTTACATTTATTGTTCGTTTGTGTCTCTTGGGGTTTGGTTTTTAATATTTGACTCTTCATGGTCATTTGCTTTCCATTTGTTCATAAGCTTAGGGAGTTATGTCTTTGACCCAATGGGTCTCCCACGCTTCGGCGTGTTTTAGACTGAAATGCTTTTTGTCGGCGATGATATCAACGTCTTTGGAACATTTGCAGCGGGGATATGTGACTTTGTCACTTTCTTTGTATCAACAAATGCATCTGGTAATTGATTTGCAAGATTTTGCAAATGAATGATCATTTGAACTTCCAGTTCACATTGATTAGTACGTTGATCCAGATGGGATAATGTAGATGCATTCAGTGATCTCATGCGTCATACAGGATCGAGCTTTTCCTAATTGTGGGAACAATTTGTTTCATTAAAATGACGATCGGCAAATCGTGCTCTAAAAACTATTTCGTAAGTGAGGTTGCGTATTTTATGATAGGCAATGAATCAAAACCTACATAAATCCCGATTCTCGTTGGGGACCCATCTTGGTGCGTTGTGTAGGTGCTTGATTGTTTATAGGCCCCGCCTGACGAAAAGTCGTAAATGAGAAGCTATTTGGTTGTGTACCAAGTACAAGTTGTGAAGGGGAGTACTCATGGTAAGATGTTGGTCTAATTCTTATTAGACTCGCAGCATGCATAATAGCATGTCCCCATGTAGATGCTGGTAATTTGGTTTTCATCAATAATGGTCTGGCTATTAATTGAAAACGTTTAATCAATGATTCTGCTAAACCATTTTGGGTATGAACATGAGCAACAGAATTTTCAACATTTATCCCCAATTGACAAAAAATTATTGAAGTTTGGGATGTAAAATTCACTGTATATCAAGTCTAATGGTCTTAATTAGATAATTACGAGAAAAAATGTGCTCTTAATTTAATTATTTGTGCGAGGCACGGCAAAGGCAACATTGCGTGTAGAAAAGAAGACACGCATGTGACCATCCTAGTGGAGGCATCTATTAGGACCATAAAATAACGAAAAGGTCCACACATGGTGGATGAATGGAGTCACATATATCCCCAGTATTCTTTCTAAAAATACCACATTGACTCGGACATGATTTTATTAATGTAATTGGACACGATTAACTTACCACGTGAGCGAAGCTTCCACAGAAAGTTCATTGTGAAAGTCTTACGGTTCTTTTTAATGGATGCGTTTGAGTGTTACATGATTCGCCGTATCATTGAAGATCCAGGATGACCAAGTCTGTCATGCCAAAGATTAAAAATCTTTGGGTCGTTGAACCCGGTTCACGGCGACATTTGATTGATAAGAGCATGGTGGAAGTATGATGCCGCGAGAAGGAGAATCTTAGGCTTTTCTGACAATCTTTTTCGAAATTATAGAGTAATATATAAACATTCTTTATTGCAACCGTTCATAGTTTCGATATGATATCCATTACGTGGATATCTTTAAACTCAACAAATTTCTTACGGATTTGCTAGAATATAATCATCATTTATATGAAATGCGGTTCCATTTGGTAGTACTATGTTTGCTGTTCCGGGCGCTAATTAAATTTGATGTGCCGGATATTGTACTAACAACGGTGTTTGTTGTTATTAAATTGAAGAAATATGTTTTTCTCAGTATTGTATGTGTGTGGTTGCCTTATTCGGCAAGACATACATCACGCTTCATTCATCTTGAAATTCAAGAACACTTATATTTAGAAAAATACAAAATTACATTTAAAACACACCAAAATAAATTACATCAAAATAAGATACACCCCAAAATAAAATACATATACTTATTTAACATTGTCATTTACATCATCTATTAAATAATCAGGAAATTCTCACTTGGACCTATAAGAAATCATTATCAAATATGATAGGTCCATTCCATTCTTGTCTGTGAAATTCATTTCTATTTTCTTTCCATTTCCTTTAATGATGCTTGATATAGATCTACTAGATGTAGCCGTGCGGCAGTCACGAGACCGATGTCCTTCCATACCACATCTATAACATGTGTCTTGAGAACCTTGGATTTTTTCTTTGCACTTTACCGTTTTGCATGCATTCATTATTATTAACCACGGTGGTAAGCGAACTTTTACGATAAGAAGAAGAATTATTATATTACCGAGAGTCGCCCTCGACCCGACCCGACCACGACCACGTCCTCGTCCACGCCCATAATTTTGGGATGATATTGCATTCACTTCTGGGAATGCTTCAGATCCAATGGGACGGGACTGATGATTTTTCATTAGTAGCTCATTATTTTGTTCAGCTACTAGAAGACATGATATTAATTGAGAATGATACGTGAATCTACGCTCGATATTCTTCAGCTGCTTGAGGCACATTCGAGGCGTGAAAACGTTAATAGCGTTTTTCAAAAGCATATCTTCTTGTGATATTTTCTCCGCCAAAGCTTCAGGCGAGAGCTTATTTTTAAATAAGCGAGTTATATTAAGCTACTTGTTTTAAAGTCTTGCAGCTTCGGAGTGCATCGATCATACGAGCTTTCGGTAAAATCACAGTCTTTTGGTGGTCAAATCTCTTCTTCAATTCAGTCCATAAAATAAGAGGATCTTACGATTAAATACTTTCGATTTTAAGATCCTCATGGAATGGTGTCTAAGGAAAATTAGTGCTTTTGCGATCTGCCGAGGACGCTGATTTCCTTCTTTAATGGTTTCTCCAAGATTTCCAGCCTCTAAATTTATCTCAGCATCTAGGACCCAAGATAGATAGTTTTTACCAGAAATGTCAAGTGCAATAAAACTGAGAGATGAAATTTTTGACATTTTTGGTAAACACTATATGATAAATTGAAAATGATTTTTGCACAAAATAAAATAACGTTACCTTTACAGAAATGATCGATGCGATAACGAGTTGTGAAATTATTATAAAGTGCAAAGTTAAAGAGAAGTATATTATTCCGTTTTTGTACACAATAAGAAAAATAGAGGAAAAGAGAGGGAACTTAGAAATGAGCAAGAAAGAGAGATAAATTGAGGAAGAAACTCTTTCTTCCTTTCTTCCTTTGTGAAAAGGGATGCCACTGTACGAGAGGAGAGCCTTTTTATAGACTTACCTAATTCCCTTATACATGAACCAAATAAATGAGGTTCATAAAGGGAATTCATGAAAGCCTTCATGTTGGCTTTATTCATTTGGTCATTCATTCTATTCAATAGGTTATTAGGTTCATGTATGTGGTCATTCACCACATGAATAAATCCTTTATTTACAACAATTAAACACATTTTTAACATATGACAGCAACTATTTAATTCAATTATTATTAATTTTTTAAATTGAAATTCAATTAAAGAAATTTTCATAATGGTTAAGAATAACATATGCTGAGATAGAAAAAATAGGTTGTTTGGATATTTAGAAAGAAAATTAATTAATTAATTTTTTTTAAATGATTTTTAAAAAATAATTTCCTGAAAATAAGCCAATGTTCTTAATTTTTTTTAATTTTGTAAGAAAATCCACTATTACGCATTTGTTGAATGAATCAAAAATCAAATACAAACTATTAAAATTAATGATATCTTACTTGATTCACCTATTGATACTATTTACTCACCATTTAAATAACTTGTTTTTTTTTGGGAAGATTTATTATAATAATAATAAAATTAAGTCGGGGTAATTCTTTAAAAAAATATATTAATAAGATAAATATGAAAAACAATTTAAAAAAAATAATATAAAATAAAAGGAAAAATATAGTTGAAAAGCAATGGATTTTTGTGAAGCTCAATTGTTTAATATCAAATAAGCTATTTTTAAAATAATTAATTATATAAATATGAAAAATAATTCGAAAGAATAATTTAAATTCATTTTGACTTAATATAATTTAAAATAAATAATTTTTTAATAATTAATGATGATGCTTTTAATGGAACTAGGTTGGGAGGTTGTTACTGGGATCGTTGGTACAGGCTGAGCGCCGCTGGGCCGGTCCGTTGGCTGCAGACGTTGGACTCCTGCAAAAGCGAAATAAAGAGGATCGAGGCGAGGGCGCTGTGCCTCTCAGTCACCTAAGTCAATTCTTCACGATGAAGAAAGATCCAAGCTGCTAGAGGCCGAATGTTACGTGGCCTTTCACCGATGGGGTAGCTGTATTTTTATAGCATATGTTTTCCAATTGGATAATTGTAAGGATTACTCCGTTGGATAGAGTTTTCTTTATGTCATTGTCAGTTAATAAGGATAATTAGGGAGTAGTTATTATGAATTATCCTACTTCCCTCATTGGTGAGATTTGGTTTGATTTACAGGATAAGCAGTTATTGAGAATTATCTTACTTCCCTTAATGATGAGATTTGGTTTGATTCTACGGGATTGGGCTTTTTCGAGTTGTCGGTCTTCATTGGCCCTTAAGGCTGACAAGGCTGAGCTCTGTTTTGGTGCAGTGCAGGGGCCGGGCGTTTCAATGAGCTTACCTTTTTCTTGGGGCTTGATGGTGGGCCTCGCGCTTTATTTTTAAACCGCATCAGGTTGCCCCGAAGCCGGTTCGGCGGCGTGGGGCGAGGCTGTATCGTTTTCTTGAATCGGGTCTGACTTCCGCGCGTGGCCGTTGGTACGGTTTAGTTAGGGTTTGTCGCGGGTAACGATCCTATGATAATGATGACTTTTCGACTTTCGCGCTCACTTCCTCTAGTTCCTTCAGTTTCTTCTGAGAACATCCTCTGACCGTTAGTATTGTGCCCCCCTTGGTATTAAAGCTTTTTACTTTTCTGCGAGTTCGAGCTTCATTCGTCTGACCTTCTGTCCAAAATCTCTTTTGGCGTTTTGTGATACCTTGCTTGAGGTAGCCTTTTTCATTTTATTCCTAGGACTGGTGCGTCTTTCTTCCTTCGGTGTCTTTTCGAGTAATATGGCGGGCGACAACAAAGTTCCGGTGGATTGGTTCTTCTCTACGGTACTCTCCTTAGGTGGGTCGTTCCTCTTCCTTGCGCATAAGGTGACTCCTCTGTTTGTATCCGGTCGGGCGAACAAGTGGTACTCAGTGATTTAAACTGGGGTTGCTTTTCGAGACATCCCGAGGGAACCTCCTCTCCCCTTGGATAAAGGCAAGGGTAGAATTGACGAGATTAAATGCCCCGTGGGATCGGAATATCTGAAGTCAGTCGTGCAGAATGCCTTGGAGGTGGGACCTAACTGAGTCGAGCCTTTATATAGGGAAACTTTCGCGATGCGTTACAGGCCCCCTTTTGGTGTGCGTGCGGTCTCATTTTGACCTCTACCGTGGTCCAGTGCGAGATGGTGTGATTTTTCGAGGTGGCCCAGCCGATGATGGCCTCAGTTTCCCCTCACCCAGCATAAAAGGGTATTGCAACATTGCAACGTCCACCCCTCTCAACTTTCGCCCAATTTCTAGGGTATTTTGATTGGCCTGTTGGTGTTCTTTAGGGACAAGGGCTTGGGTGTTCCCAGTATAGCTCTGTTCCTGGACCTCTTTAGTGTGAAGGAAGCCGCCAAGGGATTCCTTTACCTATCTAAGCGTGTCAGCGCTCCTCTGATCATCTCGGATCTCCCCTCTTCCTATAAATTTTGGAAAGAGCGTTACTTCTTTGTTAGTGGCTGCGGTAGAATCTGACCCTTGTGAGGAAGACACCTTTGGGTGTCCGTCGTCTGGACCACTCTTGAGAATCTACGTGAGCTTTGCTTTGGTTAAGTTCGGTCTAGTTTTCGTAAGCTATAGGGTGTCCACCCAATTTGCATTGGCGTGTGTTTTTGGTGTGCATGCGATCTGGCCCGAAAGATGGCGTAAAGCAGCTGGCCATGTGTCTTCCGTGCGCTTACTCTGAGCTTATCAGGTCGGATATTCCCGGATCTTCAGGTTCGAGGTCCTCCCGCCCTGCTACTTTAAGGCCTTCACCCCCCTCCATTATGAAGTTCTCTCATGATGGGCCTCCCGTTGTCAAGCCCACTAAGGGAGAGCTTCTGGCTCGGGTGGAGACGCTGTCCCGGAGGTCTCGGAGTGTGAAGCGGAAAGCTCCGGACTCTCTTGAGAAGGGTCGTCCGGCCTGGGGCAAAGTCCCGAGGTTAGGGATGTCCTTGTCATCACCTTCTACCCATCCCAGGAGTGTAGGGGCAAATTAGCCATTGCTTTCGGTAGGGGTTCTAAAGCCCCAGTTCGCGGCCCATTAAGTTCTTTGCAAAAGGCCCGAATTCCTCGGGGGAGTTTGTTGAGCCTCCGTTAGAGGTTATGCACATGCCGGTTTGGAGTCCCCTGCGCGGAAGCGTAGGCATCTCCGCCGAGGCGAAAAGTTGGGAGAGCTTTGCTCGGGAGCGATGGAGATGGGGATTCCTTGCTTTCAATGCTGAGCTTGCGGCTAGCGGTCTCGTCCATTCTCAGGGATTCTGATCTTAAGAGGTCGGGTGCCCTGCCCGTTGAGGAAGCCTTGGCTCTATCCCTCCAGGGGGTAGCCTCTGTAAGTTCCCGTGTCTTGTTGTGTCTGATTCTATCTTGAGTTAGGTGTTGACTTTATGTTGGGTGTCGACAGGTGGCTACCCATCTGAAGAGTTTGGCAAAGAAGGGCTGAGACTGGGCAGGGGCCACGTCGGCCGGCCCAGAGTCTCTGAGCGGGGTGCACTGCGCTTATACGGTGGTATCTTTGCGGGTGGATGTAGAATATGTGGAGGAGGCGAGTGAAGCTTAAAGTCAGGTTGGGGCATACCACACGACGGAAGCGCCTTGGTGGTAGGGAAAAAGCCGAGATGGCCTAGAGTGGCCGGCGAGCCGGGGTCGAGGGCGGTGCAGAGCTGCCCGGGATGGTCTGGCTGGTGGCGGGGGGCCCGGGTTGGAGCGCCCGGGCCCGGGTTTCGAGCGATCGAGGGGATGGCTATGTCATCCCGGGAATGGCTGCGGAGTAGCTTCGGGGGAAGAGGCTGTATTTGCTAGAGATGAGGCTAGCGTGTCGCCGGGGTTGCTAGATGGAGCCGTCACGGCTTCCCGAGTGCATGGGCTCTGTTGAGCCTTTGACGAGGAGTGCCATGGGTTGTGAGGGGACCTTCGGATACCGAAACTGCGGAACGTTCGAGGAGGGACGGAGCCATAGAGTTTGAGGGATGAAATTTTGCCTCCATGGGCTTCTGGATGGCTTGCTTTCTAAAGGAAGGCTGCTAATGCCCATCCGGGCTTGGACCTTAACTTTGATATCCCTAGTGACGAGGAGGCGGAAGAGTCCTTTTCCGCCGTTTGATACGGAGAGCCCGAACACCTCGGGTTTGGGGTTCGCTCACCTTCTTCGCCATGCAACTCCCACCTGCGCGGGCTGAACTCCTTTGTATAATTTTGCTTGTTGTCATTGTTGTTGTTTTTTTTTTTTTTTTGTTGGGCTTCGAACCCCGGATATATGTGATGTCGTTCTCAATGAATACTTCATTTTCTATCTCATCGACCTTTTTTTTTTTTTTTGTAACTGCTTTCCTGATGCTACTCTTTCCTCTACTGACGTGGATTGGTGGCTATATGGCCTTTGTCTGAGCAATTGAGTTCCTTGTAAACTAAGCTGTTGAGGCTCAGTGGAGCTAAAGCGCTGGCGAACACTCTGGACTACATGGTCTTTCTGGCTTGAGTTGAGCTCTTCAAAGCGAGTTCTTTGAGGCTCCATGGACTAAAGCGCGGGTTGAACTTGCTCTGGGCTCGGGGACTTAGTTGGCTTGATCGAGGCTCTTCAAAGCCCGGAGCCGTTGAGACTCAGAGTAGGCTAAAGCTGCCTAAGGCTGGACTTGCTGGGGCTACCGGGGCCTTAGTTGACGGTCCGGGCTCTTCAAATCTGTTTCTTGAGGTTCCGTGGGCTCGCGCCTGAGTTGAACTTGCTCTGGGCTGGACCTTAGTTGAGCCGGTCGAGCTCTTCAGCCCGGGCCCCGTTGAGGCTCTGTGGAATGCTTCACTGTTTGAACTTGCTCTGGGCTACATAGCCTTTTACGACGAGTTGAGCTCTTGGCCCAATTTCTTGAGGCTCGTGGGCTAAGCCCCTTGGTATTTGAACTTATCTGGGCTGCAGACTTAGTTAAATGTCGAGCTCACTTCATGGCCGTGAGGCTCAGGGCCGAGCCAGCTACGGCCCGAACTTGCTCATGGGCTACCGGGCCTTAGTTGAAGCCAGTCAAGCTCTTCAAGCCCCGGGCCTTTGAGGCTCGGGTGGGCCTCGCACTGAGTTGGAGCACATCTGGGCTACCGGGCCTTAGTTAATGATCCAGGCTCTGGCCCAGATTTCTTGAGGCTTTGTGGACCTAAGCGCTGAGTTGAACTTGCTCTTTAGGCTGCGGACCTTAGTTGGCGGTCGAGGCTCTTCAAAGCGAGCCAGCGAGGCTCAGGTGGGGCCTAAAGCTACTGGTAGACATCTGAGCTACCGGGCCTTGGTGACGGTCAGGCTCTTATTGAGCTGCTTGAGGCTCAATGGGCTAAGCTACTGGTTGAACTTGCTCTGGGCTACGGGCCTTAGTTGAGTAGTTGAGCTCTTCAAAGTAGCGGCGAGCTCAGTGGGGCCTCGCACTGGCGGGCTGCTCTTGGGCTACCGAGGCCTTAGTTGACGATCAAGCTCTTCAGCGAAATTTCTTGGGCTCAGAGTGGGTTAAAGCTACTTTGGCCAGACATTTGGGTTAGTGGGCCTTAGTTGACGGGTTGAGCTCTTCAAAGCTGAGCCGGCGAGGGCTCAGTGGGTAGCTAAATTGCCTAAATTTGGACCACAGCCACGGGCTGGTCTTGATTGATGATCGAGCTTTCAAAGCTGGTATTACGAGGCTCGAGTGGGCTCGCGCTGGTGAACTTTGCTCTTGGGCTACCGGGCCTTAGTTGAGAAGCGTAGAGCTCTTCAAAGGCGAGAGCTGCTGGTGCCGGCCGGTTGACTTCCACTTCTTGGAAGATACGAGGCATCTTTGTCTTTAGTTTATGGAGGGTGGAAGCTTGACTATGCGTGAATTTCGAGTGCTCAGGTACTCCTTATAAATTGCGACTCCTCTGTAATGAAGCTCATGCTTCGAACCTTCTTCCCTTTTTGGGTCGTAATTGGAATCTGCGTGGGACGATGCGTCAAGGCTTGGTCGTCTTCATAGGAGGTCCGCCTGGAGATCCTGGGATGGCGTTTGGTTTTGATGGCCCTCTGTTTGTAGGAGTTGTGTTTTTCCTTAGTTCCCGCACATGGGTTATGTTGTCTTTGTGGATTCGATGTGAGCAGGGCTAGGAATGCACCTCAGAGATAATGGTGTGCTTAAGAAGAACTTTTAGTACCGCTTTCTCTATTTTTTTCCCCTTCTTCCTTCTCTTCTTTCTCTTTCTCTTCTTTCTTCTCTTTTTCCTTCTCCTTTTCCTTCCCGTTCGCACTCTCTCTTCCTCGCTTTCCCCCCTTTCTTCTCATTTTCCTTCTCCTTCCCTTTCTCGTTCGCACTCTTTTTTTTTTCTCTTTCCTTCCCTCTTTCTTCTTGAGATTTTTCCTGTGTTGAGGAAGCGCGTACCTATTTATTCCCAAAGATGTAAGGATGACACTTTGTGATTGTAATCAATTGTACCTTCATTAGAATAAAGAAATTTTTCTTTTTTTGGGCATGAATTTACAGCATATTCGATGTATTGGCTTTTTCCTCTATACGTTCCACTAATTTGTTTGTCTGTTTTTCTTTTAGAGATGCCTAGCTTTTTTTTTTTTTTTTTTTATTTATGAGGATATTAAACTGGTAATCAACAGAAACACACATCGTCATCGAAGGCGATAATAGTTTATTAAAATTACAAATCAAAGTCCTCTCTTGATAAAGCTTAAGGTGCTCGTTAAGAATGAGGTAGAACTTTTCCTTCTTCAGTTTGGATCTCGTAATTACTCGGTCGGCCAGTCAGAGATCACGATATAGAGACCTTCCCAATTGGGCCTGGTTTTCCATGTGTCAGATTTTCGCAGCGAAGGTTTTTTTTTAAAACTAGGTCGCGGGCTTGTAACTCCTGGGTTTGACCTTTTTGGTCGTGATACCTTACAAATCTTCCGCTGGTAGTGTACGTACGTTTCTGGGCGATCACGCTTTTCCATCAGGAGTTCTGATTCGGGTGCAGAGAACCTGCCGTTATGTTCCAGCTTGCAATTCAATCCTTTAGGGATTTTAATCCGATCTCGGCAGAACCCACCGCACCTCAGGTGCCTGAGGCTAGGCACGAGATGGGTTTACTTTGAGGCCGTCGGTAGAAGCTTGCGTGTGGCTGCCACGAGGGTTCATATGCTTTTACAACACCTTAGGTGGGTACTCACCCATTGCCTTTTAAGATCTTCAGCAGTCTTTAGTGCGCTTTGGGGATTACGATGGTGACTTGACTGTCCGTTAGATTAATGGATGACTGAGGGACCAGTAGTAGTTCTTGATCGAGCTCGGCACGAAGAATCTGAACTTAAGTTATCCGAGTACTTCCCACACGTAGCCAAGACACAGGCCTGGGATACCAAACGCATATTGCCAGCGCAGCAACGAAGTGCGTACCTTTGATACATGATGGTAGCGAGGCTGTACCCATTTAGTGAAGTAATCCACTACTCTGACGACAATTTGCATTGGCCCTTTCAGTAGGAGGGTCACAATATGTCTAGCCGCTCTTGAAAGGCGGGGGCTTGTATTTGAAATCAAATGACTCGGATGGGAGGTAAGAGATTTTAGCATGCTCCTGACAGACTTTGCATTTCCTGACTAACTGCGTTAAAGTCTGAGCATTGTGGGCGATGGCCATCACTGCCTTAAGACTTTTCCATGGTGCCCAAACTGCGATGTGATTTCCACGCAAGCGCTGGCCGCACTCCTGATGCGTGATCGATTGTCCGCCGACAATGCGAGGGATGGTGTGAAAAAGCCACCGCATAAGGGCGCCCAGATGAATAATGAACGCACGGCGGACCTGGGTCTAAGTTTGGATGCCTCTTTTCTAAGGTGAGTTTGGCGGTGATGCTCTACTAGGTAGTCCCAATGGGGGGTCCTCCATCTGAGGCTCTCGGACATAATGAGGAGACCTCTTCGACTCTTGAGATCCACAGAGGGCTCTGAAGAGAGGTTAACAAAATGGTCTGTTTGTTGAGATCTTCATGGGAAGCTGTCGCCGGTTTTGCTAAGGCATCTGCTCGCGAATTTTGCCGCTCCTGATATGTGTTTGAACTTAGAAATGTGCAGAACTTGCAGTAATTTCAGTACCTTTTTTAAGATATAAGTACCATTTTTTAGCCGCTTGGCCTCGTAGATGTCTTATTTACTTTGTACCAGCTGAATTGTTTGCACCTCTAATTTGAGTGACTTCCGTGAATGGCGGGGTTGAGATCATCTATAATGACTCATACTGACCTTCTCGTTATTGTTGGAGCTCGGGCGAAAATCGGCGCATACTCGATATCTATTCATACGGAAGGTCGAGGAATCGGCCCGGCACCACTCCCTTGGGAGTGGCGGCCAGTCGTAAGACTGACTTCAAGCGAGAGTCGAGGCGTTGTTTGAGTATTCTCGGCAAAACTCCTCACAGGGTGAATTCCCTTGATGAAATGTGCCAAGACTTACCCTTTTATTAGATTTTGGTTGCATATCGTGCTCGAACTCGCTCGGCTCTATTGCCCTTCATGATTTTGGTATTCGGGACTCTAGGGGTGAATTCCATGATGAAATGCGCAAGACTTGCCACTTTAATGCAGTTTTTGGTTTATATCGTCTTCCGAACTTCTTTCGGCTCTGTGCCCGCTTCAACAATCTTCTCGAGGTCACGGTTTATGCTTTGTTATCGGGTGATACATTAGGTTGGAGTGGTATGTGCTTGGAAGTAAGGGCGGAGTTTCCGGGTTGTGGTTACCAATGCAGAATTAGTTTCTCCATCCTTGGATACCTCTCCTCTGCTCCTCTGAGAGGCTTGAACGCGATAAACTTTGGGTCTTTGCGCTCGGTCTTTGTCTCACGATCGAATGGGTATTTGGTCGAGAAATCTGAAGCTGCCCGGTCACGGTCTTGAGGCTCTCCCTCCTAAGGGACTCACAAAACGAGGGGCTCGGGATAAGTTTTTGGCGCGGCGGCGGCTTCAACGCGTGCGCCCTGTTGAGACTTTTTGGAATCTCAGAAGGGCGGCGCATCGGCGGCTCTGGACTGAGCGGCTTAGGCGCGATATCCTTTCCCGATGGGTGGTGGACTTCTTTTTGTGTTGTGGGTGGCGGGTATGTCGAGCTAGCTTTTTATCTTGTCCGGGTTCGCCTCTATTCCTCGATTGTTGGCCTATAAAACCCCAGAATTTTCCGGTTGAGACTCGAAGCGCATTTGGCAGTTCAATTTCATGCATTGTACTCTTTTCGAGGATGATCGAGGAATGCGCCGTGAGATAAAGGGTATGTGGAGCTTTCGATCGTAGTTTATTTTACCAACGTAATGTCTATATAACGCCCTCCATGGATGCCCCTATTTGCTTACGGAACATCACATTCACCAATCTTTGGTAGAGTAGCTCAGCGTTTTTCGATCGAGAAAGGCATTACCGATATGATAGGTCCACTTGCCACTGTGACGAATGAGGTAGCTCTCTTGGTAGTCGGGGTCCATGCTGATTGCGACATAGCAGGAGAAAGCATCCATAAAGCTGAGGAGTTCATGGCCGGCTGTGGTGTCTACTATAAGGTAGATCCTAGGTAGAGGGAAACTATCTTTAGGGCATGCACGATTGACGTAAGTAAAGTCGATGCAAAGTCGCCATTACATCGTTAAACACTACTTGGTCGCGTTACGGCCAACCATTCGGGGTACTCCACCTCTCACGATTGCCCTTACTGGAGGAGCTTGCAAACCCTCCTCATTTATCGCTTTGCTGTCTTTTTGGGCGAAACTCCTTAACTTTGTATTTGGTTTGAAGGATGGATTGGCGTTTAGTGCGTGGTAGGTGTGTGGGGGTCGATCCACCTCCCATGCCGTCCCTCACCTTCCGCGAAGACATCCTTCGTTGTTTGAAGTGAGAATAAGGAGGGTGTGCGAGGTCTACGCGCTAACGGAGCCAATGTAGGCAAGGTGTTCGAGTTTATCATCCAGCTGCAGAGGCTCTGACTCTTAGAGACTCGGTCAGGGTGTTTACCTCGTCGCGTGTATTAGGGCTAGTCCACGTATATGTTGTCGGCCTTTTTGCTTCATTGATGTCGTGTAAGCTGTGGCTTTTTAATCAGAGTCCGTTGACTACTGCAAATCAACCGCGGAGCTAAAGTGGAGGTCAGTTGCCCGACGCCACTAAAATGGGGCGGGAGTCTCCTTTATGCGGGGAGCTCTACCAATTAAAATACTGCGTAAAGAGCATCCCCAGCGGTCAATTTATATTCAATATATCCAAGAATCAAATCACGCGAGTAATACGGCCATTTAGAGCTGTGATCTCTTAATACATACTAACCATGAAGTCAACTATATACCCAATAGTTCACGAGAGTTCGAAATGTTTTACTCTTATCTGACATAGCATTAAAATTAGGGGAAAATTCTAATACATTGTAGATATCGTCAAGCGAAGCCACAATCCTGGCTTTTCTTCTAATCCATGGTCTAGGATGAGTCTTCTCCTCGCACGCTCCTGTACTGTGAAAAGGGGATCCGCAGCGGGGTGAGCTAAAGCTACGATGGGAAAATGCGCAGAAGTGATTTGCTCACCGCTAAGTGCGGTCTTGATGTTCGATTTAAGCAACGTTGACGAATCGTGATGCTGAGATATGCGTGACCAGCTCAGATCCGAGCTCACCGACTCTCATAGCCTAAGCCTCGTATGAAATTATTAATTTATTAGTGGGCAGCCTCCGATGAATATATATATCAATTGGGCGCTCAGAAGCGATTGATATATATTAGTGTTTAATGGACTACCCTCCGATGAATAAATATCAGCCCCGGGCGCTCCGGCGGTTGATATATTCTTTGGGTAATGGACTACCCTCCGATGAATAAATATCAAAGCGGGCGCTCAGAAGCTGATTTGTTATATTATTTGATTTGGACTACCCTCAGATAATTTACATTTAGACTATCCTCCGAACCTTATTTCTCTAGACTCATCTCAGCTGCACTCATTCCACATATCCACTAGGATGTTCCATTTATCATGAGTCATATATCCGGTTCATTAGTGGTCGATCTAAATCATGCAAATATATATACATGAATATATTTACATAAAACTTTAAATACATCAAAATTAGCTATTGGTAATGATCATCTAAATATTTAATTTTAAATCACTCGGCGACCGCGCTCACTTCCGCAATATATATTTTAGAACCTTTATTAAGGGCCGTGAAACTTCGTTTACTATTCCCGGAGAAAATCCTAAAGCTCTGCCGGTTCACTTAGTGAACCCACAATCCACCAGCCATTCCCGGCCCCGAAACGCATATCAAGCGACATTTAATGCACAAATTAGCACCCATCACGAAGCCACGGCATTTGGTATTTGCGGGCGATCCGGCCCACGAAAATCGAGAATAAATTCCCCTGGTCGGTCCATGTTTGGGGCCAGAATCAACGACCCCTCACGGCCTCATTAACGAAACAGTCGAAAAACCCGCTAAAAATGGGAATAAAACACAAGTAGGGGAGAAAATCCTCACATCTTGGAGTTGTAAGCTTCATAAACCGGGGCCACGCGGCGGCACAACTCCACGTAGAGCGTTTCTCCCTCTTGCACGGCTGCTTGAAGCGGTTGGATACTCTATAGCAAATCTAGAGAGAAGCTTAAGCTTCTCTCTCTAAAAATGAATTCGGCTGCTACTGGACCTCCCTGCTTCCCCAAATCCACGTTTTTCTCTTGCTTTCAATTTGGGGAAGAAGGCCACTGCGGCACGTACTCTAAGTTCATAATCCATTTAATTCAGGTGTTTTCTTCTTTTACAGGTTTTGACAATTCCATTTTCACACCGATAAAAATCCATTTTCATAATTCTCTCTCATCTGGCTTTATGACACATTAATTTTTACCACTATGTGTCTTTAGGTAAGCATAAGAAATGGATTCTGACTTTTCCAGAAATCACTACGAGTGCCTCGAGAAGCGATCTGGGACTCGGTATCTGGTATTGCATTTTACGTGCTAACTGGGTATTTGAGGCGATTCCACGCCGGTACAATCCGTTTCATCATCCAGTGCAGAAATTAATTCACGGACTTTTAACGTAATTATAATTTTAATCAAAGTGATTTTGCCCTTATTTCAGAAATTGGAATTTCTCGGGTCTTACATTCTCCCCTCCTTAAAAAAATTTTGATCGAAATTGAGTTCCTCATAATCGCGCACATGTAGCCACAGCGCGCACTCTACCACATCATATGTAACTGATCATTTAAATTTTAAAGCGACTAAACTATGTACCTTCATCCTAAGCGAGAGGGATAGGTGGCGCATCGTGTCCTCGCTCCCACGTTGACTCCTTCACTCCACCCGGTGCGCCATAGCAGCGTCACTAGCCTCACGGTCTTGTGCAAGAGCACGATCGTATTGCCAGTACACACCGGTCCTCGCCGAAGGTCCTCGTGTCGATCACCATACGTCCCCGATCCACCACGCTTGATGGATGCGGGTATATCTCAGGGCGTGGAGCGTGAAACACCTCGTGGACTGGGCATGCTGGCGGTAACGCCCGCAGTGCTGTAACCGGTCACTATCCTCGAGTATCTCGAAAGGCCAATAAACCTCGCTGGCGATAGCTTCCGCGCTTGCGAACGACCCTCCTCTCTTTAGGATTCACGCTTCAAGAGCGTGATCACCAGCACTCGAACTCTAAGGGTCGACGTTGCACATTAGCATAGCTCTTACAGCCGGCTCACGGCGGGTGGGAGAACCATTGTCGTATCAAGCTCACCTTCTCGAGAGGTGTCTCTGTCACAGATGGGGACTAGTAGTGGAGCTCTCTTTCACCTCGATCCGACACCAGCATTGATCTACATGGCCTGATTACAATGCCTCATATGGTGCCATTCGTACTCATTTGTTAACTATTGGTGTGGCGATTTCTAAAGGAGCAATTAATCCCTCTACTTAATGATCCGGGACAGCATGCTGTGGCTTATGTCCTCACAACACTGTATGTAATCCCAGCCACACGTAACCTACACAACCCTTGCTTGTGTAAGCGCTAACCTCTCGAGTCCTGATCCTTGACAATCCAATGGACAGCCAATCTAGTCCATGTCATGAATGACATCCTATCACCCAGAGCCCTTGCCGGCAACAACACCGATGTAATTGCCACGAGGGGTATCCCAAATAAAGTCACTCCCGGCTCCTATCACTCAACTCTAAGTCTACATGTGATAATTTAACGTGTGTTTTCATCTAGAGCAACATAGTGCTTGGCTTACACTTCAAGCACTGCCATTCTCGCAGAAATTCGGGATATCTCCACAAGGTCTCTTACACACAACTCAGGATTCTCACCATGAGCGGGAATCTTGGAATCTCTCACTCATAATCCCGACCTATGGGGTCAAAGCTTTCTCCTACACACCTGGGGAAGAACATCTATACCTAAGCTTCTCTAAAGGCCTTAACCTCTAAGCCCCGAATCGATCGCAGTGTCGGTATGACAACCCGGCTGGAGTCACCGTGCGACAATCCGATGGTTGTCAACTTATCCATGTCAAACGACCGAAATCCAACAACCAATATCTTGCCCATCACCACCCTAAGGTCCACTCGCTCCGCGCGCAACTACGTCATCCACGACTTGGAGCCCCACACTCGGCCCTCGGCTACATGTATTCTTTGGAAGTCGCTTGTATAACACCCGGCTGAAGTGGTCCCTCTAAGCACTTACTAGGGTGTGGAGGAATAGTATATATACTCTCTGTCCTCTGACCAGGCCCAGGGAGGCTGCATTGTCCCAATGCAGCTAGGATCCTGTCTGCAGGCGATCCTAACTAAGTACTCGATCCCCAGACTGATCCTGAAACTGGTGTGAAGCCCGAGTCTTGCACTCTTATACGAACTGGGAGAAGCTGATCCTCCCTCTTGTTACCAACACCTGTATCCTGTGTGTTCCAGGCATCCTCAATCTCTCTCTATGGTCGGGGCCGTCCCTGACCGTGGAGTCCAGTATCAGTAAGGCCCGGAATCTCTCTCTCGTATCTCGAAGATTGGCATTCGATTGTCCAAAGGCACATCGCAGTAAACTCAAAGTGCCCTGCGGCGTCTAAGCGTTGTTTAGGGATATCCATTTCCCTAACCCTCAGTTGATGGTAACCAGTGCGGAGGCCTATCTTGGAGTAGACACGCGCTCCTCTCAACTGGTCAAATAAATCATCAATCCTCGGTAATGAATACTGGGTCTGGATGCATAACCACTATTCGTTAATACGTAGCCAATGCCGCAATCGAAGAGGTCTTGCCCCTCTTAACCGCGAATAGAACCTAAGCGCCGTGGCGAGAGTACTTGGTCTAATAAGCCTTGTCCAGCAGCTCTGTGTAGTTGGACTCACGAGTTCACAGCCCAAGCGGGTGCCATCCCATGCTAGTCATAGAGATGGCGAAATACCAGTGTAACTGTTAGTCTCTTTGCCTCTGTGGGGTAGTCGGGTAGCTGTCTGGGGCTTTTATCCTGACTACTTTACTGGGGTAGATTTAGTATGGTCTCACCTCGTCCTCCGTCATGAGGCTAGCTAATAAACCAGCTAGCTATCGCGACACTTGGACTGAAGTATCTTGCATCTGAGAAAGTATGGTGGCACTGAAATACCACGGGTGCAGATCCTGTGGTGGCGGGCGAGTGATATCTCTCTATCTGATGGTGACACTGTGGTCATGGGTCGATCGTCTCGCTCGATGGAATTTAGGCGGGCTTGCTGTAGTATGGGTGGTCCGTCTGGAGTGACCTCAGAACTCACGAACATGTCATGATCTCCGGGATCCAGCGTGGTGAGTCGGATCAACTCATGGCCTCGTGCATCATCAAGTCATGTCTCAGCCATACAAATCACTGGGGAGAACTCACATCTGTAAACTCTCTAGGATCTGAGGATCTTTGCCATTTCTGCATATCAGCATAGACTCGTTCTCAGACTGGGCAGTGGAGCTGATCTCGATGGGATGTGGAATTCGATAAGCGCTCAACGCTGCCAGTTGCGAACCATTGGTCTCACCCACCGCGGAATCTTTTCCCATTGTGGAATATTACAGGATGATGCATTTCGAAGCTGAGGGGTTACTAAGGATACTACCATCTGCCATATACGGCTGTTGCTATGAATTCAGTGTAACACCCTCACCGACACCGACCGAAAGTATCGCTTGATTAACTCTTGGTGGTGCTTTTGAGTATAAGTCTGGGCGTCCTCGTGTCCTGTCACTCCATAATAATTTACATGATCCCAACTGACAACAAAGATAATTTAGCTTTTCCGTTTGGGTCTGACTTTGTAATCTGAATCTTTGATTTTCAATGGAGCTTGATCAGCTCTGGCGGGCAGTTCGTTTCTGATCAGTTGTAATTTGTATCAAATTCGTTAAATTCTCATGAATTCTGAAACCAATTGTTTGTTGAATCTGAGATTATGATTCTGACATGGCATTCGCCACGTTGCTGCTGTATCACCTGTAGTATAATTTGTGCGCCAACTAAAGCGCCGATCTTGTTTTCCAGTGATGAAGTTAAAATCGATCTGATGCATCTCTCAGACGTAACAACGCTGGGGACACTAATCATGCACATAACTTCTCGGTGTATCTTTGCAATCAATTTCGGCGTTTAAAATATTGTTTCAACAAAATTTTACTAATTTTATTTTTGAAAATTTTATTTTTTCGAAAATTTTATCAAAATTTATTTGATTTTTATTTGAATTTAATAAATATTTTTTTTGAAAAATTTTGTTTTACAATAAGCAGTGTTCGCATTTGGTGACTCGAAGCGGTAGCGGATCGAAAATGGGCGAGTGCGGGTGCAACGCCCCGAGCCGGCCGGCGCGATGCGCCCCGCGCCACGCGACGCCCGCGCCCGCTCCTGCTTTGCCGCTCACGCCCGGTAGCGCTGCGCCGCACTTTGCCGCGCCGCATGCAGCGCTGATTACCGTAGCCCGGCTGCGCGCGTCACTGGCGCCGCGCCGCCGCGCGCGGCGCCCGCGCCCGGCGCCGCGCGCCGCGCTGCGGGTGCACTGCCTTGGCGCCCGGTATCCGATAATATTTGCTACGATGGTTGTATTGTGGCTTGGCTGAGCCTTTGTATTACGTCTGATCCAGCCCGTACCTAACCCGCACTCTTTGTATTACAACTTTGCGGACCTCACGTCTGATTTTGACCACTTCCCAGCGCAATACAATTTTGGCAATTGCAGCTTAACTACTGTATTCACGCATCTGAATTTTTTTCTTTGCAGCCTGAGTAGAGCGATAGCCCATTCGATTTTTTTCTGCACAATTTTTTTCAATTTTTAACAATAATTATTCTTATTTTCAATTATTTGTGTCCCAAAAAATCACTAAAATCACTAAAAAAAATCGATTTTTTTCATTTTCTTGGACACTCAATAAATTCATAAAAATTTATTTTCTCCATTTCTTAAATTTTACACCATATAAAACCTTAGAAAATTATTTTCTCACTTCATAACCAAATAAATTTACAAAATTTATTTTCTTTTTCCAGTTTTCCACTGAAAAATTTTCTCCACTCAAATAAATTTATAAAAATTTATTTTCTTCTATTTTCTTCAATTCCCATCCAATAAATTTATTAAAAATTTATTTTCCTTCATTACATTCGGTTTTGTACACTATACCACTCCAGCATTTTCATCTTCCTTAACTCGTCGATGGCTACAATCACCAGCACACAACATTATATAACATTACAAACCATGTTATACACACGATCACCAATTAATTCACAAAATCACACAAAACACATCAACGCGCGTGCATGTAGTGTTCTAGTTTTGTCAGTGATTTTCTAGGTAATCTCATACCTACACTTTATCAAATCGAGCCACACTGAGTGATGGATACCCAAACAGAGCTCCACTGGGTAGGTATTACTGGCTACGATGCAATTTGTGACACACCTAATCCCGAGGGTCCGTTGACTACCACCCGTCGACCAGCGAATACGAAGTGGGTTGGGTTACCCGGCGCCACTTTAGAAAATCGGGCGGAGTCTCGCTTTGTACGGGAGCTCTACCGGTCAGCTCTGCATGAAGCATCCCCCAAGCAGGTCGATTTATATTCAATATATCCGAGAGATCAAATCCACATGAGTAATAAACTTCATTTAGGCCCACAATGATCCCTCATAATACATACTAACCATGAAGTCAACTATATACCCAATAGTTACAAGAGTTTCAAATGTTTACTCTTATCTGACATATATTAAAATTAGGGAAAATTCTAATACATGTAGATATCGTCAAGCGAAAGCCACAATCGGCTTTTCTTCCACAATCCGTGGTCTCTAGGATGAGTCTTCTTCTCTACTTGCGGCTCACATTACTGTGAAAGGGGATGCAGCCAGGGAGTGAGCTAAAGCTCGATAGGAGAATCACCACCAAGTGGGCTACTCGCCACCTAAGTGCGTCTGATGTTCGATTTAAACAAACATTCAAGCAAATGCATGATCCTACTTGAATGTCTACGTGACCAACTCGGATCAGAGCCCTCACCGACTCTCTCACACTGCGCCTAAGCCTCGTATGAAAAATTATTAATTTATTGGTGGGCAACCCTCCGGGTAGACATATATCAATTGGGCGCTCAGACCCGGTGTGTATATATTAATTGTTGTGTGGACTACCCTCAGATGAATAAATATCAAGCTGACGCTCAGACGGTTGTTATATTCTTTAATTTAATGGACTACCCTCCGATGAATAAATATCGAAATTTGGGCGCTCCGGCCCGGTTGTTATATTTATTTAGTTTGGACTTCACCTAGATAATTTACATTTTAGACTACCACTCGAACATTTATAAGGCTAAATACAAATGCATTAGTTCTATGTACTGGGATAATTTCGGTCTGTATCGAATCACATGTATGCCGGTTCCAATTCGGTCTAAATCACTGCAAATATATATACATGAATATATTTACATAAAACTTTAAATCACACATCCAGAATTAAAGCTACTTGGGCTAATGATCATACAGAGTAATTTAATTTAAATCACTTTCACGGCCAACTTATGCTCACAAAATATATTTTAGAACAACATTTAGGGAATAGTGAAACCTCGTTTACTATTCAGAATCACCTAAAACACCCCGATTTCACTTAGTGAACCATAAATCCTGACCGTTCATTCAAAGCATATCAGCAGCTTTAATGCACAAATTAACACCATCGCAGCAAACGGCCCTAATTATTTCGAGGCGGAGTCACGAAGCCATGAGAAAATCTAAAATAAATTCATGAATTTGGTCAGTGTTTTGGGACCGATCAAACGGCCCCTCACGGCCTCAAACTAACCGAAACATCGAAAAACCCTTAAAAATGGGAATAAAACACAAGTAGGGAGAAAATCCTACCTCTTGGAGTTGTCAAAAACTACGCAAACGAGTCCCACGTAACTCTTTCAGCGTAGAGCGTTCTCCCCTCTTGCAGCTGCCTTAAGTTGGATCTCTAGCAAATCTAGAGAGAAGCAAGCTTCTCTCTCTAAAAATGGTCGGCTGCTCCCGGACACCTCCTGCCTCCCCAAATCACGTTTTCTCTTGCTTTCAATTTGAGGAAGAAGGCGGCTGTAGCCTTTTTGGCTCCTCTAGGTTACTTAATCCCATTTAATTGATTAATTTTCTTCTTTTACCGAGTTTTGACGACCGACACTACCTCGGCCGTCAGTTTTTCGTAATTCTCTCTTCATCTACTCATGACACATGAGGTACATACTATATTATTGCCTTTAAATCGCATCAATCGATTCTGACACGAAATCACGTGCCTCGAAAAAGCGATGCCGACTCATTGTCTCGAATATTACGAATTTTGCGTGCTAACTAGATATTTGAGGCGATGGCCAGTACGATCCGTTTAAATGTCAGAGTCTGAAAATTAATTACGGACTTTTACGTAGTATAATTTTAATCAAAATTACGATTTTGCCCTTATTCAGAGAAATTGGAATTTCACAAAGGTCTTCTGATAACACTCCACGGCCATCTCTGTTGGTCTCAACCGAACCATTCCTACTCCGTTTATGGTAGGAAACTTGATCACCATGTGGTAGGAGGGGTGGCTTACATGGCGTTGAAGTGCGCACAATAACAAGTTATATGAGCGGAGGGGACATCTGCTTAGAAACTTCTTGTAAGGTTGTTATTTGGCGCGAAGTCTCCCGAAGTGAGAGCAGTTGTATGGACTGGTAACACTTTCTCTCGGGAGAATCCTCGGCGTAGGTGGAGTTGGTTCGAGCTTCTCCACTTTCGATGTCGTTTGTCAAGGCGATCACGAAGATGATGTAATTTGAGCTCCCATTGTCGACAAGGACCCGGTGGATTGTTTTGTTAGCCACAACTGCCTTTATTACCAAAGGATCGTCGTGGGGGTGTTGACATCCCTCCAGGTCTGAATCTGAGAATGTTATGGCGGTGTCGAGTCAAGGTAGCTTGAACACTGCTTGCACTTCTATTACCTCTCCTAACCTGATGCTACACAGATGAGCCTTCTGCGGCGGACGGAGAGATCACATGGATTTCCCTCAAGGTGTTGATCTTTGATGGCTGCCGTGCTTAGGCGGTGGTGGGCTGCGGCAGTCTTGACAACCGAAGTATGTAGGCGGCGGAGATGTCCCCGTCGAGATCGTGTTCTATTTCGCTTCTTGAGTATACAATCGTCGGATTCGATGCGGGTGGTCCCTTAGCGGAACTCATGGTACAGTGTTATCTCTTTTTTGGTAGAGTCTGTTCTCATATGGGATGGCCATCTTAGGAATTTCTCATGTTGTGCCGGCGCCAGGGCCTGCGTCTTGTGGTACATCGAGGGGGTGAGCGGCGAGGTGAATGTCCCCGTTGGCGTAGCTCAGTGAGGTGGTCTGGGGAGGTCTCTGATGCTTCCTCGCCTCTTCGAGGATCGTTGCCTATCCTTCCTTGAAGATCTCTCCCGATTTCTTTGTCTCCTAAGGCTTTGCTCAGCGTCGATCTGCTCTTCTTTCCTCATGGGTTGAGAGCTTCTTTCTTGGATGTAAGGGGCTTCTTCGTAGTTAATGTACTTCCGCTTTAGCGGCTTTCCCTCATCCGTGTTTGTTTGAGGATTCTTTGAAATGGAAAACATCAAATCTTTTGACTGAACTCCTAGCCCGGCGATGAATGCGGTGACATCAAACTTCTCGTCCGGTACATCTACCTTTAAAGACTCAGCATTGAATCTCTGGACATAAGACATCAGGCTTTCTTGCGGGCTCTGCTTTATGGTCAGCAGGTGATAACTCGTCTTCCTGTATGTTCTTGACAGACCCCACTTCCCTAGTGACGAATCTGCCGCGACTCGCATTAACCTCCCGGCTGGCTTCGCTCGGCCCGACAAGTTACCTACCATGAAGCTAAGCCATTAAAAGCTAGCGACGTATTTGGAAATCGTGGGTTGTAAAATTTTCACTTTTACATCAAAATCACCTTTAGATTCAGCGGATCCGTGACATAACGGCGCACGATGGTGACCCAAAATACAAAATACTGTATAAAAAAATACCGCTCCGATGTTTCCGAATGTCGGCTTCTGACAATAAAGGACCTCACGGTCCTCATCAAAATAAGATAAGGATCAATCAACACATAATTTTGGCCCACATAACTTTGTTTCTTAAAACCATGCATGCATATTTCCTGAAAAGATATTTACATATACAAAATGTCACATTTAAGTTTTACTAGTTTTAATTTACACCTTATCTTATATACTTAATCACGACATAGCGTCTAGGGTAGGGGATCACACAGGAAGGAATCTTTCGGCTTCGGCACACTTTTTGAAAAATTATTTTTAAAAAGCGAGAAAGCGTAGGCAAGCAGATTTCAGTGAAAATCTTATAAGTTTCCCAAATATTCTTTATTTCTTGTATGTCACCTCCCAATGAAAATCTGTCTGAAATGGTTGTAAAAAAGCTTGTTTATAAATTGAATTTTTGTTCCATGAACCATTTTTCTAAAGCTGTCAACTATATTTGTGGCTAAGCGTACGGCTTCATTGTGGCCCATTTCGAGTGGTGGTTAATATCTGAAAATGTTATCTTTGGAAATCAAATTGCAACCACTTTATTGGCTATGCATTTTAAAATACCACTAGGCGTGATGCCACGGAACCTCGAAACGACATCGGTAGTGAACCTCGGAACACTACCCGGCTAAGATAGTCCGGTGAACACGGCGGGATCTACATAGCATAATGGAACCTCGGAACCAAAATGCTCGGTGATGGAACCCACCGGAACGAGACCTCATCGCTATGTACTAAGTCGGCGCGCTAACTATATACTGAATGGTCGGCGACTCACTATATATTCTAGATCCTAAACCCGATTTAGAGCCAGAAGACCCGATATAGTTAGTATCATAATATCTCATAAGCGATTGCCATGCACAATCCGAAATACATCGGCCCAGGAAGGCGAGGCTATGCCATCTAAGGGTTTTGCTAAACCGGGCCAAGCGGATTTCTTAAATACGAAATCCCGAACTTTTAATGAGTATAACAATTGGGAGGTAAAAAAATGCTTTATAAATTTATATTTTCAGGCACTTTACAAACTTATGGTTAAAACACTTTTGTTTTAGAAAAATTTTGAGTACTCATTTTTCTCGACTAATTTCTTACAGATTCTTGTCGAAAGCACTCTAGATTCTCGTCGGTTGCTCAAATCGCCCTACACAATCCATCACAATGTAAATGCCCTCGATCCGGCGTTTTAACCATAAAACATACCGCAGGGCTTTCAAAGTGACTATATCGAGCGAACTTCGATTCTAACAAAGCTTTACGTGCTGGTGCATTCGATAAGGACATCGATAATATGATGTGAAATTGACCAAAATGTCCTGATTCGTACCCATAAAAACTATACGTGTTGGCAAACTTTTATTTCGAGGACTTTCCGGAGAGTCTAAAATACCCGAAACATTTTGAAAATTCACAATCCGACTTGTCCAGGCTACACTTTCTGAAATTTCAACCCCTGGCTATTAAGAGTCCGAGAAATTCAACATGAGCGTAGAACAGTCAAAATTCTTAAAAATTCCTAAACTCAGTCTAGTATTTTGGAATTTGTAGTTTCACGACTAACTTCACGATCTTTAAGAAAATTTCAAGCCATTATATATAGCATTTAGGCTGAAATAACACAAGTAGGTAAATTTTCTACCTTTTTAAGTTTGACAAAAGATTAAGATGTTAATTTTGTCGTAGCTCTCGTCGTATGCGATTTGCCTTACTATAGACGAAAATCTACGATCCGATTTCCATAAATCTGAGAAAGAAACGAAGAAAAGAATAAAAAAGAAAAATCGCCCGTCACCTCTCTCAGCGCTCGATGCATCCGTGTCTACGTTTGTCTTTTATGTTTTTTTTTAATTACTATTATTATTATTTTTTTCATATACGATTTCTATTACCCCATTCGGGTTCGTTTTTGTCCCAAAAAATTTTATTTCTTTTCAGTTCACTTATTTTAAATGAACTTTAACTCAAGGCATTTTCTAACTTCTGAGATTTTTGTAAAAATCTGGATTCACTGAGTCCGCAGCGATTTATCGCGAAATTAAGTAAAATATTCATTATCTACCGAGCCGACGAAACTGCCGGGTTACTAGATTCCTTGAGGCGAACTTAGCGGCCTGATCCACGTTTAAAGTCATCGAGATCTAAGAAATTTAGAACTTCCACGAGAACTATTTGACAATTTATTATTATTATTTTACTATTTAAACTTCCATTAATTATACTTTCACCCCTCCGCACCCTTAATTACAAAAGTGTCACAATTCTTTAAAAAACTTTAGTTTTGTCATACACAATGACTTGCCTTGATGCACATAATGCGCCCGCTACGATTACATATGCGTGCACGCTTCGGGGCGGGGTGTTACAAATCCCTCATCACTTTAGAACATTTCGGTCGCCGAATGAACAAACTAAATTCAGTAAAATGAAAATGCCTCATTAAGAAAATAATTGAGATGCGACGGTGCATCCCGAGCCCTACGGCTCCTAAGTAAATTTGCCTCCCTCTCATGATTCCTCCGAGGACTTTAGCAGAAGAGGTACTTTACTCTCGACACTTGTTCCTTGCGATCTACAATGCACGGTGTTTTCCTCATAAGTCGAGGTTCTCCTTTAGGCCCACCTTCAGTGCTCTCTCACCACATGTGAAGGATGCAGAATCGCCTTAAATGCCAGTAAACCATTAGATGTCGATGAATCGCGTGGCTACGGGGGTAACCCGACTATAGCTAAAATTAAGCACTTACTCCACACCAAATCTCATAAGGTCCTATATCTTGGGTGAGCACCTCGTTCCCAAATCTCAAAACACCTTTCAAGGGGAAATCTTCAAAGAATCGATCACCTATCTGAATTGTGAGTCACCGTGACGGTTATCCGCATAACTTTTAATACATCTCTTCTTATTTTCAAGTTATCACGGGAACGGCTTTCACTTTTTGAAGTGATCTGCACTAATTCTGGGCCTACTAGTCTTCTCTCACCAACCTCATCCCAGCATACTGGAGTTCTACATTTCCTACCATACAGTGCCTCAAATGGAGCCATTTCTATCTTGGCTGATATTTGTTGTGAAGCGAACTCCATTAATGCAGTGAGTATCCTAACTCCCTTGAATTCCATTACCTGAAGCTCGGCATATCCTCTAACGTCACAGACCGTGCCTCTCTGGTGACCATCCGTCACGAGGATGAAATGCTGTGCTGAAATGTAAGGCGAGTACTGGCACTGCTGTAAACTAGGCCAAAACACTTTGGATGTGAGCGTGGGAATTTTCCGATCGACACTATCGAAGCTGGAACCCCATGTAATCTAACTATCTCTCACATATAATTTAGCCAACTTATTATGAGTTCAAGCTCTCATTTTACTAGCGGGGAGAAAATGCGATTTAAGTTAGTCTATCACTATAATCCATATGGCATCGTGTTGTCTCCGAGTTCTCGGCTTGGTAACAAAATCCATAGAAATCTTATCCCACTTCAAATACGGGGTCGGAGGCGTATCTTTCTGCGGGCTTATGGTGCTCTGCCTTTACCTGCTGACAGGTTAGGCATCTGGATACGAAATCTGCAATTTCCTTTTTCATGCCCTTCCACCAATAATGCTCCTGGGGTATGATACATCTTGTGCTACCACGGGGTGCAGCATATGCGAAAGAGTGACCTCTTCCATGATTTCCCTTTTAGTTCACTATTTCGGGTACACACATTCGACTCCCTCAACTATTACATCATCGTCTCGTGAGACTGGACCTACCACCTCGTCTACGCCCTCAACTTAATCATCTCACGAAACACCTTTTTTGACCTTCCTTACGATGCGATCACGAGGAAGGAGACCAACGTAAAATGATGCAGCGGTGTCCACGTATCAGTACTTGCAAGCGAACTCCCCAGATCTCCCAGCTCATCAGCAAGTAGAGATATCTTGTCTCTGGAGATAAGCATAGGAACCCTACGGTTTCCGGCAAGAGCATAAACCCTCATTTGGCCTTCCGGGATGTTGCTCTATAGTGCAATCACTAATCCTTAATGCGAAACTCTGACCAGAGCCGCACTTACTTAAGTTAAGCTATTTACGGTAAGATATATTGCGGGGCTCTTATGATGATGAATATGGAGCAAGGAACACCATATAGATAATGTCTCGGATCTTTCGGCCGAAAACCAGCTTCTTGCTAGTTCTAAATCATGGGCCGGGTGAAGTTCTGCTCGTGCTTCTTTAGCGGCAGGGAAGCATAAGCTATCACTACCATCTGCATCAAGCTCACCTAACCCTTGTGGAGGCATCACTATATACCACATAGCGAGTCGCTCACGGCGTGTTACTAACATCATGGAGTACATCGTCAATCTATCTCGACTCCTCAGAAACTATGCTAGCAAGTATCGACCACTCAATTTACGATCCTTTTGCAATAGATTGGTCAGCGGGTTATATCTTGAAAATCCATCAACAAATTTCTGTAATAACACGCGATCCATGGCTAGGAACTTAGAGAGCATTTGTGTGGGTGGCTTCCAGGTCCACTATAGCTTCAATCTTAGGATCCACGCTAATACCTTACGCCGGAAATGACATGACCCAGCTACTTTGTGGCAGCCCGCGCCACTAAACTTAGCGTATAAGCGACGCTCTGCAGAAATACATGATGCGTCGGGAGATGCTCTACATGTTCCTGGATTGTGAGTACACTAGAATGTCATCAATGAATACGATCTGACTTATCTAAATACGGTTGAATACCATGTTCATCAAATCCATGACGGAATTTGGGGGAATGGCGTGAGTCGTCAGAACAACATCAAGACTCGTAGTGACCATTATCTAAATCTGAAGCGATCTTAGAAACATCATTCTCCCGGACCTTCAGCGTGGTAGCGACCTTAGGTCAATCTTAGAATATACGAGATCACGCAGGTGAATTGAATGGCTCATCTATCTGAGGGGCGGGATCTTTGGTTCGCGTGTGTGCCCAGGTCGGTGTCACATGAATCTATACACACAACCGTAAGCTTCCATCTTTCTTCTTCTGAGAAGAAGGCTGGAGTTCCCCCACGAGTGAGTTACTGGTCAGGAATGAAACCCTTGTTTAGCAATTCCTCCAATTGTGCCTTCAATTCTTTCAACTCTGTTGGCGCCATTCTGTATGGAGGAATGGATATTGGTTCGGTCCCTGGAATCAATTCAATAACAAACCTGATTGCTCTATCCGGGGTAAACCTGAAATATCATCTGGAAAGACATCTGGAAACTCTTTGACTATGGGGATGTCTTCGGCCGTGTCCTCTTGTGCTCCCTATCCACTCTAGATGCCAGCTAACCTTGAACCTTTACGAAACATTTCGAGCGGTCATGGCATTAATGAGACTAGAGGCGATCTCTCTTGATTCCCGAAATATCACGCTAGTTCCTCTCGAACGATCTTACTTCTTTCTTATAGCAATCTAAGGTGGCTCTATGCTTGGATAACCGGAGTCCATACCAGGAACTATATCTTGAAATCATGGATACTTAACACTATCAAGTTTCTTCGGAAAATCCTTGTCTGGATCCTGCTAATACGCTACGGAACTATCCTTTTGGATATCATAGTATCCCCATTAGATGCGGAAACCACCATACTGACCATATGGCGGGACTCTATGCGGTGCCTCTCGGTGAATGATGCGAAATAAATGAATGGTGGCTCACAGATCCACCAATGCATATGCATCATGATCATAAGCGAAATCATACCGATGTCGGCGTCACGGTGATGCATGCGCCTCTGGCGTGGCGACTGAAAATATCGGGCACGAGTCACGGGTATCATACGTATCCCGACCCGATCGGGATCTTTGCCTGCGCCTCGTACTTTACCGCGACCTCTACGGATCTTTGTCACGCCACCTCTTGCTGAACCACCCCTACCGGCTGGTTGGGACGGTAGTGCACGGGGTGGATGCTCTTTGTGCCTACCTGGGAGATCTCTCCCCAACTACTAGTTGTGGACAGTCCCGGATAAAGTGACCTTCTTGCCCGTAATGGAAACATCTTGATAACTACTGGGTAAAATCCTATACGTAAATGCACCTTCGGAATTGGTCGAGTGACTCTTGGCAAAGGGTGTCTCCTCTTAATGGCCTCCCACCGGGTCCTTGGCCACAGGTACCATCAAGAACCCACTGAAAGAGGACTTCTGCTCATGAACACCCGTCAACGCATAAATTTCACTAACCCTGTCTAGCCATAAGTATGTTGTCTCTGAGTCGCCGTTACCATCATAAGTTTTAGCCCCTAATTTTAGAGCGTGTTCTATCATGCCCTACGCTCTCTTTTGGAACAAAGGTGTCCCCAACGGGTGGCTCTTGTAACAATCTGTATAACGTCGTCGTCAGTGCCGCCGCTTTTGGGTGCGGCCCTCGATGGTTACAACTGAGGGCTGATTCATTGGAAGCATTCGGATCTGAGGGTGTGCTTTCAGGCATATCTCTACGAGGTGGTGCCTTCGGTCTTGGAAGTCCTAGATCGACCTCGTCGAACATAATCTTTGTGTGAATTTCAAGATTAAAGATTCGGTGACACTTTTCAATATCTGGTGCATGCAAGGATTAGCAAAACAATGTAGGTTGCGATAGAAAAATCATTATAAAAACAATTCTATAGGAAATACTATGGAAGCAGCGTGAAAAACCGGCCGAACTATCGCACTGGCTGCTCCCGATACCAGCTTGACGCCACCCCCTTCCTAGTGACAAGAAATCTGTCGGCAACTCCACAGTAACCTCCCGACCCGAGCTCGCTCGGTGACCAGTTACCATGAAACTAAGCCGGGTTAAAACTCTTTTTGTTGTATTTGGAAAGCGTGGGTTATAAAATTTTTCACTTTTCATCAAAATCACCTTTAGATTTAGTGAAAATCCGACATAACCTTAATGCATGGTGGTCAAACCCAAAATACAAAATCACTGTATAAAAAATATACACTCGATGTTTTCCAAATGTCAATGCAATGATAAAGACCTCACGGTCTCGTGAAAATATAGATAAGTCGATCGACATAAATTTTTGTCGCGACTGTTTTCTCAAAACCATGCATGCATATTTTACAAAGATATTTACATATACAAAATGTCACATTTTAAGTTTTACTAGTTTTAATTTACACCTTATCTTATATAATCACGGCCGCAGCGTCTGGGGCGAGGATCACGAAAGGTCTTTCGGCGACCTGCACTGAAAAATTATTTTAAATATGACGCATCGCCAGCGGCTCGATGAGTACTATAAGTTAAAAAATGTTGTTGTTTCTTGTATGCACTCCCCCGATATGAAAATCTGTACATAAATGGTTGTAAAAGCATTTATGAAAAGCCCAGTTTTTGCTATGAAAACCATTTAAAGCTGTCTTGAAAACTATTTTGTTGCTAAAGCGTGAGAAAACTATTTATATTTGCTAAAAGCCCATTTCGGTGGTGGTTAATATCTGAAATTGCTATCTTTGGAAATCGAAGTACCAACCAACGTGGCCCATTTAAAAATACCCTAGGCGTGATGCCCGCGAAACACCGAAGCGACATTGGTAGTGAACCTCGGAACACTACCCGACTAAGATGGTCGGTGACGCGGCGGGATACATATAGCGTAATGGAGCGCCGGAGTAAAATGCTGGTGATAGAACCTCGGAACCAACACCTCATCGCTATGTACTAAGTCGTACGCGCCCCAACTATATACCGAATGTGCGAGAGGCGACTCATATATGTGAATCTAACCCCCGATTACTTGACGAACGATATAGTTAGTCGCCAATATCATAACCCACCGTACACAATCCGAGAAATACATCGGCCCAGGAAACTGAGCTGTGCCATCTAAGGGTTTTGCTAAACTAGGCTAAACCGTTTCTTAAATACTGAAATCGAACTTTTCTGCTGAGTATAACAATTGGGAGGTAAAAAAAATGTTTTATAAATTTATATTTTCAAAGCACTTTACAAACTTGTAATTTAAACACTTTTGTTTTAGAAAAGTTTTGATACTCACCTTTTTCTCGACTAATTTCTTTACAATTCTTATCGGCGCTCTAGATTCGTCGGATGCTCGAATCGGCTTACACAATCAGGACAAAGTATGAAAATGCCCTCGATCCAGCGTTTAACCATAAAACATACAGGGGCTTTCAAGTGAATATATCGAGCGAACCGATTCTAACAAAACTTTGCATTGCTAGTCCCATTCGATAAGGACACTTCGATAATATGATAATATGAAATTAGCCAAAATGTCCCTTTACACATTAAATGCCCCATAAAAACTATCTGTGTTAGCAAACTTTTGACTGAGGACTTTCGGATAGTCTAAAATACGAAACATTTTGAAATTACGTCGGAGCTTGTCAGGCTACACTCTGAGAATTTCAACCCAAGCGTTCGAAAAGCAGGTCCGAAATTCATACATTTGTCAGAACCACGATCCGAAAATACCAAAATTCCTGCTTCGATCTAAAAATTTGGGGCCGAGTTTCACGACCTTTCACGGTCTTTAAGAAAATTTCAAGCCATTATATAGCATTTAGGCTCGAAATAACACAAGTAGGTAAATTTTCTACCTTTTAAAGTTTGACAAAAGGTTAAGATATTGGTACCTATGCGTAGCTCTCGTCGCGTATACCAATTTTGCCTTCTGCTCCGACGAAAACCTACGATCCGATTTCCATAAATTTGAGAAAGAAACGTAGAAAAGAATAAAAAAGAAAAATCGCCCCTCACCTCTCTCCAACGCTCAGTCTGTCCGTCTCCTACCGTTTGTCTTTTATTTTTTTTTTAATTACTATTATTATTTTTTTTTTCATATACGATTTCTATTACCCCATTCGGGTTCGTTTTTGTCCCGAAAAATTTTATTTCTTTTCAATTCACTTATTTTAAATGAACTTTAACTCAAGGCATTTTCTAACTTCTGAGATTTTTGTAAAAATCTCGTTCCACGAAAGTCCACATGACAATTTATCATAAAAATTCGTAAAATATTCAAACTATACCTGAGAATTTGTGAACAAGATTCTTAAAGATTCAGCGAGGCAAGCTGCCAGCCTTGATTCGACGATAAGTCAGAGATACAGAGAATTTCGGGCTCTGAACTATTTTGACAATTTATTATTATTATTTTACTATTTAAGCTTCCATTAATTATACTTTCACCCCTCCGCTTTCCTTGGTGCAAAAGTGTCACGAATTCTTTGAAAACTTTACAATTTTATCCTTTCTGATGACACTTGATGCTTTCGCTATCAGCCGCTAAGTTATGCTCTTTGTGCACCTTCTCGAGCGAGGGGTGTTCTGATTCGAAACTCGGTAAAAGTGGGAGGCAGATACGATAGAGAGCTCTCGTAAGGAAGCGAGACGGGTGGGATCCTATTAAACGAGCAGCGGCCGCGGGCCTTTTGATTTGATAGCGAAAGGCTACCGTCGCGAGGTGCGGTATATGCGGTTTCAAGCCTGGTTCTTATAAGTGTTAAGATGGTCGACAGGATCCTTTGTTCCATCGAATGCCTCTATTTGCGGGATCCGGAACTTGGCTGGAAGGCGGAAATGTAGCACCTCGGTGTGAAACGTTGACTCGAGTTTGCTGCGCGGGGTGTCCATGGAGTGCGGCGCTCGGTATTTTATGACTTCCTTCATGTGGGTAGGCTCTGTTTGGATACCCTTGAACGCTGTTCTGTGATTGCTCACGTTCTTTCTTTGAGAAGGGGTCGGCTCATAAATTCAGAGTCCCCAGTATTGCTTCATTGCGCTCCTCTTTGGGAGCTGGTGAGGTCCATGCCCCACAGCTCGAGAGTTTGGTCACATACGCTTCTCGGGGGCAGGTGTGGTACGCTCTTCTGAGGGGTGGTGTTATGGCCTTCTTGGGCTTGTCGCACTTCCAGCGGGCGTTGCATCTGGTGAGTTTGCTTTGTTCTATCAAGGCGTTGGTTGGTGAGGCGGAGTGCCTCCCACCTCGTCCGTGTTGGCACCTGCTTGTCTCTAATGTGCCTCGGGAGGTGGTTATCCACCAGCGGTGGTCTTGCGATACGGAAGGATTGGCTTGGCTCCACCTTGTATTCAGCGTTGATATCGATTCTTGAGAGATCAACTTTATTTGTAAAGGCTATTCGTTCCCGCGAGCGGCGCCAAGCTGATGATGCTTTTTCAATCGGATTTTGGGTTGGAGCGTGTTGGGATCGTTGGCGAGGCTGGAGCCCCATTTGGGCCGGTCCCGTGGCTACGGGCGTTGGAGGCTCACTGTGAAATAAGGATCGGCGGGGCTCGCTCGTTGCCTCTCAATGCTGAAGTCCGAGTTCTTCTCACGATGAGAGAAAGATCAGCTAACGCCCAGAGGCGAGATGTTGCATCCTTTCACTAGATAGGGTGGCACAGTATTTATAGCATATATTTTTCCCAATTGGATGGTGGTAAGGATTCTCTCTCATTGGATTGGGGATTTTCTGCCCTTATCGTTATCAGATTAATAAGGAATAATTAGGGAGCAGTTATTGTGAATTATCTTACTTTCCTCATTAGTGGTTGGTTTGATTCTGGGATAAGCGGTTATTGGGAATTATCCCTCACTTCCATAATGATGAGATTTGGTTTGATTCTGAGGATATATGGGAACTTGAATTTGTTTGTCTTTGTGTGGGGCGAGCAGTGGGGCTCCGTTTTGGCGGTGCAGGACCGGGCGTTTCAATGAGCTTACCTTTTCTTGGACTTGGTGAGTGGGCTACACACCTATTTTAAACCCTATCAGGTAATATCAAATATATAAAAAAATTGTTTAGTTTCAAAAATATTTTATGTAGATATAAATATAGCTAATATTATGACTTTCTATTCCAAAAAAATTTAAATATTAAAAAATAGGTTAATGGGAAAGAAAAAAGCAAAATTACTTTTGAAAAAAAGCCCGATAAAGCAAGCTATTGGACCGGTGGTCTTGGTTAAGGTGTCGCCTACGTAGCCTAAACGCACTAAATTGAGTAATAATGTAATTTAAAAAATATATAATTTTTAATCCAAAACTTGAATTATTTGATAAATTCTATAAAATTTTTTCAGTGATGACTAAGAGACATAGAAACCAATGGACTCACGCCTAACACACATTCCACTAACTATATATATATATATATATATAGAAGAGAGAGAGAGAGAGAGAGGAGATATTCTAAACCCAATCAGAATCATTTGGCAGGAGGTTTGGACCTTTAAAAATTATTCCTGACTGATTCTCAGATTTTAAACTCTCTTTAGAAAAAAATCATTTTTCAATATAAGAGATCGAGAAAATGTTTTGTTGTCAGCATAATATTCATTTTAATGTCTTTAACTGAAATAAATTTTATAAATAAAATAAATTTATATGATGCTAAGCTAAATTTAGAACAGATGATAAATAGGTGTATTTATATCAAATTGAATAAGCTGACCCTAATACAAAAATTTAAAAAGAAATTCAAGACTTCAGATTCACCTCATATCATGCAAATGTACATTGCATTTATGTTAGGGGCTTGGTTTCTATGGAAACAAACAAAGCTAAAATTATGGGAACATCAATGCAAGGACTCCAAAAAAGTGTCGGCATTTCGCGAGATCCTTAAGGTTTATCGTCGTTAATTTCGAGTGCATATAAGTTAGTCAAGATGTCTGTAGCTGTGAGCATTAAGTTATCAAATCAGAAAAAAAAAGTGCCAAGCATTTGCAGCCTCTTTCAACCCAAATATCACACTTGACTGTTTCAGGAAGGGAATCAGCAACATGGAGCTGCTTCACCTGGTTAGAGAACTGTTGTAGATTTTTAATACTGAAGAAAATGTGGGAAAATGTCGGGGCATTAAGGTGGTACCCCTGCAGAATTTGTCATCCTAATTGTTGAAAATGCAAGATAAAATCTAGACGGGTCAACATGCAAAAGAATGAGACAAGATTCAAATACAGAGACTAACTTGCATGGTTTGGTGACGTATGACGTTAGATCAAATCAACCAAAATCTTTATTTTGGTTGTTTTGAGATATTATCTTTATTTTTTGGGATATTATTTTTATTTTTCATTATTGTTTGGGAAGTAATATTTTCTTTCATATTATTGTTTTGGGTCTTATTCTTTCCATTATTGTTTTAAGTATTATTTTAACCTGTTATTGTTTTGGGGGATATTATGTTATTTCCTCTTATACCTATATTATGTCTAGGGTATAAATAAATGTTTTAGAGTTTGTTTTATGGACTTTTATCGCTTTTATCAATTTATCAATAAAAATCAAAGCTTTTGTTTTATTTTGTTCTTTGGATTGAGAATTGGTCTCTTAGTTGAAATGTATTTTGTTGATGTTGTGTATTGATCAATTGCGCTACACGTTGCGTCAGGCGGTATCAAAGTAGGTTTCTCTCAATCGATGACTAATATTGGTACTAGTGATGGCAACCAATCACAAGATGGTGATCGAGATTGCAGGCTGTTTGGATCAATTAACAAACAGCAACAATCAATCCAAAATTTAACTCAGTAGTTGAAAACAATATAACCCCAATTGCAAGCGTTATTGAGGATCAATGGACAAGGGTGTAGGAATGACAATGAGGAACAAGGCGCAGGAATTAGCCCCGCTAGACCCACTTTTAATCACATTCCAAAAATACGAAATCAAAGAAGGTCAATCGTAGGATTTGATGACATTTTAGATGAGGATGTCGACTTTGGTGAATTTGCGAATCCACATGGTAGACAAAGAGAAGGAAGACAGTGACAACCAAACTATAGAGGCGACGACAAATACAAACAAAAGGTAGATATCTCTAACTTTAATGGTGATCTTGATATTTAGGGTTTTTTCGATTGATTGGTAGGAATTGTGATTCTTTTGAATATCTTGCAGGTTTCAGATGACATAAGGTTAAATTTGTTGCTTATAAGTTAAAAGGGAGAACATCAGTATGGTGGGATAGATTGAGGGAGATGAGGATGAGAGAAGGACAAGGTATGGTTCAAACATGACATAGGATGAAACAATTATTACGAGATAAATTTTTGCCTCCGCACTATAAACAATATTTTTCTTATGCTTATCATATATGTACACATGGTACTTGAGAGGATAAGGAATATCTTTGATAATTTTAGATTGGCAAGAGGAATGGGTTGCAAAGTGAGGAACCAACCTAGGCTTTACAAGCATAGGAAGGAACTTTCTAACTATTGTTCGGGGACCCCGTCCTCACTTATGGACCAGTGTAAGGAGACACAAGCAGTCCATTTGATGGTTGTGAATGGAGAAGTAAAGTGAGATTTAGTTTGTGACTCGGAAACTTTTGGTGGAGGTGCGAGACTTTGTTGAAGGAGTTTGATGATGTAGTGATTCTTGAGGATCTCTGAAGCAGAGTTACCTCCCATGCGTAACCTCCTGACTTCATAGATACGATTCAAGTGCTTCTCTTCAGGTGCCTCATTATAGGATGAGTTCAAGGAGAACAAAATCTTAGGAAGAATGTAGAAAGTTATAAGTAGCAGGCCTATTCAAGCTAATATGAGCACATGTGCGATGTAACTGTTAGCTTAAGAAATATGAAAGTTGGCAAATGTGTGTTGAAAAAAAGCATTAGTCACGATAAAAAATTTAAGCGTTGGATAGATTTCTATTTCAAAGGTTGGATGGTATGCGATCAATTAAGTAGAGCGGTTGTGTTTAACAAGATTATTTCGGTGACTATCCATCAAATCCAGTCTGCAAATGGTGATGGGTGAAGAACAACGACATTAAAACAAAAGGATGATAACAAACCCCGACAAACAAAGTATGGATCGTACTGCATCAAGTTAAAAACATCAACAACAATGCTTATATGGCTGACTTACCAAGTTGGATGTGGATTTCAAAGATCTTTAATGCCGTTGATCCTACCTTGTTCTAGATATCCAAAAGTAACTCGATGACAAGTCTTCGCAAGTGGAGGTGTCTGATGTAGGGCGTTAAATCAAATCAACCAAAATCCTTATTTTTATTGTTTTGAGCCGGAAATATCGGCCGATATTTCGCCTATCTACAACGCCGACACCTGGCCAGCTGAAATTCCCTCGCTTTTTTTACACCATTCGACGAAATTTCGGCGATATATCGGTTTTTTACCGATATTTCCCGAAATATCGGTCACTGTTCATGAATCGGCACTGTTCACTACTGTTCATAAATCGCCAATTGCTCACCACACTATTACAAATGAGAATTTGTTGTTGAGGTTCGAACTCGCCTAAAAGCGTGGTTCCAACCTCCCATCCACTAGGCTAAGGATGCCTTGTACATATATATTGCAAAAATTTTAATATATTATTGTCTTTCTAATTTATAATATTTTTTTAATAAGTTTATGAATATTTTTAATCATTTATATTAGCTAAATATAAAGAGCAAAAATATATATAAAAATATTGTATTCTATGTTGTTATTACAATTTCCAAATTTAAAAAACTATTGAATAAAAATATTTGTATAAATCATATAAAAATAATTTATTTCTTAATTAAATATTTTAATAAAAATCATTTAAGTTTTTATAAACAAATATAAATATAGGAAAAGAATGTAAAAAAATCAAATCTAATTGATATTATATTCTCATGCTTTTAAAATAATTTTAATAAGTAAATTTAAATATATTCTTAATTTTAAATAATTTTTAATTACCAATATTTATGTAAAAAAATATCCATCGATATATCCTATATATTCGATATATCCGTAAAATCCAAGTACCGATATATCCGTCAAAACCGATATTTTCATCTTTGGTTTTGAGATATTATCTTAATTTTTTTGGGATTTATATTTATTTTTAGGAAGTATTATTTTCTTTCCTATTATTGTTTTGGGTATAATTTTCTTATGATTATTGTTTTAGAGTATTATTTCTGTCATCGCCTTTATTATCATTCATTCCTCTAACCATATTGTCTAGGATATAAATAGATGTTTTAGAATTTAGTTTTAGGCACTTTTGCGCCTTTTATAGATTTGAGAATTGGTCTCTAGATTGAGACATGTTATTTTTGTTGATCAATCACACTACACGCTGCGTCATTTGATACAAACGAGATTTAATTATGTTATGCATACATGATGCATTGTGATTGGTCCGGTTTTCCAGTAGATACATACCTAAAAACTAATCTAAGAGTTAAATGAAATAAACCATATTAATCTATAATGCACTACCAAGGAGGATCCAAAGTGTAACAAAAAAAAGGAATGATTTTTATTTTTCTTAGCATCCAAACACTTTGTTGTCCTAGAAGTACCCAAGGATATGGGTTAATCATGTTAGATATTGTACAATTATTTTTCTTCTTCTTTTATTTTCTTACTATATTGTATCCTACAAGCATGTATATATATATAAGTCTAATATGTAATATAGTAGTTAGTTTTAAGATAATAAAATTAGGGATTCTCCATTTTCTCTCTTCACATGGTATCAAAGCTAGAAGGGAAAACCTAATTTTTTTCGGTAATCGTGTTTCCTTCCGGTCACTTTATTCTCCTTCCGAAACCCTTCGGACAACGTCATCTCCTTTGGATCTCCTCGCCGCCAATGACTTTTTCCAGCAAGCTCTTCTCCTCCGTCTGAGACCTGGGACGCAAGGCGCACTGCTGACTCCATGTCTGAGGAACTCGTCGGCGACTCGCTACCCACATCGCCGATCTTCTCCCGCTGCTTGTTTCACACGCACCAGAAGCACGTGACCCACTTTCCAACGCCGAGATTACATCTCCAGGCTCATTTGGCGCCATCTTGCTGATCCATCCCTCTGTACCCTCCTGGGTTTTCCTTCTCCCACTCTTTAAGTACTCTAACTCATGACACTAATCCTCTTCGACCTTCTCGACAAAGCAACTCTTTTCCTTTCGTCGGTCTTGTGTGTGCCTCAAGGCCTCATCTTCATCTCCGCCACTCTTCTCCACTCGTTTGACAATTTTTCTTCATCTCGTCTCCACAAATTCGTGATTTTGCCCTCCTATGAGACTTTCAATCCAAACGCCGATTCAATCTCCAAATAGATATGGTGACTAAAAAATCCTATTTTTATGATTCGTTATCTCGATCTCCTAGTATCACATCGTAAAATTCGATTGGTCAGGAGAATTATCTTTCCTAGTCAACTTCTGTGGACCTCTAGTTCATGGGACAAGGTTATTGAATCATCTTATTACACTAGAGGATGCTATACCTAATGTTGACAAGGTGTAATGGAAGAAAATAGATGCACAACTATGTAGCGTATTATATACTTATTGATCCAAAAATTTCGCTTCATCTTCGTGACTACGTAACATGTTTTAAGTTTTGGAATCAGGAAAAAGACCTATACACAAATGATATCCAGCACCTTTATAAGGTGGTTTCTGATATTGTCAATATCCGACAATAGGACATGGATTTATCTAATTATATCGACCAGATTGCTTCTCTTAAGGAGGAGTTCTTGACATTTATGCTTCTTACTAGTGACGCTCGTGGGCTCAACAGCAGATCGACAAGTTCAGCGGTCCTTATTCTTATCACCTCCGTCAAAGTCTCAGACCGCCCGAGATCATATTCTTAGCAATCAATCGCCCCATCCTCGGGATGATGTGTTTGCTCGCTCAGATCTCCTCCACTCGTACTTTGCCATTTGATAGCATTTCGATTCTCAGGTTAGTTTGCTTTCTCAAACTAACCTCTTCGAGGAGGATCAGCAGGTCCCAGTAGAGGATAACGTCCTCATTGCACCTATTCAATAAGCTTGGCCACACGCGTGATCATTGTTATTAGTTACATGGACGGCCTCCCAAGACCGCCCACTCGCCCAAACATTTGATTTGATTCCGCCGCCCTAGCCGAGCCTTCCACATCCTCGTGGTACTCCCCATTGATAGTAGAGTATGATGACTATCTTCGCTTGGCTAAAAAGAATGGCTACTGTTGCTTTCAAGGCTCCAGACCGCAATACCTCCGCCGCCTTTACCATACATCTTCTCTCGACCTTGATTCTACACTCTGGTGCTTTTGATCACATATCTGGTAATAAAGATTTTTTCTCTTCTCTTACTACTACCTCTGCTTTACCTACTGTTATCTTAGCTAATGGTTCTCAAATTGTGGCTAAAGGTATTGATTTGGCACATCATCTCCCTTCCCTACCTCTCACTTCTATCCTTTATACACTTGAGTGTCCCTTTAATCGGTTTCCACGCTGAAATCACTGTGACTCTTAATCGTTCCATTACTTTTTCTCGATAAATTCAGGACCTTGTAGATCAAGTACAGAGCACGACGACATAGACGTGAGTCTCAAGGCCTCATCACCTCACCTCGACCATCTCTTATAGTTTGGCGTTTCCACTTCAATGCTCCTTCTCATTCACATTGCTTGCATTTCACCCTGGGCCTTTCCTTAAGCCTAAGACGGGGTCACTCGCTTTTCCACTTCACGCCACTAAGGCGAAGTTCCACACTGGGAAACATACTGCGGTCTCATTCCCAAAGCTAAGCCAATAATTGGGCAAAGTCTCATTTTGAACTTGTCCACACTAATGTTTGGGGTCCTTGTTGGACTGCATCTACTTTAGGATTTCAATATTTTGTCACTTTCATTGATGACTATTCTCGATGTATTTGGTTATTTTTAATGAAAAATCGAGCTGAGTTATATTCTATTTTCCAAAAATTTTATGCTGAAATTCAGACCCAGTTTAATATTTCTATTCGCTGCTACATAAAATGACAACGCTGCGAATATTTTTCGCACCCTTTATTTCATTTTACGCCCCAAATACTTTATCCTTTCATCGCCTTCAGGTTCATACTCCTCAACAAATCTTGAATCGAACGTAAGAATCGCTATCTTATCGAGACAACTCAGACTCTCCTCCTCCATTATCATGTTCCTTTCGTTGAAGGGACACTGCTCTTACAAATTTGTTATCTTTTTTTTTTGATTAATCATATTATGCCCTCATCCTGTTATATGATCGCATTCCTCATTCACTTCTTTTACTCCGACCAACCACTTTATTTCCTTCCTCCTCGTGTCTCGTCAGACTTGCTTTGTTTATATTCTCACTTCAGGACAAGACAAGCTTTCCGCCAAAGCCACGAAATGCACCTTCGGGATACTCCGACCATGCGCTTATCGTTGTTATTCCCTTGAGACTCATCGATACTTTCTATCTGCTGATGTCACCTTCTTTGAGGACTCACCCTTCTTCTCCTCCTTAGAGTCTCTTCCTGTTTCTAAAGTCTTACCCCTTCCCATCATCTCCCCGCCTATATTTGATATTGTGCCTTCTCGACCACTTCAGGTTTATCATCGTCGTCACCATGCCGTTGTTCCTCTCCCTTCTGCTGAGGTCCCTACTGACTCACTTCCTATCCCTTCACTTTCTCCTACACCGACTTTGCCTCCTGCTAATAACTTACCCATTGCTTTTCGGAAAGGTAATCGATCTACTAGTAATCCTCATCCATTTATACTTGAGGTTACCACTCATTATCTTCACCCTACTGCATTTGTTTCTCGCTTATATCCTCCTCGTTTCTCTTCCCAAGAACACCACGAGGCTCTTTCCCATCCGGGTCGGGCGACAAAACAATAGTAGATGAAATGGTCGTCTACACTCCAACCGACATCAGATCTTCGGTTTTACCCTCCGTAAGTTTCTCGCTTGGATGTCGATGGGTTTACACCGTTAAGGCCGGGTCCCCATGGTCAAGTTGATCGGGCCAATCACTGGGTTGCTAAAGGATATACTCAGGTTTATGGTGATACATTCTCCCATGTTGCCAAGATTGCTTATGCCCGTCTTACTCTCTCTGCGGGTCGCTATGTGGGCCTTTATCGCTAGATATTAAAATCGCCTTCCTTCACATGATCTCGCTGCGAGGTTTATATGGAGCAACCACCTGGTTTTGTTGCTCAAGGGGAGTTTGGTTTAGTGTGCAGGTTACACCGTTCTCTATGGCTTGAAACAATCTCCTCGAACATGGTTTGACTGTTTTATTTCTGTTATTCAAGAATTTGGCATGCTTCGCAGTACAACAGACCATTTAGTTTTCTATCATCATAACTTTCTGACAAAGGTATTTATCTAGCTTGTTTATGTAACGACATCGCCACATGTGCAATGATCGATTATGAATCAAAAACTAAAGCAACACCTTTCACCCACTTTCAAACTAAAGACTTCTGGGAAACTCAAGTACTTTCTCTCGGAATCGAGATAGCCCAATCCAGCCTTGCAGTCCTTTCCCCAAAGGAAGTATGCTTTAGACATCTTGGAAGAAAAACCCAGATGTTATACTCATAAACTAAGAAACACCCTACGATCCTAACGCCAAACTCAGACTGTGACGTGGGGGAGTCTTTGTGAGATCCTCGAGATATCAACGACTCAGAAAGAACCGAACTACCTCACCATTACTCCTGGCCAAACATTTCTTTTTCCTACGAATCGCCAGTACTAATTCCTACAACCACCACGTGATAGCCATCGTATGCTATAATCCGTGATTCTTCGATGACGCGACACCGCCAAGGCGTATCGTACGAGAATGCAGGTCATACCTATGTTATTGGTTACAATGTGATGCAAATCGGGTCAGCTCACCCACGATGTGACGCTCCACTTCCGGGCTGCACCGTGGTTTCTACCGTGGTAACCCATCTCGAAGAGCAAAGAACAACACGTAGCCGGCAAGATCTAGCGCCAGTGCCAGAGTATCGAGCCGGCCATAACACGTGAACCATATGGCTGGAGACACCTTCTCCGTGGAGTCAGATTCGAATCATGAACAAACGAAACTCCATCCGCGATAACCGCGCCGCCAGATATCGCATCTAATCCAAGCCTTTAAACGACCAAACATATCAAATCGGACCGTCACTTCATTAGAGAGAAGATCACATCAAGATGTGTGGTTACTAGTTTTGTCAATTCAAATTATCAACTAGTAGACATCTCTGACCAACTTCAGATAGCCTTAATTAAATACTAGAACAAGTATGGTGCATATTACATATAATATTCAAATTGGAGGAGAGTGTTGTATATCAGAATGCTATTTTTTTTTCCTTTATTTTCTACTCAGACAAGGTCCCACAAGCATGTATATATAAGTCCAATATGTAATATAGTAGTTAATTTTAAGATAATAAAATTAGGGATTCTCCCTTTTCTCTCTTCACAAATCAGCAAAAAAAGATAATGCAGAAACTAAAGCCAACTAATTCAAGAGGAAGGTAACCACCAGAAATGTTGGATTGAGCCAGTCTAACCGCTAAAGAGAACAATTGACTTAAGTTTTCGACAGTAAAGATAGCAAGACCCTGGAATTATTTCCAATGCCTTGAAAAAATTCAGAAATGACCAAACACCACTTTAGTCTCAGATTCTTTAGAGCATGATGTGATATGAACAAGCTCAAAAGGCCAAAAGTACAACACCAAACCTGGAGATCATGCAAGCAGTATTCCAGTTATAGTAGAACTTTAATAAATAGGAATTATCACATTCTGCTTGGTATAGTTCATGCTACAAATTCAATACAAACTTGAATATTTTTGGGGTTTTCAAGTCAATTGACTCGATAAGAATAGAGCTGTATATGACATGTATTTGTAACAAAACCAAGATAAGTCAGTGACTGGAACAGCAAGAGTACTTATTTAAGTAAGATAATATTTTTCTCATCACAGACTTACAGAAATGGAATTTCTTCCATATTCTGGTACCAATGTGCCCCAGCAAGAATTCTCTTTCAACATGCTGCAAGTGCAAACTCTGTAACGGTTCCATAAGAGATGTAAAGCTTTCAGAAACATTGCATGGAACCGATAGTTCAAATAAATAATTCCCGGGAGATTTTCAGCTCATCAAACCAAATGGAACTTCGTCCCACCCAATCATTCTTTCTGCACTAGATGTCTGACGTCCCTAAGCCTACTTCTGCCTTTGCCATTCATGCTCATTCTTAAATAGTAACTCAATTCTGCTCTAGGGATTTTCCTTGGTTTCTGGGACAAACATGTAAACAAAGGCAACAGAAAGAGCTGAAATCACAGAAAATATGAGGAATGTTCCACCAACTGTGATTGCATCTGCAACAGAAAGGAAAGACATGGCAACCAGGCCACTGCACACCCTATTACCCACTGCCCCAAGTGCGGCCGCTTGAGCACGCAGCCTTAAAGGGAAGATTTCAGATGTCAGAACCCAGCAAACAGGCCCAATTCCCACAGAGAAGAAAGCTACATTTCCACAAACTGACAATACCGCCAATGCAATCCCTACATTTCCTGTCCCCAAGAAAGTGAAAGTGAACGCCAAACTGAACAAACAAACAGTCATTCCAATTGTACTGATATATAGCAGGGGCTTTCTCCCTAGTTTGTCTACCAGGATAATAGCAACCAATATAAAAACAGTCTTAGAAATTCCCACAGCAACAGTTGCAGCAAGAAGGTTTGAATTACCCTCAATTCCAGCTCCTTTGAAGATTTCAGGACTGTAATAGACAGTAGCATCAATCCCTGTAATCTGTTGGAAACACTGGATACCAAAACCAGTGACTAGCATGCGGCGAAGTGAAGGAGAAGGTTTCAACAGTTCACGCCACACAGCTTTCTCTTCATACTTTTCTGCATTAGAAATTCCCGCAGCTTCTTGTATTTCTGCAAGCCTCTCCTCCACCTCAATCTGATTCTCATTTGTTTTCAACAGAACTGATCTTGCTTCTTCAACTCGATTTTGCATGACTAGCCACCTTGGTGACTCAGGAATGATGAAAAGTGCAAATGCAATAAAGACTGAGGGAAGGATTCCCACCGCAAGCATTATCCTCCAGTTTCCAGGGCGGTAATTGGAAAACTTGAAAATGCATAATTAGATACATAACCAAGAAGAATCCCCAGATTTATGAAAATTTCCGGAAGGAGGTGAGGGAGCCTCTAGCAACAGTAGGTGATATCTCAGCAATGTAGACTGGGGCACCATGACTCCAAAGCCAATTCCAATCCCAGCAAGGAGTTCTCCCACCATAAGTATTTGAAAAGATGGAGCAAGTGTCATTACAGCTGCACCTGCCTGAAAGACAACAGCAGCTAAGCCCATTGTCCATTTTCTACCAATAGCATCTGATGTTCTTCCACCAGCTAAACTACCCAAAAGCGATACAATGCTCAAAGATCCAACAAGCACTTCTTCTTGCACCTTTGTTATCTTCAGATCTTCCTGAATGAATATGATTGCTCCACTCATAACGCCTACATCTGAAGGTTGCAAACAAAAGCTTCAGAAAGTGATAGAAACAGATACAAAATTTCCCCTTTTTTAACCTTAATCCACTATAAGACTGCATTAAATCTTTTCAATTCTGTTCACCAGGTGATGATAACCAGGGCATTTTTTCATTGTTAGATCTCAGCTTGCTGGGTTTTCAAATGTATGTGATAATTAGTACAATTAAGAATAATCATAATAATATCCCACAAATTGGGTTTGAAGTGGCTATTAATGGATTCCCATGTTTACCATTTTTCTATTAAATTCTCAACTACCAAACATAGAATAAAGAAATCAACTGGATCTGGGTATTCTGCCATTAGTACAATATCCATAGATAGGGTGTATGAAGTGGTTTTACAGGATTCCATGTTTACCATTTTTCCAGCAAATTCTCAACAACCAAACATAGTATAAATAACGAATTAGGATCTGGGTATCCTACCATAAACAAATAAAGGAGCCCTCAAACAATTGTCACAATAGAAATTATTAGGGGGAAAGGAGAGAAATGCTTACCATATCCAAGAAGAACAGAGTTGAGAGATGCAAAAACGGCACAAGCAAAAACATATTTCCTGGTACTATTAGACAGCTGACGATGGTGTGATTGTGCAGCATCATCCTCCTCTGTCAGCTCAGAATCCATCCTCCTATACTTGTTCTTACTCCCCAAAGAAACACCAGACAAACCCATTTCCCTATTCCCATTTTCTTGGACACCCACCAACCCCATATCTGCTTTCTCTCGGATCTCTACCGGTTTTAGTTCAAAATACAGAAAAGTACGACAGACCCAGAAGCCTTTATGGTGCTTTTAACTCATAAACCCCAATAATTAAGCCCATGGATTGGCTCCTCAGATCTGAAACCTCAAAACCCAAAAAACAAGAAGAAGACCAGCAAGTGGGGTCCTTTTTGTCATGCAAGAAACCTTCCACCAAAGCATGGAATGGTAAACAACTATACATCAGAAGCAATTGACCTCCCACTTTATTAAGCTTAAATGGCGCTTTCCATGAAAACGCTGGCACGAAACCCGACAAAAATAAAATTATTAATTTTCAAAGCAAATGGCTTTTTATATTATTATTATTTATTGTTTCGAGTGAATACTTTTTTTTCCTATTGCTTGGTTGGTTTACTACGCCTTCTTTTGATTGGGGTTGTCTCTGTTTTACCTTTGAATTCACAAATTATTTATTGAATATTAAAATCATGTAATCAAATACTAAGGGTAAACGAGGATCATGTTCCTAGCTAGTATGGTTAACCTAAATTAATAAATTTATTTATTTAAAATAAAATATTAAGGGTGTATTAAATTTAAAAAAATAAAATTATTTAATTTTAGAACACTTGATTAAATGTTCAAATATAGTGAAAGGAGAAAATATGTTATATAAAATATTTGGTTTTTGTTTTTAAAAATTGTTCTAGAGACCAATTTACAGATAACATTATTTTAACATTCTCTCAATTTAAATAGTGTTTTATAAGGCAGAAAAAATGGAAACCAAATATATTTTTCATGTTCTTATTCAGTAAAAACAGTTTTTAAAATTAAGAACTAAAAGACAAAACCTATGTGCATGGCAGATTCCAAGTGGTAGTGATTCATTAAAAATTAATTTCTATTAATTTAAAGAATGGAGTTTATCTTACTGTAGAGTCATAAATGTAATTAAATTATTTATTTTGATGATGTATAGAATGAATTGAGAAATACATCTTTTTTAATGTAATAGAATGGATAAGCAAGTGCTTTTTTTTAATGAGAGATCCCACTTCCTCCAATCTAGTTTCACCTACAAATGCCATGAGGGCTAGGTGTTCCTAAAAAATAAATAAATAGATAATTTTTTTTTTTTATAAAAACTATTTTTTTTCCTACCTCTATTCGCTTCACTTTTGCATATTAAATACGAGGATTCACCATGGTTTTCGATTTGCCCATCCCACCATTTTACCATTTAAGCGAGTCCTCAAAATTATAAAAACTATTTTTTAAAACTTCTTACCAAACATTTTTATTTGAAAAATAAAAGAAAATAGCTTTTATATTCTATTTAAAAACCACTACCAAATAAACCCTCAAAATTTCATGTTTTATGATCTTGTTTTAAAAAAAAAAAAAAATACAAAGTGAGGTGAGGATAAAATAAAATCACATTTTTGGGATAAATTCAATTCATAACAAAAACAAGGTGTTTTTTCTTTTAAAGGAGAATAATTTTTTTGATTCAAAGTAATCTGGTGATATCTTATGTGTAAATCACAAAATCAAATTCATTAAACACTCTGTAAGATAAACATTAAAGATTCAATCAATGAAGACTACGAATCTGACTCAAAGCCTTACACATTTGATAATTTTACGACAATCTGTATCACATATTTAATTTCGCCATTAACATATTAACGATCATTATTCTCGATTTGGACAAGCTTTTGGTCTTATTGAATCTGCATTTTCAAAATTACTCAAGTATAAGAAAGCACTGTAATAAGATAACGAAAACCAATTTGTAGTACTAAACAACACAAACCACACGTTGCACAAGACGATGAACAAAATCATGAAAAACAAATTAAAAAATGATGACTAGAAAACCATTTTATCGAAAAAGAAACGATAAAAAGATGTGTAGAGGGCGATTATTGTATTTACGACAAAATCTATAGAAATAATCAAAAATCACTCAATCTATACTAAAAGAACAAGATGATAAATTGACAAAAACAAAGTGTTAAAAACTTAAATTGTCATAAGTTTTGTATATATATTTTTAGATAATTATTATTGAAAAAAAAATCCCCATGGAGAAATGTCTCATTAAGAACAATGGGGAGCATGATAGTACAACCTAATTAGTTTGGCAGTTTTCTCTATCTCCTAATTTTTAGCTTAGTGTTACTGAAAATTATTTTTATATTTGATATTATCATATATATATATATATATAATTAAAAGCTTATGTTGAAATGTTTGATATTTATATAAAAGAGTTAAAACAAATATAAAACAATAAATAAAAATAATTTATTGAATCTAATTTATTAAATCTAGTCCAAACTTAGACTAAATTTTTTTTGAGAAGATATTTCGAAAAGCAAACCTAGTCTAAACTTTTATTTTATATTCAGATTATTTCTTTAAATCTAGATTCAATTTTTACCTTCTATAATACCATTCAAAATTATGGTGGAAGGGGGCCAAATATAACCATATAATCAAAGTACATGACGATATTGTTTGAAAAGGTAAGCAATTGTTATACGCGGTGTGGAAATATTTGGTGTAAAACTCTATTGGGCTTGGTAAATTAGCATGTTCAAAGTCAAATGAATGACTTTGAATAAGTTTTGTAGAATGTTAGCACATTTTTGCTGAATGTTTTATTCACAAATATTTTATTTCAGTCTCTCATTTTAAAATCTCTATCACTTTTTTTATTTTTCAAGATAAAAATTTATTATTTAAAAATATAAAATTAGAATCATGATTCTTTTTTCTTAATACTGGAAGCAATACATAGATAAATATTTTTTTTAATTTAGAATTTTTTTGAAGACAAAAATAATTTAATCGATTCAAACTAAAGAATACATCAATCAAACATACAATCCAAATCGCTTAAAACTATAAAAGAATCGAAACCACAAATCTAGGTTAATAGCATAATAAACGATTCAAACCTACGATTTCAGAATGGCTTACATATTCGAGTATTACTATCATGACTAAAAATACCTACGACTCAAGTTTTTACAAATATGTAGATTGCGAATTTTGGTCCAACATCCCCACTCAGAATGCCTGAATGGATCAAAGCCCAAAAGAGGCCCGAACATCTCTACACGAACATTCAGATCACGACTGCCACCTTTAACAAGATGACCGCCAGTGAGTTCCTACCGACTCGTAACTTGAAAAATCTATCCCACAAACCTTAATTAAACCGCCCTAAAATGATCAACCGACTGAGATAAGACTCAGGGCAACTTTGTTACCCAAAAAGAAAACCCGCTGAAGCACGTGAGATGCGCCCGCTTCCCTTCCATTCTCTTCGTGAACCAATCACCCACTTCCCACATGTACGTGGATCTCCCAGCGTAAATTAATACGATCCTTTCTTCATAAAAGGCGGAAGCAACGCTAAGATAGAGGTATGTAAAAAATTTTCAATTGAGAATTGACTAGAAGAACGCTCCCAATATCCTTAACTAACTTAAGCATCGAAGAGCCACTACACCATCATCTGGCCCCTTGTTTGTCTTTGCGTGTCTCTTCTCGTTGTATTCATGCTCGACAATTGCTGACTCAGAATCCAAGAGACAACAATTAGTGCCATGAGTGGAAACCCACCAGTGTGTCAGACGCGCGTGCGAGGCTTTACATCGACATCGTTTATCCTCGTCAAGAATCGTAGTTCCCGCTATTCATCTAGCGTTCACGTAATCCAATAAGGCGCCAAGAATCCAAGAATCGCTCAGCATCCGGGCCTCCTTCATTGGCATCGACATGGAGACAAAGAGAGGAGCAGCCACACGTATATCCGAATTACAGAAATGCGCCGACCATCTGAAGAAACGATCACCGCGGCTCGCTTTCTTTGGAAGGAGAACATATCGAAATGCATCGGAAAAAGAAATCCACTCGCACCCCTAGTTAAACAAAATAAAGGCAAGCAAATTATCCGCCGAGACACGACAAATGACGCAGAAGAAAGAGATGACGAGTTATCTTCCCAGATTCTCGCTTTCTAGATTCGCCACCTCCAAGACAATGGAGGTCGAGTCGAGAGTCTCCTTACCGTCAGTTCAAATTCGATCCATCGCTGGCATGTCTCGCGCAATGAGAAGGAACACAGAGAGGCGGCTACAATGAACGACCAAGAGAGGCTGGGTACCAAAACACACCAAATGTACCCACGTGGTAGGGCTAGACACCATCACTCCCGCTCGGCATTCCACCCCTGGCCGTACCCCGGGCCTCAGACATGCCTACACCCACCGCCGTTCGAGGACCAAAGATATCGGCCCCCCGCCGGGGCCAACACATCTTAAGCTACGAGTCGCTGGCTGGCCATATACTATGACGGCTCTTCCGATCCGTATGACCACATGCTGCACTTTAATCGCTATGATACTCAATACGGGAGACGATCATCTATTATGCAAAGTGTTCCTGGCTGGCCTGAAAGGGCCCGCCTTGGCTTGGTTCCATAAACTCCCGTGGAGATCTATCAACACATTTAGTGAGCCGTGGGCGGCATTTGTTTCCCAAGATCCGTGCTCTGGCTCACAGGCGGAAACATCGCTCTCTACAAACCATCCTCAAACGGGAAGATGAGTCCATCCGTGATTTCATAAGGAGATTTGGGGGGGCCGTCCTACAAATTGATTCATATAGTATGGATATGGTCCTCCAAAATTTCCGGAGGAGCTTCGGGCAGACCACACCATTCTTCCATTCGCTATCTCTAGATCCGCTTGTGACAATGGAAGAATTATACAGACGGGCAGAAAAATATTCAACATTGGAGGATAACATCCGGGCTGCCTCCTAGACCGTGATGATCACCGCCCAAAGTGGTAAGCCGACCACTAAAGGTCAGCCTAAACCTAAGGGGAGCAAGATCCAGAAACGCTCTCTAGACCAATCAAAAAGAAAGAGGAAACCTCCGCAGTTTACCCCTCTGAACTTATCATATGATAGGCTCTTTCGCTCATCCGGGATCATCCCGAATTCAAATGGACCACACCCATTCAGTCTGATCCCGCACAACGTAACCAATCTTTGAGGTGTGACTACCACAGGGACCACGGGCACGAGACCAACTCGATGTCGGCCTAAGTTTGTGGAAAATGATCATGGCAGGCCACCCCCAGGAGGTATATCCAAGAGACTGGCCCACGCACCGAGGCCGCAAATGAGAATAGGCTACCGGCGCAGAGCTCCCACCGAGCCTCCCACACCATCAACTATATAATCGCAACCCTACCGACGATCAATATCGCCCAAGAGCTAAGAAGAGCATATCAGACGCAGCCCACCATCCAGCCCTGATAAACACGATCCACGCTCCAGCTTGAAAAGATAATGGTCTAGGCCTACGCACGTACCCCATATCCTTTCCCCCCATTAACCCGTCCAGGGTCATTGTCCCACACCTTGATGCACTTGTACTCACTTTATGTATCAATGATTTTGATGTGCACAGGGTATTGGTTGATCCTGGCAGCGCGGTTGATCTATTGTAACTATCTTCATTTAAGCAAATGAACATCTCCGATAAAGTTGAGTTCTACTGAAGAATCCTATCCGCTTCCAACCCAGGCATCCATAGTGACAATGGGGTGACATTACCCTCCCCGTTAGAGCAAGGCCTGCGGGTCCAAAGAAAGTTCGTTTTCAGCCATGAAGACTGGCTCAGACAACGCCATTGTCGTGGGGTCGAGCACGGGCCGCATGCACAAAGTCGTACATCCACCTACCACCAAATGATCAATTATTTGACCAGCGCTGGGCAAGTTGATATTATGAGCAACTAGTTGGTCAGCCCGACAAAGGCTACTCGCCTGTCGAGAAGGGAGCATGAGAAAACCAAGCTCCCATAATCCAAATTCCTCGATACTCAGCCTCGTAATAGGGCAAACACGTGATCGCCACCTAAGCGCAGGCGGAAAACAGGAGCACCGCCATTAACCCCCTAGAATCGATGTCCCTCACTGAGTTAGATAAATCCAATCTATGTTGGGCCCTCTATCCCAAGACTCTGAAAGACCGCTTATGACAGTTCTCATTCCATAATATGGATGTGTTCGCTTGGCTCACTCAGACATGATCGGCATTAACCCCGTTCACGCCTCTCACAAACTGAATGTCATTTCTTCGGCCAGGCCGGTCAGACAGAAAATTAGGCGTTTCCACCCGAACCGATATCAAGTTATTCAGGTGGAAGTGGATAAACTTCTAGCAACAGGGTTCATCAGAGAAATAAAGTACCCATAATGGTCAAGCACGTGGTGGTGGTCGAAAAAAAACGAAACGGATAGTGCGTGCGTGGGACTACACGGATCTCAATGAGGTCTACCCAAAAGACAATTTTCCTTACCCTGACGACCAAATCGCTGATGCACCCGTACGGATGTCATTACTCGACGCCTCGGATATCATCAAATACCTATGCATCCGCCGTATTAATTTTAAAGACAACATCACACCATACATTGTTTCGCTACAACGTACGTCGCTTGGCTTAAAAATTCCAGGCAACATATCGAGGCTGGTCAGCACCCCATTCCCGGATCCACCCGATTATGTGTCCGAATCGAGTCCGGTCGCTAGCCGAGTTCATTTACCAAAACATATACAAAAACAAAATAAATCATGCAGTCGACATTCCATTTCCATATAAACACTTTCAAATACGTATAAGCGATTTCAATTCAAGAGGCCTTATAAACATTTACATTTAACAAACGTGACGCATAATGAAAAGTATTCCATACCCATTCAAAATAATATACAAAAAATCGCTTCAGTTTAACTCTTTGATCATAAAACATCAATTGTTCAAAAGTAGGATGGATGGCGACTCGAGTATATACCTTACTCTGATTCTTCTCGATGACTCTACGCCCTTGATCTGTGTCCTTCGCCCGTTCACTTTGAAGATTTGCTCATAGATAAAAAAACTACACGCTAGGCATTTTCATGCTTAAGGGTTCTATACGATTCTCTTTATTTCGCTTAAATCAAAAATCATGCAATTTCATAAGACAATACTTCCGTATTCTTAAATGACCAATGCAAGATAATACATACATAAAGATATATTTCCATGTAATCAATTACAATTCATCGTCTTCTCAACCATGCATTTTCATGTGCAACAAATCATTCGTGATCATAAATCATGCACTTTTTCATTCTCATTATCATTTTAAATTTTAGCTCCCATCGAATTTTAACCTATGCTTTCGATGCACGGGATAACTAATCAACGGCACGGCCTGGCTGGTCGCAGCTAGTAAACACTGGCTTTATAAAAATATGTACTTGGTCAAGACACTACCTATATTGGTTCAAGTCGGGCCATGGGACGGCACGCCAATAGTACATTTATTCGACTCATTGGCATACCAATCTATCCTTAACTCGAATTTAACTAATGATTTTATTAAGGGCATTCAAATCATTTATAGGAAAATACAATATAGTATGTATTTTTATACAAACAAATAATTTCAATACCCATGCAATTTTTATGTCATTCATTTCGCAATCAATCAATTTCTCAAATTTCTTAACTTAAATCAACTTGAAATTCATTTCACAATTTATTTGCATCAAATCAATATGTAATTCAAACATTTTGGAGATAGAGATTCGAAATAATGAGAAAAAGGTGTAGAACAAACCCAAAAAGCTTTGCACTTTGATTCCAATCCTCGAAATCTCGATCTCGCCTGGCTTTCTTCTCCGTCAGCCCCTATTCCACACATAATTAAAGAACAAAATTATTCGCTCGTACTAGTGATTTTGGTTAGGTTGATTTTCTGGAATTAATACGTATTCCTTAATCTCTACAAGAATAAGTGACAAGACACAAGCCCAAGATGCATTAAGTAGTTTCCTAACTTTAATCCATCGCTACAACCAAAATACTAAAATTTTGCCTCCCTTTAATCCTTTCCAATAGTACTTTGATCAATTAAACCATCTCCAAAGGAAGATTAAGTCAAAACCTCAAAATGCATACTAACACCACATGCAAGGACCGTATTTTCCACTTTGTACTCTCTGGAATTTATTACTCCAAATATTATTCAAACGGTCTTCAAAAATTATGAAACTCTCCATTTTAGTCCTTTTTATATCCAATGACATTCTAAAAATTTTCACTTAAAATTCCTTCTTAAGGCCCTCAACCACATAATACAAAACATGGCAAAACATGTCGTTTTTTCGTGCAAGAGGTTTTAAAACGTCTCACCAAAACCAATCCTAATGTTATCCAAAATTAACTTCAAACATTGATTTACTTGGTTGTAATTCAAGGTATAACCAACCCTTACACCCAAAATCATATTATAAAACCAATTACCCGCTTTTTTGACCTCTAATATCATTAAACCCTAACTCGCCCACTTTGGATACCAGAACAAACACTTTCTAAAATCAAATAAATTCCCAACAAATTTGTCCAGCAGAAAAGTTAATATTTCCAAGACTATATTCCTTCCCAAGACCTTTAATCATCCCAACAATCTATTCTCATAAATTCCAAAACACACTTAGCCAAAATAAATACCCCAACTTAAGTTGCTTGATTTTAATGCCAAATTGGCGCTCACTGATCACCTATCGTTATTCTCGATTTCTGGGGTCTTAACTCCATAAATTGCAATGGTTCCTTCACTCATTTGAAGCTATGGCTTTAAGGTTTTTCTCCAATTGGAATCACCCAATTTGATCACCAAAACTCAAGTTATTGCATTTACATTCAGACTACTCTAATTTGCAAAATGTAACTGCACATGTATCCACTTTGACAGATTTACGAAGACTTGGGGTTACAATTTGCATACACTTCCTTCAAGTAAATTATTCCCCTAGAAGTATAGTTTACCTAGAATTTTAAATCACTCAAATTTGATGAGTGAAACTCATTTTATGGGCAAACCACCACAACTACACCCAAAACATGGCATACCCGTGAGCTACCCGAACCCCCCCTTCAAGCCCATATTAGAGAGCCTTAGTGGTACAATTTGCTCTTGGTCCCTTATATACATTTGTAGCTCTATCTATTATGGTTTTTTACCAATTAGAATCACTTAATTTGGATGATTATAACTTAATCTATAGCCAAAACAAGAAATAGCTGATAAAATTTTGACAGCATTTTTGAAAACCAAACATTTCTCTTTTACAACCACCCTCCAAACCAATCCAAACCAATACCAACCAAAAATACTCTTCAAAACTCAACCCAACACAACCCCAAAACTCATTTACAACCAAAACAAAACTCTTTTGATCCACATTTAGGGTTTTCCCTAACTCAAACACAAATAAAAGGGGTTTAGGATTTGAGTCTTATCTCAAATCTCTTTCAAACTTTAATACCAAGGTTCCTCCTTGTTTTTTTATCACTTTAGCCTTTGATTTTCATGAAGCAATTCACAAATCTCCCCATTCAAAACCCTAGCCTTCATACTTTTTCAAAAACGAAATGCCTTAATGAGAGGAATGTCTCTCAAAGGCCAAAATATGGTTTTTATGTCTCTCAAATATTCACAAGGCCCGTTTGCTTACACCAAATCCCATTTTCTCATTTTTGTCATTTTAATGACTTCATTTCACTACTAATTTTATTTCATTTCATTTACACTTTTGCACTTATATTTCTCTATTTAGACCTCAGTCCCCATTCGACATTTTTACCAAATTATCAAGCTCCTATAAATTTTCCGGGTTGTATATTTTTTTTTGTTTTTGGGATTTAAATTCGGAAAAAATTTCATTTACTTTATTTCATACCCTAAACATATTCTAAAACTGTTAGGGTATTTTTAGGGTGTTTCACTGGTAACCAAAATGCTTGTAATTATCATTGGAAAGACCATGAGGTTTATATCGACGACATGCCAGTAAAACTGTAAAGAACGCCCTATCATGCTAAGCACTTGCAAGAATTCCCCGAGGGCACATTTAATGAAGCTCAACCCATCTAAATGTGCCTTCGAGGTCAGCGTGGGCCGATTCTTAGGCTTCATGGTAACTTAGAGGGGCATCAAAGCCAACCCTGATCAACTTAAAGCTATTCTGGAATCCCCAGCTCCCGCCTTTAGAAAAGAGGTACAATAGCCGACCGCTCTGCTAGCCACCGGTCATGACTCTGCATGCACCGTCTGGGCCATTCTTTGCTACCCCCAAGGGGGCCAACCGGGCTGGGTGGAATGAGGAATGTGATGAAGCCCTCAATGCTGTCAAACAGTACGTCATAGAACCTCCAGTCCTTGCTAGCCCGGAAGCCGGTGAAACACTCTTCATGTACCTAGTAGTTTCAGATGTATCAGTAAGTGTTGCTTTGTTCAAAGAAGATGAGAATAAAAAGTAGAGGCTAGTGTTTTTTGTCAGAAAATCTTTGATCGACGCAGAAAATCCCCAGATAACCACCTCGAGGCGGCATTAGCCTCCTGGAAAGAAAGTAAATGAAGAAGCTCCGCCCGCATTTCAGGCACCCCATTGTCAGGTTAACCGACCTTTCTCTTTATAGCACCATTCACAAGCCTGACTTGTCCGGGAGAATGGCTCGATGGGCAATTGAACTAAGCGACCTCTCAGATTCAAGATAAGCCAAGACCATAGAATAGGATAGGTTATGGCAGATTTTCTAGTAGAAATTCTCAATCGAGGAGTTATGGTGGCATGACACTTATGATCCTTGTAGACGAGGCATCCCACCAAACTGGAACCGGCATTAGTTTGCAACTTAAATCTTCTGCCAAGGAGAGAATAGAGCAAGCTATCCATTTAAGCTTCAGCGCCTCCAACATCAGTCGCACGGCCTATTAGCCGGATTGAACTACCACTACCGTGGTTTCGCCGACAGCTCGATTCGGAAGTGATTTGCAGCTAGTCAGGTGCGTGAACGAAGAGTATGAATCGCGAGACCCTCGAATGGCAAAATATGTATCCTTGGTTAAACAACGCTTGGACAACTTTTTAGTCTGGAAGCTTAAGCATGTTACTAGGGACTGCAACGAGAAAGCGAACACTCGCCGCCTACTGGCCGCTTCCATTTCCAATAACATAACAAAGGATCCCGCCCATCTATTACCAAATCCGATTCAGCCACCGTCGCCACTTAAGCTTGTGGGTAGACAAGTCTCTCCTTCTTGGATGGGCCCCATAGTGCAGTATATCAACACAAGAGAACTCCTAAACGACATAAACAAAGCCCACAAGATCCAAGTCCAGTCGGCTAGGTTCTCATTGGTTAATGGGCAGTTATTTAAACGGTCCCTGGACGAACCATACTTGAAGTGCCTAAATGTCGAACAAGGATAGTATGTATTAGCCGAATTGCATGAAGGAATACATGGGAATCATCCAGGCGGTAGAACGTTAGCACACAGAGCCCATACTCAGGGGGCATTGACATAGTCAGACCACTTCTTACTGCCTTGGCTTCGAAAAAATTATTGCTAGTAGCGATTGATTATTTCAGCAAGTGGATAGAAGCCGAGGCTTTTGCATCAATCAAGGATAAGGATGTCACCGCCCCATCTAGAAGAACATCGTCCGCCTACTCTGATAATCCCGATCAATCAGGTCGATAACGGCCCAATTCGACTGTACCGCATACGTAAACTTATGCCAGGAATTGAAGAGAAAGAATCTATACTCCACTCCGCGGTATCCGTAGAGAAATGGCTAAGCGGAAGCCTCAAATAAAACCATACTAACCGCCTTAAAGAAACGATTAGATTCAGATAAAGGCAAGTGGGTGGATGAACTCCGGGTACTATGGGCTTATAGAACGACAGCTCGCCGGCCAACCGGTATATCCCCCTTCGCGCTCACTTATGGAATGAAAGCTATAGTCCCAACAAAAATCGACATGCCCACACTTCGAACTGACTTACCCAAACAGTCAAACAATGAAACTATGATCAAAGATCTTGACACAACAGATGAACTGCGCGAAGCAATAGCTATGCGGATAACATCATACCACAGCCACCAGCAAACTCCATAACAAGCGCATGAAACTCAGATGTTTCACCAGGACCTAGTCCTAAGAAAAGTTAAAATACAAAATTCGACTCACAGTCGAAAAATTCCAACCAAACTGGGAAGGACCATATATTATATAACGGTCCTAAGAATCCGGATCGTATGCTTTAGACAAACTAGACAAGACGCCTATACCTAGAATGTGGAATGTTATGCATCTCAAAAGGTTCTATCAATAAATAATGATTCAATTTCTAACTTCGTTCATATCCCAAGGTTCATTTCAAAGTTCGGATAAGGTTGATATCCTGCCGACCCAGTATGGTTGATGCCCAACTGGTTCATTAAGATATCCAGCAAGGAAGCAATGGGATATCCGGGCAAGGAAGCAATGGAAGAAAGGTCAATGAACCTGGCTAGCTGAAGTGATCATCCAAAACTGAACAATGTTCTACCCAAGGTGCACCATTTCTTGCTCGGATAAATTAACTTAGTTTTGAAGTAAAGCACCTACATCAGATTAGTAAACAACACATGCTTCATTATTGATAACATATGCTTTATTACTGAACTTGGTTTCAAAACAACAACGAAAGTCGAGGCAGCAATATATAAGCAAAGAAATAGAGCTCAATGAGCGACTATGAAATACAACCATGAAACACCATGTCCGTCACTCTCCCCGGTTATTCTGAGAAAGTAGGTTCTTTTAATTAACCCAACTCAAGGTTAGTATATGATGCTCAAGACCTACCATACTGTTCCACTACACAGAGCCTCCCTCTCAAGCACGTTGGTCTCTTCATCAAGAAGGACATTAGTGGACACAGCTTCAGCAGGGACAATGCCTGGGGGGCATCGAGGATTAATAAAAAACTTTGGAGATAACGACTTGGACATGTTTGGCATCCCGTCTGGAACTTCGGGTTGGCTACCACAAATGTTATGTGCGAAAGCACAGTAGCCATACCCATAGTTAAAAATCACGTCCAAGCCTCCCTTGTAAGCCTCCCTCAAGGCCTCATTCTCTCTAAGGGCCTCTGCCCGAATAGCAGATATTTCATCCTTACAAGTCCCAAGCTCTAAAAGCAGAGAGACTCGTCTCATCTGGCCGACTCATTAATCCGTCGTCCGCTCGCCTAGCTTCCTCTACGTACAGCCTAAGGCACTCAGACCCCAGCCAATTCGACTTCACTTAAATTTCGGGCATTCCCGACCGAGACGCAGATCCAGCGTGCCATCAAGGCATCAAGGACGAGCGTATCTCTCTCGGTCTCTGACAAGACCTGTAACACTTCCTCTAGCCTCATTCTCCAAGCACCGAGAGTTTGACTCCGCTTCAGCCAAGGAAGTGCTCAACACTCGTGGTTGGGAAACGACCGACGGCATGTGAGTCGCAACCTCTCCACATCCTCACCAGCTTCAAACTCTCGGCCGGTAGGTCATCATGTTCGATAGCCGTGACCGCCACGGCAATAGAATACGTCATGACTAGGTGATACAATGTTAGAGCAACAGAATATTTATGAATGCACTACCCACCGACCGCGGTCAAGGACGTTGTCAAGATGTGCCATCTTCAACCCATCCGCTTGAGATCTCCAAGTGTAGGTAGGAATCGAAACTAAGATATTTTTCACCCTTCCCCACCACACCTCAACCAAAGATCCAAAGCACTGGTTTGGCACAGCTTGTTCAAATTAAAGTACTGGGATTCGCCCCGATTGAACGGTTCCCAAAGCCCGATAATTTCCTCGGGTTCCCCGAGCCTAGGAGCTTAATACTTCCATGTGCTTGTGGAAAATATAAATGAGTAGCAGAAGAGCCGGCTTAGGAGAGCAACAAACTCCACGCGCCCTACTGAGACAACATGGCTCCGTGATGGCCTGGCTGTAGTACTTGCTCCAAAGGATATCCCTCGGGGCTTCCTCATGACTCAGAGGAACCTCTTCTAAATCAAATAAATGAGCATTCTCCACAAATTTTGGCTGGACTTCATGAAAGTTCATCTCAGCGAGTCCATAACGACTATCGCCACTTTTTCTAAAACCCCGTCTACCGAAAGTGTCGATCAGCCTCACCCATATACTCCTGGTACATTGGTCATTCACAAACTGGCACCCCGTTTGCGCTTCCGCGCGCCAAAGTTATGAATGAGGTCAGCCATCTCGTCTTCATCTTCTTTTTCTTCACTAGCAAGCGAGAGACTTGATATCGGAGCAACCTAGGGACAAAATCTTCCACCCCCATGCTAAGCGATCTCCGCTGTTCAAACGCCCGCCTTCCCTTCTTGGATACTTGGGGAGCAGGACGGGAACCCTTTTTCGTAAAGGAAGTCAGTCAGATCATTATCCCTATCAACCTCCTTGGGGATGTTCTGAGGGTAACGTCTGATCCTCTCAGGCAAAAGACTACCGTCACGAAGATTGATTGCTAATTCTCGACCAACCACTTCAATCTCAAAAGCCTGTGCCGGGGACGAACTGCACGAGATTAAAGTCAGAAGGTCGGCAATAACGTAGTGCTCACCCTCCACTACTTCTATGGGAAGAGGGCGAGGAATAACTATGAGTATGTGGAGAGGGATCAAGGAATTCACCACGCAGATTCTTCACAGTTAGAAGAATTTCGTGATGTCGTTCCTGCTCGGAAATCTCTAACAACTTCTGAATCTTCCTAAAGCCAGCTTTTTCCACCCAGTTAACCAATCTACCTCTCCGGCTTTTCCTTGCAATAAAAAGAATTTATTAAGAAAATATGTAGGGCAAACATACAACGACTAACAAATCTCGAAACTCAAACACACATGGGAATGGCATTCCTTGGTTCAAGCTGAATGGGAGGTAAGAAGAGCCCGGGGTCTCATGACACATTCCTTTAACCAATATGACGCCCCTCGCCTTAGGCGAGTCAAGAAGCCCCATAACAACTTATAGCCGAGGGCTCTGGACCGACAGAGATAGTCAGCCTCCATGCGCCACTGGGCATGTAATAGCTGAGGTCTCCACCAACAAAATATCTAGTTGGTAGAGGAGGTTTAGTGTTACATCTGGCCGTAACCGAATGATATTTAGGTGGATAAGAGCAAAGGCGCCCCGGTGCGGCAAATTGCTCGATTAGAAACGGAACGGAAAGCCGGCCCTACCGTGAGCTGCTCCCTAGTGAAATATGCTGCATCGTCTTCCTTATCGATAATGGATTCAGTCGGACCATCCAACAACTCAAAATTGATATTATCAGGAATGTGGCAGTATGAACTCAACTCCTCCATAGACAGAGAGGAGACAATGCTGCTTGCAGAAGGCGTATCCCGGCCAGGCCTTCTCCTGCGCCCGACATGACTAGTAGAAGTCTCTTCTTGACCTCTCGCCATACTACAAGCAGACAACAACAAAAGGACATATGAAAGAAGTCAGTTCCATGCCATAATACCAAACCAGTAAAAGGGCTAGAACACAGACGAACCCAACAAGCCAGGAAAAACCCCCGACTCCAATATACCCAGAAAACACCCTTCTACGTTGCTAGACATATGCCAACGACTGGAACCTAACATACTTAGGACCAAAACAAGGCTTACTTGGTAGATAGGGACAAACGAACGCCCGAAACAAGAAAACTATCTGTAAACCATGCAACCCCACAACAAAATATCCGCAGAAGCTCTTGAGTAGAAAACAAATAAGCAAAGGGGGAAGATACGAAAGGATCAGGTAAAATCCACTTATTATTCCCTAGAATAGGTCGCCTAAATTCCCGCGCATGCAATTAATATTATCCGTTGAACGATCACTCTTCCAAGGCATTTAACTCGATGGCGCCTCACTTATTAGGCACAACGACCCAGTGTGGGCTGTGTCTCGTGGCGCCCTAGGCTAGCACTTTATGCCCTTTTTGATGGATGGGCTTAGGTCAAATGACTTAGTCGGGTCTACTGGAACCACATATCCAAGTTGATCCCATCCGAGTGCATCGCCACGGGTGCCATAACCCTAGTTCCAACGCATGCTAGTATCAATAAGATGCCATAACCCTTGAAGTTTGTTGACGCTAGCGACAAATTAGCTGAACAAAATAAAAATAAGACGAAACATAACACAAAAATTTCCCGAATCAATATTGCATTAATTACGCCGAGTAGTGTCTATAAGACATAAACCATCCGGGCTGAAAACTGAGTCCAAGAAAAAGAACGAGAACTTGAGGAAAAAGAAAAGACAGAGAGAATGGGAACTAGAGGAAAAAGAAAAGCAAGAAAAAAAAGTTGAGGAAAAAGCTGCTACCACAGAGTCTTGAAAAAGAACTGTTGTTATAGAGGCAAAGAAAAAAAAGAAAAAACCTCGGCCCCCTCTGGTAGTATAATCAACAGTGCCAAAACTGAGGGGCATACAAGGGGGCTTATCGCTAAACATGGAGAAATAGAGTCTCGTCGATGTCGAAGAGGCTTTGCCCTCCGAATTCGCGAACCACCCAAGGGGGCATATGAGGCTTGAAAATATCCCTCCATAGGTAAATTAGAAAGCTCCGGGGCATTCCTTTTTATCGCCGATCGACCTCTGACAACATCACGTTCAACCCATGAGTACTTATAAAAGCTTAGTACTAGCGCCATCCGCCAACGACAAGCCATACATAAATCACTGAAAATTCAAAACTAATCAGTGAGATAAATACTCAACACCTCGTGATCCTTTTATAGGTTCAAAAAAAAAAAACCCATGGAAAACCCGAAAAGACGTACTAAATGCGATACTATAAATAAAATACTCCCTAAATGCAGGTAATGCTTGAACACATAACACACGGTCCCTCCGTTCCCGACAACAATCAAGTCACAAACATAGTATTTTTCCAACCGGGGAAGATTGAACTCCCGAGACGAAAAAAGGGGGGCATTGTGGGTACCATGAATTTTGGCCCAACATCCCCACTCAGAAGGCCCGAATGGATCAAAGCCTAAATGTCTCTACACAAACATGGATGCAGGCCAAAAGTCCAGCTTGTGGACATCTACATCCTTGACCGACTGGCTGCTACCTTTAAGAAGATGGCTAGCCAGTGAGTTCCTGGCTGATTCCTTGCAACTTGAAAACTTATCCTCCCACAAACCTTGCACGAAACCGCCCTTAAAATGATCAACCGATCTTTGAGGCGGAAGACTCGGGTAACTTGGTTACCCAAAAGGAAAAAGGGTTGAAGCACAGGAGACGCGCCTGCCTCCCTTCCATTTCGGGAACCAATCACCCACTTCCCATAGAAGGTGGATCTTCCCATAGAAAATGGAGGATGATCCTTTCTTCATAAAAGGGGGAAGAAACGCTAATATAGAGGTATGTAAAAATATTCGACTGGGAATTGACTGGAAGAACTCTCCCAATATCCTTAACTAACTTAAGCATTGGAGAGCCGATCGACACACCACTGTCGATCCTCGATTGCTGCGTTCTGCTGCAGGTTCATGCCTCAATAACCGGTCGACTCGAGAATCCGTGAGACAACAACAAAGATAGGCCGACGATCATCGATTTTATTTATCATTCTAATCGTATATACTTCGCTTTCTATCCGACCGCCAAAACACAAATAAACACCGTATTAAATGACTATAAAAGTCAACTGCCATCGAGACGATATAATCACCGCACTCAAGACAACAACTACACGCAACACGAAAGCAACGACAATTAAACGTGCACCAAGGTGACGACTCAATCACGACAAAACAAATAAACCTAGATTTGTGTGGAATAATCACTTTATTGAGAAAGAAAACGATGAAAATAGATGTTGATGAGTGATTTGAGGCCAAGAATAACCAATAAAATCATCCCTCATTGCTTAAAGAGAAAAGGCTAATAGATAAAAAGTTGAGAGAAAATGAATAAAATTTTCTTTTTAAAAATTATATTTTTGAATTAAAATACTAGGGTGATTCATGCCACAAGAGGACGCTAATCAACAAAATTTATATCCTAGCCCTACCGTCAGAAAGCTATCATAAGATAATGGCTCTGTGGTCGAACACGTGGACGGGTTTTCTTCGTGTAAATGATTTGGCAATGGGCCCAAAATGGTGAATTTCACCTCGATTTTGGGTTTTGTAAAAACAAATGGGTTGAAATGTTTGTGAACTAAAATAAACTCGAACTAAAAATATAAAAAGAACTCCTTCAAGCATCAAAGTTATCGTCGAGGGCCCTAAGGTAAATGAGAGTCCTCGTCCTTTTCCCTTATGGGCTGGGGAGGATGACATATAGTCATTTCCTCGAATCGATCTTCATTCTCAGCCATAAAATCGAACTCCTCAGAATTTTCCTTTGAATTATAAGATTCATCGAAAGATAAATGCTCCCGACAGTAAAAGCATATCCCCTAAATCTACCCTACAAGAACTAATAGAAGGCAATCTATCGAATCTCGTTGATCTAATACAAGCATCCACTCAACCCTAAAAGCTTGCCAAATACAGTTAATCAAGGTACATTTAAGAGATTTTAACCTAGAGTGAGAGATGGAAACATAACACCAGAAATGCTTGCATTAAACACATGAGAACGATCATTTTACCTCTTCTCAAAACTCACCAATAGCCCTCCTCTTCAAGGAGAAAGGGTTCAGTTAACCATCCTTGAGTCATTATCCTCAAGGGGTGTTTGGCAGCCGAGAAAGCAAAAGAAAAGGAAAGAAAATGAAGCAGAAAAAGAAAAGCAGGAGAACTTACAGTGCTTTGTATTTCCACCAAGCCAAAAATCGTTTTTTTTTCTCTCTACAAGGGTTTGAGCTTATATAAAGCTCTCATAAGAAAATACAAAATACCTCAATTCACACTTATACACATGAAGGGCAAAATGGAAAAAGGGAGTAAAATGACAAAGTCAAAAAGTGCAGGAGAAAATTTCACAGCAGGTGGTGGTGTACCTTCGCACAAGGGTGCGTAAATTGCCCTCGCTTCTCGCTTTCATCAGCTCCTCTTTTGCTCCCTCATTTCTTCTTATTTCGCATCCGAATGCCGGTGTTTGACTGAATTCCTCGTGCTTGAATCGATTCAACAAATTTCGCATTGCAAAAACTACAAAAATTAGCCACAAAATGCATTAGTAGAATAAGCTTGACCTAACATGCAAATCTAAGTTAATTATGCTGATTAGTACACAAAAAGTGCTCATAACCTTAAATAAACAGGGTTCAAAATAGCACTTTTTGAGCACTAATCATAGGGCTAACATTTTTATAGTTACATTAAGGTAGTGAATAAATTTAATATATATATATATATATATATATATATATATATAGACATATTAATTCATAGTGATTGTAGATCAACATAGAGCCAATGTATCTTCCGCTCAGTAATTGTAATGTGGATGTTTTGAGTATAAAATATATTTTTTAATATGTGAATTAAAAAATTTTAGAAATTTTTTATTACTTTTACTTTTTTATTAAAAAAGGAAAATCACATTTTAAATCTTGGACTTTCAAGACTTTAGCATTCAAATCCTAGATTAAAATATATATATATATAAACTTTAATTTAAGTGGAAATGATCTACTATCGGATAATCCAAACCAAAACCCTAACCTTGAGGTTGCTGAGTTGGCATCCAACATGGCACAACCAAATGAAAGACTTGCCACATCGGACACGAAACATGTTTCAAACAAACTGAACTCCCCATGCCTCCAAAATTTCCTTCCTTATGGTTTGCCAAGCGTGGTTGTGTGGAGAAGAAGCTATCTTCTTCAAACCTCGACGTTTAAAGTGTATTAGCCTTGAATGATGTCGTTGGCAAAGCTTAGAAGAGAAGCTGCCTTCTTCGAACGACATCGTGGCATTTGCAACCTAGCAACCGATAGAACATCATGCAATGTAGTTTTTCCACGCTTTTTCCTTATCAAAGAATTCTAAATTAGGGATTTACTCCCTATTATTTAAAGATTTCAGCCCTAAGTGAATTTTTTTCACACTTTTTCCCTTCTCTACTCCTAACGGTGTCTACACTAATTCCTTCCTCAATGTCATTCCACCATTAATGGCTATCCAAGGTTTGGAATTATTTGTGCTTTTGTTTTGTTTTCTTTTGGAGGGGAGCAAATGTAGCGTCCCTTCTCAAATCCGACTCCACCCATGATCCGGTCCCAACCGGGGGTGCTCACATACTGGCCATAGACTAACTTTAAGCTTTTTCATTACTACGTAATGTTAAACATTTAACTCGCATCTATATTTGCAGTAGCGGATTGCCAAAATATATACAAATCCTATATACAAGTATTCAACATTTACACATTTACGCTTTCAAAGACAAAACATATACAAAAAAAGAAGACCAAAGGGTCTTTACGTGCACTCAAGAAGGTGTCGGGCCTTTGGGTGTCGACGCGAGAGCGGTCCTGGTCTCCTACTATGCTTCTCTTATACCTACACGGATGAAACACCCATGCTAAGCTTTACGCTTAGTGGGAAATAAACTCGTGGACAACCGCTAACACGGATCATCACACTTCTATACACATGCATAAACATCTAACACATCATATCATTTAAACATGCTTATACATATTTCATATTTACTTATCATACCATGTTTCATTTCTTATCATTTTACACTTTGTTTAAGTGTTCTTGTCACAATATATTTTGTCATCGTATAGCGGTGCTATAGCTTTTCTTATCATTTCATGTCATATTCAAGTCATTTGTTTTATGTTTCATGTCCGTGATAAACCTTAGAAGTGGATAAAAGAAACCTAAGTAAGGCCCGAAGGCGCCTATACTTATCAGACAATAGTGGTCTATAAGGGCCCAAAGGCGCTGTTATCATTATGCGAAGACAACCCACTCATCTATAAGGGCCCGATACATGTTATCATTGTATCAGACAATTGACCATCTATAAGGGCCTAAGGCAATCAGAATTAATCTTAAACCGGGCCAACCGACGCATGCCTGACTGCTTTTTCCTTAATGTATGTCCATCTATCCTCTACCAAGTTCTAAGTAGACAATCCATGTGTATTTTATGTTCAATACATATCTCATATTTTTCCGAATAATTATCTATCCCAGAATCATACGAGTATATTTACAATCATTTATTTATATCTTGCATTTTTCAGCACTCTTTATATGCATGAATAACTATGGTTACCATGTATGCTTATGAGTTATTTACTATCATTCCACTCTATATCAAGGTTATATATATAATTGATTCTCAGACTCAAAGGGCTTTCCCATAGAGCCTAAAAATGTCTTAAAATAATAGTCTTAAAAAATCATATCCGTACTATCCGCCGAAAACAATCCCGAATTAACCCCGAATCGGTTCGAAAAACAAATATAAAATTCAAATTTCGATTGTTCGAAAAATAGTCTCGAAAAATCTCTAAAATTCTAAACTCACCCGGGGCAATTCTTGATCCGATTTTATGGCCTTCACGTTTCTAAGAAAATCTCAAGCCATTAAATGACCTTTAGGATAGAAATAACCCAAGTAGGAATATTTCATACCTCTTGGAGTTTGACAAAACGCTAAGATTTTGATGCCCACGCGTAGCTCTCGCCACGTAGACCAACTTTGCCTTCTGCTTCGACAAAAATCTACAATCCGATTTCCATAGATCTTAGAAAGAAGTTTCTCTCTCTCCTCACGCTCTCTTTCTCACGTCTCCTTATGTCCGTCCTTCTGATACCAACTTGATTTTATCTTTTTTATTTTTTATTCTTATGTCATTTGGGTCCTTAATTGGCAATTTACCAATTTACCCTTGACTTTTGTATTAATTCTAGTTTTTGCTTATTTTATTTTTAGCATTATTTTATTCCGATAAAATATACATTTACTTTTATTATACCCAAAACATGTTATACAACTGCTGTGGTATAATTGGGTGTTACAACTTTCCCCTTTAAAAGAATTTCTGGCCCCAAATTCATACTGATTCAAAGAGTTGCAAATATCAGGCTCTAGTTGCTTCTAGCCTCAAGTAGCTTCTTCTCTCATGGTGGTCGCAGAGCACTTCAATTAATGGTACTTGCTTTGTTCTACAACAAGACATCTCGAGCCAAAATTACCTTCGCTCCTCAAAGATATGGAAAATCCTCTCAGACTTGTATCTCTTGCAGTATTAAGTAGTATGTGCGACTCATCAAAACGGTATTTTCGAAGCATAGACACATGGAACACATCATGCAACCGCACAATCTCATCCACATATAACTCAACTAGTCGATCCATGTATCAATCAATCCCGACCGGTATAAAATGGACCACTTGAGCCTATCAACAATCACCTTGCATGTAGTCATGTTTTTGTCATGAGGGGAAAACCATAATAAAAATCCATGGAAATGTTATCCCACTTCCAGCTGAGAACCGGAAGGATCTGGCATGAATCTACAACTTGCGGCTTAGCTTGACTTGCTGAGACGTCAAACATTTAGACACATACTGGCCACATCTTTATCTCTTTCCACTAATAATGCCGCTTAAATCCTCGATACATTTTATTAGCCTCCAGATGCTGCACCACTGGGATATGAGCTTTAAATAGGTAACTTTTTCTTTAGCTCTTTATCATCTAACACACATAATTCGTTCTGGAAATACATACTTCCCGCTTATTTCACTAAAAACTCAATCTCGTCACCATCTCTAACCATTTGTAACTTTTTCTATAGCTATTCATCATTCTTCTGAGCATCTATAATCATTTGCTTTAAAACAGTTGAGCTTTAATCACAGCTTATTATAGCTTCATCAGACACTACTTCCATTCATCAGGTTGTGACATCAAAGCTGTCATCAGCTTTCTAATTAAGGCATTTGCTACTACATTAGCTTTTCCGTAGTAATCTATTATGCGTACTATAATCTTTGAACAACTCCAATCCACCTCCATTGTCTCAAATTAAGCTCTTTTATGCGTTAACAAATATTTGAGACTCTTGATCTGTAAATTTAATATTTTCTATATAAGTAGTGTCGCCATATTTTCAAAGCAAACACTAATGCAGCCTAACTCTAAGTCATGAGGGATAATTTTGTCTTATATGTCTTCAACTCCGCCCTCGGATGCATACAACTACTTTCCCATCTTGCATTAATGTCAACCTGCACTAATTCTGGAAGCATCACTATACAAAGTATACTTTACCGAGGTAGTCATATGACATCAAGGCTTCCAACCAACATTTCTTTCAACCTGTTCAAACCTATTCTCGACATTTATCCGAACACTAAACTTTACCTACTTCCCGAAAGTAATTCGTGAGCGGAGAAGCCATGACATAATATCCTTTTACAAATCTTCTATAATATCCCGCTAAACCCAAGAAACTTCTCACTTCGGTCACACTTCGAGGCGGTTTCCTATTCACAACGGCATCAATCTTTGTAGGGTCAACTCTTATGCCCTCGGCAGACATAATATGGCCTAGGAATGAAACTTCCTTTAGCTAAAGTCACATTTTCTGAGTTTAGCATATAACCTCTTTTCTCTTAACGTCTCCAAAACTATTCTCATATGCTTTTCATGTTCCTGTGCATCCTTAGAATACACTAGGATGTCATCGATAAAAACTACAATAAATTGATCTCACATAGTGGTCGACACGCTTATTCATTAAATCCATAAATGTCGCCATTAGTCAACCCAAATGGCATTACCAAAACTCATAATGGCCATATCGAGTTCTAAATGCGCCTTTCATTATCTACTTTACTCAACTGATAATATCCTCGACGCAGTCTATCTTCTCGCACACCGCTCCCTTTAATCGATCAAAAGACTTCGATTCTCACAATGGTACTTGTTTTCACTATCACCTTGTTGATTTGTCGACAATCAATGCACATCCATAGAGTGTCATCTTTCTTTCACGAATAAAATAGTGCACCTCAAGGACACACCGGGCCTGATAAATCCTTATCCAAAAGCTCTCGCAGAATTGACTCTTTAACTCTTTCATTCATTGAGTCATCCCGTACGATGCCCTGCATGTGGACTGCTCCCCTCGCACAATTTTATGGATAAGTTCACCTCCCTCTTGAGTGGAATACTTGGTAACTCTTCAAGGAATGCATCTGGAAATTCCCTTACTACTGGAATCTTTTCTACATCGACTTGGAGTCAAGCATCACGGTCAAGAATGTCTCACATCCTTTCCTCATAAATCTCCTAACTTCGCATAATCTGAGATCACATTGGGAGCATTCTTAATTTGATCCAATGCCTTATACTATCACCCTCACCGTCGAGCATCTCAACACTACTCGTCTTCGACCACAATCAATGATAGCTCAAAGGCTTAGACACAACCAATCCATGCCTAAAATCAAGTCAAATTCCTGAATGGTATAGCATCAAATCAGCGAGAAACTCTCTTGCTTGTATAACAATGGGTAATCGTGATACATTTCATTCACGCGACATCAGGCTCCTAATGGACTCCGGGTCACAGTGATGCGTCATGCTAACTGTTCCACTGCTGGTATCTTATCGAACACATGCTCAATGCATACATATGAATGAGTGGATCCAAGATCAATCAATGCATGCATTTCAATATCAAAAAGAGAAAATTTACCAGCTAGAACCTCAGGAGCATTATGATCCCCACGAGCCTTCATAGCATATGATCAAGGCCAGGCCAGAGGTATAGGCGATTTCCATCGTCTGACATCAGGCTCGTCCTCTATGCGCCGTCTCCGCCCCCTCGACCTCTACCCTATCTCGAGTCGACGGTGGAAGCGACTCCCCACTCAAGCATTCGAGGACTCCTATTGTCTCGACTCTTCGACAATTTTCCATAAAATGTTTAGTGCTTCACATCCAAGCACCTCATTAACAATCTACAAACCCCCAAATGCCTTCTATGGCAATGAGGGCATCCTGGGATTTCTCCCTGTCTAATTGAACCTCTACCTATACTAGGTGCTACATTGGACCCTTGCCTTCTACCTCTCATAGCGAAACTATATTCTCATCGAGCCGAGACTCTAGCTCTTTTCCCGAGGAGGACGGCTCCTAGAAAAACTTCTTCTTTCAGATCTTCTTGTCGCTTGTTTCTAGTCTCTACTTTCATTGCAGCTGACCAACTGATAGAAATCTACTTGTTGGAGAGAAGTCATAGGTGCCAAATTTCTCTTGATGGAATCATGCAGTCCATCCTCAAATTTCCTACACCAAAATGCCTCGGTGAGGATTAATTCTGATGCATACTGGCTGAGATGACTGAATTCTTTCTCATATTCAACCATCGATAAGTTCCTTTGCTTCAAATTTAGGAACTGTTTCTACTTGAAATCCTTATGCATTCGGTACATACTTTGCCCTAAACTCTTGGACAAAGAACTCCCAAGTCATGGGATTTGGAATCCTTGGACTTCTCAACGCTAGTTTCCACCAATCATATGCCTCACTCTATAATAGTGAGACTGCACATGATACTCTTTGATCAGGAAGGCATCTAACTTCCTCCAATATTCTTTATAACCTTTCTAACTAGAATTCAGCTTTATCGGACTCTTCCATGTTTGTCCCATGGAATTCCTCAGCCCCATGTCTTCTTACCATGTCTATCGGGGCTTTTTAAGCTATTAATCTTTCTAATACCCGAGTCATATCCTCCCGAGATAATCTCAGAACGCTCATTTGGCTCAACCTAACTCGCCTCACTTCCGACATATCTGGGTAAAGGATCCGGGCTTCTGATAATCCCTGATCTCCAGGGTTAACACTTTCAGCCGCTTCTTTAGTTAGATTTTGAGGACGATCCATCTATACAAAACACAAGGACATCCACATCAAGCCAACACATTACTAAACATATGATTTTCTATCATATACTCTATCCAGAGTAGCCTAAACCTACTTTCCTGTGTAAATGCCTAAAACCTAGGCCCCGATACCACTATTCGTAGCCTTCCTCGCACCCGATCCCGAAAGGTCTCGTAGGATTCAACCCCGATCCGGTGCTCACTACTAATTACTATAAACTTAGAACTCTTCAAGCGCTTTCATTACTATATAATGTTAAACATTTAACTCAGACTATACTTTGTAGCAAATGGATTACAAAATATATACAAGCTCCATATATGGAAGTGTTCAATATTTACAATATTTACGCTGCTTTCTAGCGACAAAACATATACAAAAAATAAAAAATATAAACCAAAAAGGTCTTTGAAAGGGCACCTAGTAGTGTGTTGGCCTTGGTCGGGCCGATGTGGATGTCCTGACTTCTAGCTTCCGTCTCTTGGTACATGCACGCATGAAACACCCATGCTAAGCTTTAAGCTTAGTGGGAAATAAACTCGAGGACAACCACTAACACGGATCATCACACTTCTATACACATGCATAAACATCTAACATATCATATCATTTAAACGTGCTTATACATATTTCATATTTACTTATCATACCATGTTTCATTTCTTATCATTTTACACTTTGCTTCATGTTCTTGTCACAATATACTTGTCATCACATAGCGATGCTATGCTTTTCTTATCATTTAATATGTCATATTCAAGTCATTTGTTTTATGCTCTATGCCCAGATAAACCTTAGAAGAGGAAAAGAAAACTATAAGGCTCGAAGACGTCAGACTCACTATACGAACAGTTGGTCTATAAGGGCCCGAAGGCGCGGTTATCATCAAGGCGAGACAATGACCCTGATCTATAAGGGCCCGAAGAAGCCAAGTATCATTGTACGAAACAACGACCATCTATAAGGGCCTGAAAAAGTGCGCTGGGAACGACCCAAATCCGGCTAACTAATCGCATATAGACTCATGTTTCCCTTAATAGGCATGTCCATCTATCCCTTTATCAAAGTTCCTCTAAGTAGACAATCCATGTGTAAGTGGGTCTCACCCCCCGCCCACTCCGACGAGGGGTGGTCCTAATTCACGTGCCATAAGATGTCCTCGCTCTTTCTTCGCTCCGTGAGAGCTCGAACCCAAGACCAAAGGGACATATTGAAATGTGAGTGACTCACTCACCAACTCGGGCTAGTAGCTCGCCAGGAGCTGGAACCACCGACCGGGCACCTAAGCTCATGGTCCTGTGTCCGAGCCCACGAGGCGAAAGAAACCCCGAGCTGGGGGATAGCCTTTGTGCGGCCCCACCTCGCCACCCGAACAGGGGCATCCCACTCACAGGCTATAGGTATTGTCCCTTGCCCTTTCTTTCGCTCCGTGAGACTCGAACCCAAGACCAAAGGGACTATATTTTCAGGCAATCGAAGACACACTTGGGATGGGACGTGATCCAGACATTAGAGGCGAAGAATGGCCAACCGGCCTCATCTTGTAATTTGTTCTTTATAAAATTCTCGCAAGAAACCCGCCTTTGTATAAATCGTAATTAAATACAATTGTAACAAATCATTTTGTATAAAATATATAATTGTGTTGAATGGATATACAAGCCCAATCTGGGTTGGTTATTACGTACGTGCCTCACGCATGTGAGACACGTAGATTTCCGCGGCCGACGGTAGTCAACCCGACACCCCGATCGGGGCGTCACAATGTGTATTTCTGAGTGTTCGCATATCTCATATTCCCGAATAATTATTGTCATCCGATAATCATATGCGATATTTACAATCATTTATTTATATCTTTGCATTTTTTCATATCTCCTTATATGCATGAATAACTATGTTTACCATGTATGCTTATGAGTTATTTACTATCATTCCAATTTCATTAAGCTATATATATGGATGGATTCTAGACTCAAAGGGCTTTCCATAGAGTCCAAGAACACCAAAAAATAGTTCTGAAAATTATGTTCGGACTATCTGAAAACAATTTCGAAATTTCAACCCGAATTGTCCGAAAATAGTCCCGAAATTCAACCTAGATTGTCCGAAAATAGTCCCGAAAATTCCTAAAAATTCCTAAACTCAGTCCAAAAATTTTGGGACTGGATTTTACGGCCTTTCACTGCCTCTAAGAAAATCCCAAGCCATTAAATGACCTTTAGGATAGAAATAACCAAAGTAGGAAAATTCCATACCTCTTAGAGTTTGACGATGTAAGACTCGAGAAAATTCCAATTTTCTCAAAAGGGTAAATCCACTGGGTCAAAACCCGAAATTTTAGATCTCATGACGAAACCCGACTTCACCGCTGGAATCGCCTCACAAATCTAGCTACTCATGTTGAATTTCCTCGTCGACCCGAGATGCAATAAATTTCACATTTTTCGAGGCACCGGTGTCAAAATAAAACGGGTTTGAGAGACATGTGATGTGACAAAAGTCACCTACTACATGTACTCATGTGACACATGTTGCATGAATAGAGAGAGGATGAAAATGGATGGTCGAGATAGTGCCAAGTGTCAAAAATCCAAGACTTGAGGACATTGATGATATTAAATGAAAGTTTAATGAGTATGAGACAAACATGGAATAGTGTCTTCTTCTCCAAAAACACAAAACGTGCAGTGGCTAGATGTGTGAGATGCAAAGTTAGATTTCATTTCTGCAGGAAAGGCTTCCTTCTCTCTAGATTCTCGATCGATCTAATCATTTCGCTCTCGACGAGCAAGAAGTAAAGTTGCTCCACGCGGGCGAGGGCTACGCTGGCGGCACTGATTTGGTGGAGTTCGACAACCCAAGAGGTAGGATCTTTTCTTACTCGCAAGTAATCTTGGCTAAGAGTCATGTAAATGGTTAGGAATGTTCCGAGACTTGTTTTAGTTGTAAATTCGGTTTCAAAAGCTTTGAACCGAGTGGAGAAAATCTTTATTTTCAGGTGGTCGCGAACAGAATTCCGAGGGTTTCACTGTTCACGAATAGTGACATGAAATTTTGGTGTGAAAAATGTGTTTACGAGAGTGAGATTCAAACGAATTGCTCGCGCTTGTTAATTGTGGCCCATGTGAACTAATTTCAGAATTTATCGCACTCCAGATAAAGATGCTTTATGCGATTTAATTATGTTAATATATATGCATGGGGAATATATTAGCATGAATGTGTTGGAATTGACATCATGCATTCCATATGCACTAGGCACCCTAGAATATTAGGAGTGAGTGCATGATATGAAATTAAACTTAAAATGAAAATGTTTAGAAAGGAATTTCGACGGAAGATTTTCTCCAAGACCGTCTGAGTGACGTATCCAATGTATCACTGAATGAGACCAAGACTGCTTTGGAGAGTTATCCAAAGAATTACTCGAGGGTAGTCCAATATTTTTACCGAACTCGAGTAAGTTTTCAAGAACAAAAGATTTTAAGCCAGAAAACTCGGATATTTTTACCAGATACTGGCCAGCACGTGCGAGGGAGCCTGGGTGAGACTCGAGACATGGGCCTGGGCATGTAGACATTCGAGTAGGTACATGAAATTGTGCTCGAATGTGATTGTTTACATACATGTGCACTTAGGTGGGGAGTAACCCATGTAGGAAATTATCTCTACTCTAAGCCGCTTCACCTCGTCTATGATCACCATCGTGTACAGGAGTGTGCACAAGGACTCCGCTCACTAGAGTCAAGGAGAAGAAAGTCGACTTGTGGCTTTGATATTGCTTGTATAAATATGTGTATTAGACCAGAATTTTAATATATATTTGTATGAAGAGTAATTTATTAACTCTTGAACTATTGCATATAGTTGAAGTATTTTTTATGAGTATCGATGTAGGGTATTCCAAGTGGCTATTATTTTACTCGTACGTAACCTCAAATTATCAGAACTTGTTTGACAGTTTGCACTCGTAGAGCTCCCCGCGGCAAAGGAGACTCGCCTGATTTTCATGAGTGGTGTCGAGTTACCCACATCCAAGAATATTCCGCGGTTGATAGAGAATATGTCAAACTGACACCTTGATTCAAGGCCACAAACTGCATCGAGCCAGGGGTAAACGACACAGGAGCTCCTGGGTTTGGGTGGTATCCATAAGTTTAGTCCCCATACCAGCTTCCACAGCTTGGCATACCTGGGAGCTCTGGGTGTGTAGAGCGAGGTAAATGAAACCTAGGGATCAGGGACTGGCCAGCCATGGTCATCGAGGCATAAGAACATCACCGTCGTATGGCTCTATGTTGTTTAGGTATGATTACCTAGAAATCAATATGATAGAATTAGAACACTACATGCACCGCACTTTATGTGATTATGTGATTGTGTATTATGAATTGCATGCTTGGTGAATAGTATAGGAAAAATGTTGAACACTAGGGTCGAAAATGTAACTCATAGGTGTTCGAGAAATTTTGGACAAATGGTTTGAATTAAACAAAAAATAGATGTAAAGAAATTTTTTTCTAAGGTTTTATAGTGTGTAAAACTAGAAAAATAACTAAAATAAATTTTAATAAATTTATTTGGTTTACTGGAAAATGAAAAAAAAATTTGTGGTATTTCCAAGAGTCGGGAATATAAAAAAAAATGTTTTTCAAGCCAGAGGCGCTTGACGTGGGGCATCGGCTTGGGAAGGTCACGACATGTCGGGATCAGACATGAGACAGGTCGGGAGGCAACAAGACAGGGGCGCGCCACAACACTACAGAGCGGTGCCACCTTCGCCATGAAACGACCAGGCCCTGCGATACAAGACGCACGCGCCAGGCTGAGTGCAGGTCACAATACAAAGATTTGTATCGTGGCTGAGGGGACGACTTTGGGTCGCGATACGCATGGCGCGAAGACAATGGCAAAGAACTCACCAGATACGACGCATCTGGCGTCGCCGACACGACAGCGCCGATACGCCTGGGGCCCGGAGAACACCTGGCGCCGGCCGCATTCGCGACACCAAGCCACAACACGATACGACCGCCAACAAGGCACGGTAGCCAAGAAAGTCAAGCCGTGGTGTGCACTCGTGCACCCACGCTTTTGACTCAATGTACTGTTTGGGACACTGTTCATGAACACCGTTCACAGGATTTTTCAAAAAAAAAATCAAATCAAATCATATGAAATAAAATCTTTTAAAATGAAATTTTCTAAAATAAAATTTTTGTTGTTAAAAATGATTTAATGTGGAAATTATTGTCTTGCATTTCCTATGAATGCAAGGACATTGTGTATGAAATATTTTTCAAAAGATATGAATAGTGTCTCTAGGCTATAGTTTATGCCTTATAGATATCGGTGAGATTGAATTTTAACTCGCTTATCGACATGTATGGCTAGTCGAGGGCGAGGACGCAGGGCGTCCACGAGGTAATCGGGTCGTGCACCACCGCATTTGACCAACAGCCTTGTTGAGGTCAGAGGATTGCGCCGGCCGGCTATTGCACATGCTAATGTAGCAGTAGTCGTGAGGTCCGAGTAACCTCTGTAGAGGTTTGTGTGGCACATCATCCTCCGGCATTCACCAGGGGAGGGGATCCAGTGGTAGCTGACCATTGGTTCACGTGTGCCGAGAAGGTGTTGTGAGGCTGTTAAGATTACCTTTCGACACGACCAGATTGGGATCACCAAGGCTCCGCCTAGAAAGGCGATACTCTGGGCATTGCGGAATTAGGCAAAGACCTCTAGAGACCTAGAGGCAATGACATGGGCAGGGTTCTAGGAGCTGTTCATGGGTAAGTATTTTCCGGATACTACGAGACATGCGAAGGCTTAGGAGTTCCTAGACGTGAAGCAGGGGACGATGACTATGATGGATTATGTGGCTAGATTCACGGAGTTAGCCCGCTTTGTCGATGATTGGTGTGGCTACGCATACGCCAAAGTCAGATTCGAGAATACCGGGGTTGTCCATTCTATGTGATCAGGACTTCGCCACAGGATACGGACTCCATGAGTCGGGACAACCCCGACCACAGAGAGAGATCGAGGGACGCCTGAGCACCCGAGATGCGTGTTAATAGCAAGAGTGAATGAGAGCCGGCTTCTTTTCTAGTTCGAAAGAAGCAGAGGGCTTGGGCCCACGAGGGTTCCAAGGTCACACCATCCCGCCATGACGTATCAGTATCAAGAGTCAAGTCGGGCAGATGGTATGCTATCATCACAGAAATCTCGACATAAGGAGGGAGGGATTGCCCTCGTGAGATCTGTGGTTCGGGACAAGATAGTCCCAACAAGGGTAGACGTGAGGATACGTAATATCTCCCTCCACTGTACCGATACAGCCAAAGGAGCCGCTTTAGTTTCCGTGGAGCCGTGACCCGCACCTCCCAAGCACAGCAGCCGTGAGGTCGCCAGGCCGAGGCAGAGGACGAGCCCATGTGCAAGGACGTTAGTTCAAGGGCGTGTCTACGCCTATCACACCACCTACGAGTCAAGAACCACCCAATTATACAGTAATGCTTTTTGCTATCTCACCTATGGGCAAGAGTGTTATTTGATTCCTGCGCCGATTCATTCCGTCGCATCACCAGGATAGTCATTTAGAGGTCGGTGCCTCGATGGAGCCTTTAGATGTGAGTTTTCCCTGTGGATTAGGGTGAGAATAGGGATGATATGTCGTGGCTCAGGAGTTAGATCTTGAACTCTACTCACAGTGGACTTAAGGATCATGGACATGTCAGAGTTCGATGTCATCCTGGGGATGGATTGGCTGACAACTTACAGGGTCGTCATCGATTATGAGCGTAGGAGGGTTATCGCCTATACGCAGGATCTGCATCGTTGTATTTCGTGGGGACAAGCAGATATTTCACCTGCATGCCACGAGTCCAAAAAGGTCGTGACAACAATGAAGTTGGCTAGCAAGCCTTACCCTAGAGGACAAGGTGAGACCGAACTTAGATCTACCTCGAGTAGTCTGCGAGTACGAGGATGTTTTTCTAGATGAGCTACCGGGATTACCACCACGTAGGGTCAGAGGACTCGTATCGAAGCTACACTCCGCACTTCGCCCATCTCTATGACTCCACATGTGGACGGCACCATTGAGTCAGCAGAATCAGTCCACGCACAGGAGCTAATGACAGGGTTCATTAGACCTGAGCACTTTACCTATGGCGCTCGTCCTATTTAAGTAAGAAGAAGGACAAGACCTTTCGACTGTGCATCGACTACAGATACCAATGTGGTTACGATCAAGAATCGATACCTATCACGAGGATTGATGATTTGTTTGACTAGATGAGAGGAGCGTAGTCTATTCCAAGATAGATCTTCGCACCGGTTACCATCAGCTGAGGGTTAGGGAGATAGATATCCCTAAGACAGCGTTTAGGACGCTTTATGGGCACTTGAGTTTATGGTGATGCCCTGATTTGGTCGAATGCGCTCAGCGGCATTCATGACTTTACATGCTAGGTATTCCAACCTTATCTAGGATCAGCTGTCGAAGCTGCGGGATGACATTTTTGATCTACTCCCCGGCCAGAGCATGAGTATCATTTGAGGATTGGTGTTACAGCTTGCCGAGACCATCATTAGGATGCTAAGTTCGGCAGAAGGCGTAGTTTTTGGCTTACTGAGGTGAGATTTTTGGGACACGTGGTGTCAGCATCAGGTGTGTCAATGGACCTAGAGAAGGTAGAGGCCGTGATGAGTTGGGAGAGGCCAAAGTCAGTCTTCGAGATACGCAGTTTCTTGGGATTGGTTGGGTACTACAGGAGATTCATTGAGGATTTCTCCCAATTAGTAGCACCTATGACGAGATTGACCCGGAAAGAGATCAAGTTTGATTGGGATGACCGATGCGAGGAGGCATTCTAGGAGTTGAAGAGAAGGCTTACTACAGCTCTTATCTTGATAGTCCCGAACAGGGGACAGGGGTACACAGTGTATTGTGATGCCTCGAGGGCCGGACTGGGATGTGTTTCTTGATGCAAATTCCTGAGGGTAGTAGCTTTACGGTTCCTACAAATAAGAATCATGAGTAGAATTAGACGCTTCCTTAAAATACCCTAGAATTTTTATAATAAAAGAAATATTATTATTATATATTCCGGGTATATTGAGCCAACTTGGGTATTTTTCTAGAAATTTTTAGATGAATATTGACTAAATGATTATTATCCAGAAATAAACCCAAGTGAAAAAGAGAAAATATGGAAATTGTAAAATGGGGACCTAAGGGTCAATTGTAAATAAGTTTATATGTCTATGAATGAGAAATAAATGAGGAAAGGAAAATAATAGAGATTTAAATGAAGAATAATAGAGAAATGAAGGACCTAAAAATAAAAAGAAATAAAGAAAAAAATCAAGGAAAGGACATGTGGCATGTAGGAAAGAGGGAGGAAGCTTCCCATTTTTTTCCTTTTTTTCTTTAAAGTACGATTTAGAGTGATCCATAAGAAAAGAAAAACAGAGAAAAGGAAGAGTTAGAGAGAGAGGCTCCATCTTCTCTCTAGATTTTCGTACAATTGACCATATAGGCCCGGCGGGCAAGAGGGAAGTCCTTCCTCGTGACAAGAGCTATAAGTAGAGACCGTAAACGGGAGTTTCGGCAACCTCCAAGAGGCAGGTCTCTCCCTACTTGGCCATTTTCTACCCTAAGGAATGTTGCGGTTAGCTTGCCTTAGGGGAATGTTTGGTTGCATTTTAAACCATGGGAAGCTGCCACATTGTGGTAGTGCGCAGCTAGCCGAACCTTAGAGCTGATTTTTGGGTATGAAGTGAAGGGAATTTGGTAGTGAGTTCTTCTAGTAAATTGTAGCCACATCAATGAATTTGATGTTAGGCTTTTGAATTTCTTAATTTGGACCCCTGTAGACCAAATTATGGTCTTTTTTACTCGAACAGTCAAATAGTGAGCCAGCCATGAGAAGTCGGGCTCCAAATAGAGTCACTGCACTCATGCAACAGAGGTCAGCAGACCTCCTCCTGTAGAGGTCAGCAGACCTCATCCTGTGATTTCTGCATCCCAGAGGCCGCAGGTCCCCAGAGCTCAGACTCGTCATGCAGAGCTCAGCTACACCAGAGATTTGAACCTGCCCGACCGACCACGATGACCTCCAACTTCTGGCATCATATCTCCTTCGCTTCAACCTGGATTTGAAGGTTTCGACTCTATGGAAAGCCCATTACTCGTTAATCCATTTGGAGCATTCTGAGGAAGATGGGAAAATAGACTATGCTTATACTGAGCCTGTCACCTCAGTGCAGCTAGTCGGGCCCAGGTGGCCGCCTGTCGTAATGGGACCGCGCATGACTCCAAAACCAAGGTCATATCTCCTTTCTGCTTGAACTCCGATTTAGTGTTCTTGACTCTATGGAAAGCCCATTGAGTCAAGAATACATTGATATGCCTGAGGAGATGATGGTAGAAGATGTCATATCGCACAGTGCAGACCGGAGCTCGTCACTGCGCAGCTCGTCGCTTCAGGTCAGCTCGTCGTGGTTGACTACGCATGACCTCCAACTTGGAAGGTCACATCTCCTTCGCTTGAACCTGATTTGGTGTCTTTGGACCTATGGAAAGCCCATTGAGTCAAGAATACATTGATATGCCTGAGGAGGATAGAAGATGTCATACCGAGGTGTTAGACTGAGCTCATCACCTCAGTGCAGCTCGTCACCAGGTCAGCTCGTCAGGGTTGACTACGCATGACCTCCAACTCTCTGGAGCACATCCTTCCGCTTGAATTCGATTTGGTAAGTGTTCTGGACTCTATGGAAAGCCCATTGAGTCAAGAATACATTGATATGCCTGAGGAGGATAGCAGATGTCATACCAAGGTGTTAGACTGAGCTCGTCACTTCAGTGCAGCTCATCAGTTTAGGATAGCTCGTCAAGGTTGACTACGCATGACCTCCAACTTCGGAAGGTCATATCTCCTTCTCACTGAACTCCGATTTGCGCCTGACCATGGAAATCCTACTGAGTCAAGAAATACATTGATATGCAAGGAGGAGTGATAGAAGATGTCATACTGTTGGTGTTAGACTGAGCTCGTCACTTCAGTGCAGCTCGTCGTGGTTGACTACGTATGACCTCCAACTTGAAGGTCATATCTCCTTCGCTTCAACTCCGATTCGGTGTTCTCGGACTCTATGGAAAGCCCATTGAGTCAAGAATACATTCCATATGCCTGAGGAGGATAGAAGAGTTTGGTCAGGTGATATATCGAGTCATCCAGGTCAGGTCAGCTCGCTGGCCAGATTTGACCTGTATGACCTCCAACTTCTAAGGTCAGAACTCCTTCGTCCTAACTCGATTCGGTGTTCTCGACTCTATGGAAAGCCCATCGAGTCAAGAATCCATCTATATATATATATTGTTAAAAATTGAACCTATATTAAACTCCGAAAAATCAATCCCAACCAAAACTCACTAGTACAATAATGAATACTAATATTGTTCTTAATGTTTAATAGACTCGACGAGGAGGAAAGCCAAATCGAGATTGAGATCTGAAGACTGAACCCAAAGTGCCAAGATTTCAAGGTTTGTCTCTACTGAATCCATTCCTTGTTTCAAGCTGCATGTTTATTCTCCGACTCCAGGCTCCTTATGTCAGCATCTAGTAGTTTACAAGATATGAAATGAGGCAGGAAGCATAGGAATATACAGATTGAGTATATCTGGAAAAGAGAATTACTAAAGTGAATATGGAATTGAAATGTGATATTAAACCAATGGGGATTGATAAACTTAAATGTGTTCTAATTAATAATTCTACATCTTGAAATCAGAATTATAACAATGAAACCCGCTTGATTAGACAACCCAACTGTTAATCACTACGAAGGCACCTTAAATTGTCCAATTGTCCCACTTGGCGGATGCACTAACTCCGCATCCGTCAATACGGCGTATGGCATTGAAGAAATGTCCCACTTTGACGGGATGCACCAATCGGCATCCATGATGGCAGCTACACATCATGATACCATTACGTTTAGGCAACTAAACATCCATTATGATGGGAGACCGAATTATGTCGTGCGCACACTTTAATAATAATAAGGGCGATTCATCAAATGAATCATTATGTGTGAATGAATAGTTAGAGGAAATAATCAAATACTGACGAAAGTGTAAATGATTTTTGCGTATATGCTTAAATTTATAAATTAATTGTGAAATGAATTATAAAATTGAAATTGCATGATGTGATTTGCAAATGGTTTAGAATTGGTTATGTGAATAAAGAGCATGAGCATTTGTTGATCAATAGTGCATGATTAATGTTAAATGCATGTTTAGCATAATGAAATATTGGAATAGAATCAGATAGAACCACTATATTAAATAAGGAAGATAGTTATCAGTGGTGTTATGACAGATGGGAGATAAGATCGTAAAAGGCAGTAGTCATGTGAGAGTACATGTGAGGGCAGTATTCAATATATATCATTCTTTTGAACAATTGGAAGATTTTTTAACAAAAGGTTAAAACCCTAACTGATTTTGTATATCATTTTTAAAGGCACAGAATGCCTTCAAATGTATTTTAAATGCCCAGGCCACCAATTGCATTGAAATTGTAATCGACATGGGTCAGCCTAAAACTCAAACCGCCTGTAATCAAACAATTAAGAACGCTGGCAAGAGAAATGAAATACTATAAACTGTGTCTGTCGATCCATTAGCTTTCGTCAGGCCTGTGGTTTCACACATAAATTTTGAAAAACTAATAAAATGCACAAAAGAATGAACTACATCTCATGTGTTTCTTGTGACGGACTGGCCAATCAGGTCGAGTCGCTTGGAGGTCGCTTACACTTTAGTGGTAATTTGTTTCTCAGTTTAGGTGTTTCGGAAAAGGCCCTAAACGGTTTTGAAAAGGATTTTGAAATGGTATTTCACTTACATTGCATTTGCATTTAAAGGATGATATTTACTCCACGCTGATCTCACGATCTTAATAGGTGTAAACATGGATAGTTCAGTACCCAAAGTATCAAGGGTGACTGCAGTGGAAATCATTCCTAATAGTCCCCAATAGTGATAGTGGACAAGCATCTCATGCCCCACCAATGAATGAACCGGAACAAGTAGTAGGAGGTACTATGGGTGATCCTCCAATAGCGAACAGGCCAGAAAGATCCTGCAAACTCATTGCAAATGTTCAATATCAATAATGGGAAAGAGAATGAAAAGTAACGACCATAGACTTTCTTCTTGGAAAATATAGATGATATTCTCAAATGAAAGAGAATGGGCTGAGAGATCCGAGCTAATGCTTGTTCAAATGCATTGCACAAACAAGAGAAGCCTGGAATGTGCAACCTCACATAGATGAGGGCTTATCTGGTGGGTTTCGTGACCGTGGACCGCACCACCGTAAAAGAGTTAAGTAATGGAGGTTCTTTTGATGAGTTCAAGAAGATTATGTGGGTCGTGACTATTTAAATAATATAATTTAGAGTTTCATGAATGAAACAAAGGCAACTGTTGTGAACTCGAATATGTGAGAGACTCCACACCACACAATGGTGCTCTAGATGTTGGGTGAAGTGAAGAAGAGAAGGTCGTAAGCTCAAGACGGCCTGCTTAATTACATTCAGCCCATGTCACAGATTTGGGCAGATGATTTCTCCAAAATCACGGCTACGCGCCTAAATTGTGGAATGAGTAAAGAAAGAGTGAAAAATGAAAGAAATGATAGAAGATGCGGAAAGAAAAATCTCTACGGCCATGTCATCGAGCAGAGAAGATTCAGACACAGGATCCCCGCAGCCTACAGCTCAGCCATCGGTGTTGCAAGTGCACAAGGAGGTGCTCTAGAGGACAAGACGTTTCGTTCCCATTGTGGGAAGAAAGCACAAGGGAGATTGTTGAGAGTGGGATTGGTATTGCTTTGGTCAGTGGATCCATGGAGCACAAAATACGAGTGTAATGTGGCACGTCCCTTCACAAAGACCCCAAACTAGGGGCACGCTTCACAGTTCAGAGGCAGCAAAGTACATAATTATGGCTCCAAGACAAGGGACACGTAATTGGCTAGGTGGATGGTTCTGGGCCCAAATTTAGAGCATATGCGATGAAAGCAAGGAAGATACCCACAACCTCTGATGATAGTCACTTAATTAGCTTATACTATATTGTATGCATTGATAGACCCATGGTCAACTCCACTCCATATGTGTGTGTACTAACATACCCAACTTGGGAAAATTTAATGAGGAGTGACAATTCGAGTATGACATCTTCGTGATTTTAAACCGGGCTTCCTGGACATAGTGTTATCAGGGAACAAAGTGTATAGAGATCATTCCATCAAAATAATGAAAGTATATGAGCGTTGGGAGATTTGATTGAGTTATCCTTCAGGGAATTTGATGTGATATTGGAGATGGTAGAAAAACCAAGTTTGAGGTAAAGGATGATGGATCCTTGTTTTATAAGGATAGGGTTTGTGTACCCAATGATTATGAATTAAAGAAAGCCATTTTGGAAGATATGTTAAAAGGTTGTGTGATCGACTATGAGGGTAGTCGATATAGATATCCTTTCGGTATTAAAATTGTTTATAATAAAATGGGCTTTCCAATCAAGAATTGGAATGGCGCCTTACGAGGCTTTATAGGGGAGGAAATGTAGAACAATTATTGTGTTGACTCTTAAATTTAGTAAAAAGAAGAGTAGGCCTCACTAAAATACAAAATCAAGAAGTGAAAATGATTAGATAAAGATTGAAAGTGACCAATCGATAGATAGAAATCATATACCGACATGAAGAAGAGCCCTGAGAGATTTTGCTCGCAAGTGAAAGAATTACTTAAACAAGAAGATCTCCAATAGTGTCATGGGAGAGAGACCACAAGACCAACAAGCCATTGGGAGTGAAGAAACCATGCGGCAGAGGATCAACTGTTGATTATAAAGTAATTTTGAGGACGAAATTTTATTAAGTGGGAGTTGGGACGCCTCAAAATAATTCTAGAATTTTTATAATAAAAGAAATGATATTATATATTCGTATATTGAGCTAACTCGTATTTTTCTAGAAATTTTTAGATGAATATTGACTAAATGATTATTATCCAGAAATAAACCCAAGTGAAAAAGAGAAAATATGAAATTGTAAAATGGGACCTAAGGGTCATTGTAAATAAGTTTATATGTCTAAGAATGTGTGAGAAATAAACGGAAGAAAGGAAAAAATAATAAAGAGATTTAAAATGAAGAATACAGAGAAACGAAGGGACCTAAAAATAAAAGAAATAAAGTTAAAAATCAAGGAAAGGACATGTGGCATGTAGGAGAGGGAGAAAATTTTTTTTCCTTTTTTTCTTTTAAAGTAATGATTTAGAGTGATCCATAAGAAAAGAAAACAGAGAAAGGGAGAGAGTTGCAGAGAGAGGCCTCCATCTTCTCTAGATTTTCTCCGACAATCGGACCATAGGTCTCCCACAGCAGAGGGAAGTCCTTCCGTGACAAGAGTCAAGGGTGACCCAATGGAGTTTCCTAAGAACCCCAAGAGGTAGGTCTTCCTACTTGGCCATTTTCTACCCTAAGGAATGTTTGGGTGGTTAGCTTGCCTTGGGGGAATGTTTGGTTGCATTTAAAACCATGGGAAGTTTCACACAGGTAGTGCGCAGCCAGCCGAAACTTAGAGCTGATTTGGGTATGAAGCATGTGGAATTGAGTTCTTCTTGTGTAATTCAGGAGCCACATCATGAATTTGATGTTAGGCTTTTGAATTCTCTCTTTAATTGGGACCCCAGAGACCAAATTATGGTCTTTTACCCGAACAACAACAGGCGAGGTCACCATGAGGTCGTCCAACAGAGGTCAATTGCATCTCATGCAACCGAGGTCAGGTGGTACTCCTCCCATAGAGGTCAGCAGACCTCACTCAGAGAGGTCGCCAGGTCCCGTCAGAGAGGTCTGCCAGTCCCCAGAGAGCTCACTGTCATGTAGAGCCTGGCTGTAAGAATTCGACTACGCATGACCTCCAACTTCTAAGGTCATTCTCTAGTTGAACTCCGATTTGGGTGTTCTTGGACTCTATGGAAAGCCCATTGAGTCAAGAATCCATTGATATTCCTGAGGAAGATAGAAGGTGTCAGACCGAGGTGTTATACTGAGCTCGTCACCTCAGTGCAGCTCGTCAGTTCAGGTCAGCTCGTCAGGGCTGACTGCGCATGACCTCCAACTTCGGAAGGTCATATCTCCTTCGTTTGAACTCCGATTTGGGTGTTCTTAAACTCTATGGAAAGCCCATTGAGTCAAGAATACATTGATATGCCTGACGAGGAGGCTAGCAGATGTCATACCGAGGTTAGACTGAGCTCATCACTTCAGTGCAGCTCGTCGGGCTCAGTCAGCCTGTCAGTGGTTGATCACGACACTCTTGAATCTCTAAGGTCATATCTCTTCATGACTCGATTTGGGTGTTCTTGACTCTCTATGGAAAAGCCTACTTGAGTCAAGAACATTTGATATTTGAGGAGATAAAGACACATATCAAGGTGTTGGACGAGTCGTCACCAGTGCAGCTCGTCAGTTCAGGTCAGCTCGTCAGGGTTGACTACGCATGACCTCCAACTTCTGAAGGCCATATCTCCTTCGTTTGAACTCCGATTTGGGTGTTCTTGGACTCTATGGAAAGCCCATTGAGTCAAGAATACATTGATATGCCTGAGAGAGGAGGCTATATCAAGGGGCAGCAGATCGAGCTCGTCACTTCAGTGCAGCTCGTCGGTCAGATGTTTCATTGTAAGATCATTTACATCTCCCAACTTCTAAGGTCATATCTCCTTCGTTTGAACTCCGACGGTGTTCTTGACTCTATGGAACCGTATTGAGTCAAGAATACATTGATATGCATGAGGAGGATAGAAGATGTCATACTGAGGTGTTGACTGAGCTCGTCACCAGTGCAGCTTGTCGTGTTGACTACGTATGGAATCTCCAATCTTCTAGAAGGTCATATCTCTTCGTTTAACTCCGATTCGGTGTTTTGGACTGTGAGCCCATTGAGTCAAGAACACATTCATATTCCTAAGGAGGATAGAATATGTTTGAACGAGGTGAGTATCGAGCCTGTCCAGGTCAGGCCGCCTCGCCGGCCAGATTTGACTGCAGTATGACCTCCAACTCGAAGGTCATAACTCCTTCCAACCCGAACTCGATTCAGGTGTTCTTGACCTATGGAAAGCCCATTGAGTCAAGAATCCATCTATATATATATAGACAAAAAGGAAAATTGGAACTCAGATGAATCTGGTAATTAACTCAACCAAAACTACTAGTACATGTTCGAATAATATTGTTCTTTTGAACGGTTTTGGGAATAACCCACGAGGAGGAAAAGCTAATCGAGATCGAGATTCCAAAGATTGGAATCACGATTTCAATGTTTCACTAACTATTCTTGTTTCTGCAAGGAATGTTATTTCTCTCAATTTACTCTTATGTCAAGTATCTTGAGTAGTTTACCAAGCATATGAAATGAGTGCGTGAATGTATAGTAGGGAAAATGAGTACATAGATTGAGTATTATCCTTGAAAGAGAATAACAAAGTGAATATGGAATTGAAAATGATATTGAAAACCTAATGAATGTGATTGATAAATCGAAATGTAAATGAACTGATACCCTTATGATTCGAATTTGTAACATATATTTAATGAACCGCCTCGACGAGATGCACCAATTTATCCGTCACGCAAGGCAATTTCAATCGTCCACGTCCCACTTGGCGGATGCACCAATCGACATCCGTCATGATAGCGTATGGCATTGAAGAAATGTCCCACTTGGACGGGATGCACCAATCGGCATCCATGATGGCATATGATATTTAAGTGATACTCATACATGTCTGGTGCACCAAACGGCATCCTGCGATGGGAGACCGAATTGTTAAACGTAAGTACATTACCAATAATAATAATATACATTCATCAAACGGAATCACAAAGTGAATGAATATTGAGGAAATAACCAACATTGATTTATGTAAGAGATTTTATGTATATGCTTAAATCTCATAAATTAAATTAGAAATGAATTTGTTGCATTGAAATTGCATGATGTGATTCTGGGTAAATTATTTAGAAATTGAAAGCATGTGAAAATAAATAGCATGAGCATTTGTTATTTGATATAAGATTGAATGTTAATACGTCAGTTATATTTAATATTTTAAATGAACTGGAGAGGAACCACTATGACAAAGGCTTGTTTATAGCTTCTACCCGTTGTGTTTCAAGTAGATGTATATATGGGATTGCAGCAGAGTCATAGAGTACATGAGGGTGATATATCATTATCGTAGATTTATCTTTGAATAGAATTGGTATATTTTTTTAATAAAAGGTTAAACCCAACTTTGATTTTGTATATCATTTCTCAAAGTTTACGAACGCCTTTTGTAAAATGTATTTTGTAAACGCTCGCGGCCTACCGAATTGCATTGAAATTTTAATTGATTATGGGCTTGCCCAAAATTGAAAACCGCTTTCGCAACTAAACAAATTAAATAAATGTTGACAAGATAAAATGAAAATGTCTGAGTAAACTGTGCCCGCTCAGATCCATTAGTCGTCGTCCTAGTTTGGCCACAAATTTTGAAAAAGAAAAACTTAATAAAAATGAAAATAAAAGAATTAAATCGGCGTCCCATGGGTTTCTTGGCAGACTTACTCCTCGCTAACCCAAAGTTCTTCGAGCTATTGAGGTCGCTTACACTTTAGTGGTATCGCAGGCCTAAATAGGCGTTAAAAGGCCCTAAACGGTTTTGAAAATGGTATTTGAAAATGGTATTCATGTGTTTCGTAGTGATTGTACAGAATTTCCGGACGGAATTCTTTTTAAGGAGGGGAGAATGTAAGACCCGAGAAAATTTTAATTTTCTGAAAAAGGGTAAAACGGTAATTTTTGTCAAAACCCGAATGCCAGATCTTAGATGATGAATCAGATTTCACCGTTGGAACGCCCTGAAATTAAATAATAAGCAGATCACTTCATCACTTGGTATAGTCACTTTTATGTTTTTTTAACGTGTCGTAAGGTGTAAAACGGGTTTGAGAGACATGATGTGATAAAAGTCATCACTACATATATCATGGGGATAATATATAAATATATAGAGGATGTAAAATGGATGGTTTGAGATAGTGCTAAGTCAAAATCCAAGACTTGAGGACATAGATGGTATTAAATGAAAGTTTAATGAGCATGAGACAAACATGGAATAGTGTCTTCTTCAAAACACAAACTTGAAGGCTGGACGGTGAGATGAAAGTTTGGGATTTAGCTCAGAGAGATGTGCTCCTCTCTCTAGATTTGTCGATCTATTCCGTCGCCGACTTCCGAAAAGGTGAAGTAAAGTTGTTTATAGAGGCCACAAGGCACCATTCGTGGGAGTTTTATCAACCCAAGAGGTAGGGATCTTTTCCTACTTATGCTAATCTTGGCCAAGAGCCATGTAAACATAGAACTACCTGGTATTGTTTAGATTGACTGCTTCAAAAGCTTTGAACCGAGCGGAGAAATCTTATTTTGAATGGTCTTCTTTCCTGAACAAGAACTCGAGGGTTTCACTGCTCATGAATATGATTACCCAAATTTTAATGAAACAGTTTATTATGATTCAAAATGAATTGCCTGCGGTTTGTTAATTAGCCCATGTGAGCTAATTTTGGTGTAATTTATTAATTTTCAGATAACATGTTTTATGTGATTTAATTTTGTTAATATATATGTACAGTGAATATATTAGCATGAATGTGTTGAATCAAGCATCATGCATTCCATATGACTGTTAGATTATAAAATATATGAATAAATACAAATGAAAATGTTGTAGTAATTTACTGAAAGATTTCCTCCTAAGAAATGTCTGAGGATCGCCCAAAACAGATCACTTCGGATAAGGACCATGACTGTTTCTGAGAGTTATCCAGCAATTCACCCAGGTAATAATATTTTACCTGAACTTATAGTAAGCCAAGAACAAAAAAGCTGGTTGTGAAAAACCGGATATTTTACTCGCATATTGGCTTAGGTACGTGAGGGGAGTCGGTGAGGACTCGAGGATGGTCTGGGGCATGGGGTGACATCTGCAGGTTCATGAACTACAGAACGTGATTGTTCGGCTGCATGCATGTGCACTTGCCGGGAGTAACCCTATGTGTGAAATTATCTCTACCCGGGCTTCTTGCTCAATTCCTCGCCGAGGGATCACCATTTCGGTGCACGGGGAGGTGCACGAGACGACGCCACTGGGAGGTCGTGATAGAAGAAAGCCGACTGCGGGCTTTGATATCATAGCACATGTATTAGAATTGTAACGTAATATATGCTCGTATGAAGAGTAATTTATTAACCCTCGAACTATTGCAGTTAGTTGATGTATTTTGTGAGTATTGATGAGGTCCAAGTGGCCATTTTACTCGCATGTGGACCCAGTGTGGTCATTGTAAACTGTTAGGACAGGCTCAGACTCGTAGATTCCCTGCAAAGAGACTTTGCCCAATTTTCATGAGTAGTGTCGGGTTACCCGACATCCACGAATATTTCGCGGGTTGATAGGTTGTCAACGGACAATCTCGGATTTGGGGGCGCGCGCACGAAACGCAAGATTTTGGTGTCTACACGTAGCTATCGCTCGAAGGCAGACTCACTCCTCGCTTTCCGTCCGACAAAATCTACGATCTGATTTCCGTAGATCTTAGAGATAAGTTTCTTTCTAAAATCTCTCTCTCGTCACGCTCTCTTTCTCACATCTCCTTATGTATGTCCTTCTAATACCAACTTGATTTTATCTTCTTTTATTCTTATTATCTGTCCTTAATTGACAATTCTACCAATTTATCTTCTTTGACTTTGTATTAATTCCGATTTTTGCTTATTTTATTTTTGACATTATTTTATTATGAAAAAATATACATTTACTTTTATTATACCCAAAACATGTTAGAAAACTGTCAGGATGTAATTTGGGGTGTTACAGCAAATTCGGGTTCACCCCATTAAAATTGAGATTTAATTGAAAAAATAATAATGAAAGAAAAGGAAAACGAATGATTGGTAGCACATCTGAATATTTATTGTTATGTTCCTACATCTCGACATTTTGTCCAGAAGCAATTCTCCTAGAACCATATAATTTTGAATTAGTGGAACAATGACATTTTTTGGATAGAAGTTCAACTCCATGCATATACACTCTTACATCATTCGTATATGTTTTATTTTTTTATTTTTTTATTTTTTTATTTTTTTTGAGAATATACTCTATTTTTGTTGACTTTATAGTAAATGTGCAATTTCAACATGAAAAGCTGGAAATCAAATCAATGAAAATTATATAGAAGTTGATATTATTTCACTGTTTTACATCATTAAATAAGTGTAGAGTCAAGCCATGATCAACACCCTTTTTCCCTTCAAGTGCAACTTTAACTTCTATGAACTCATTAGGATTGTGGTTGTTTGTATCACCACGCTTGCACATTTGTATAAAACATTTCTCCATTGCTATAATTGAATTTTATTCCTTCAATTATCTTGGTTGGGTTGTTTATCAATTCAACTCTGGTTATCCTTCTGCTTGTTTATTGGCTTATACCATACCATGATAATTTTACTTGTGAACAATTTGTTTTTGTCATATTGGAGCAACCATCATGTTAACTTATACTATATCATAACAATTTTTACTTATAAACATGTTTTTTGTCATATTGAAGCAACCATCATGCTTGAGGATTATCTGACATAAGAAGGTTGATTCTTTTTATCCTTCTTTACATTCAGCTCATGGAGGTCTTTGAGATTTAGCTTATGATAGGCAAATTTGTGTTATATAAAATGCATACGCTTTTGCGCACAAGTGCACGCGTCGCCTCAAGTAATAAAATGGAAGTATGAGTATCATCTCACGAGGATTGGGTTACTAATTACCTAAATTAGAATAGTCCTAACTTTATTTGGATAACACAAATGTGAGGTTGAAATGAAAACAAACTAAATTAACTAAATCCTAAAATAATTTGTCTAACATGCAAAAGGGAAAATATAATTACAAGAGCCTAGGGTCGATTTCATTTAACAAATTCCTATGGGAGGCTTTATTTGTTCCCAATGATGCCTAAATCATATATTAATGGCAAATTTCACCTAAGCACATGATATTCTTTCTTAAGCAATAACACCCAATTCTTAGGTAAGGTTCTGAATGTATCTCTACTTCCAAACCATCATAAACTAAGGATGCATTAAGCATTAGAAACCCACAAAGCCACATGTAACCCACAAATATCTCTATTATATAGAGAAACATGACATTCTATTCATGGTCTAACCTAATTATTGTTTTTCAACCTCAAATTAGGTCACAAATCATGTTAATGATGATAAATTATCAACAAGCATGAAGACTAGAATATAAGATTTAATATAATGAGATTCAAGGTTTAAATATTTACAAATTAAAGTGCAACACCATAATTCCTTGTTAAACTACATCATAAACCCTAGAAAATGAGTTTAGCTCATGGAGAAGAGAAAAACAACCAAAGAAAAGAGAGAAAACATAAAGAGGAGAAGAAATAGCTTATATGGAAGATGTGATGCTCAATCTCCTCTTCATATCTTCATCACCTCTTCATCCTTGTGCCCTTGGGTTTGGAAACCCTAGGGGCTTCTTTCTCTGTCGCAAAGAGAACTCCCTTGCTCGTGACTCTCCCCCATTGAACTCCTCCCTTATAAATGTCCTAATTTCCCCTTTTTATCACCTAAAATAGAGAGAGGGAGAAGATGGACTTTGGCAAACTCATGGGCCCCGACATCCATATTGTAGCATGATGAATTTGGCATTACGGCATGGTGAAAAATTGGGGCTACTATAAGCCTCAAAGACAAACCACACTACGACCTGAAAAGCTCATGCTATAGCGTGAGTGTGATCACTCTAGAGCATGAAAATCCACGCTGCAGCGTGAAGAAATCACGCTACAGCTTGGTTTGTTGCTCTTCTGCAACCTCTCTTCACTTCCCGATGTCATAACTTTTTCGTCCGAACTCCGATTTGCACAAACTTGGTCTTGTTGGAAATCTTAGAGAGTGTAAAATATGGATATATCCAGAGTGAACACTTTAGAGTTGATGGTAAATACTGAATCCATAAAGTGTGCCAACTGGTCATATTTTGAGCACTCTTCCTCATTCTTTCAATTTCCAAAAGCCATAACTTGATCAATTGAAGTCCAATTTAAGTGAATAAGGACTTTTTGGAAAGCTTGAGAAGTCTACTATCTATCCATATAAAGGTTGGACCATTGGAGGTCATCAGACAGGCTAAAATGTCAAATACTGTGAGTTGTTGTTGCATGTTGAATTTGCTGATTTTTGGACCTCTTTTTGCTCATTTCCTCTCAATGGTTGGCCTAATCACAAAATTGAGAAAAGAAAGCATTATGACACTTATTTATGTATAAAAACAAAAACCTAAGCAAAACATGAGGATAAAATGAGTATTTAAGATTCTCATCAACTTCTTGTTGCATTAGTAATTTTGTATTTGAAGAAATTATTTTTTTATATAAAAGTCTAACCATAATCTTCCCTAGTTCCCTGATGGATTCTACCTCATCCACAATCGTGGGAAGGTACACTCATTTCCCCTATTAAAATTTGGGTTCACGCCATTAAAATTGGATTAGAGGACAATTTATATGTTACTAATGCAATGATAAGAATAAATGCGGAATCGGTCCGTCGATGAGGCTAGAAAGGTGTTGCTTGGAGTTTGGAGCTTGGACCAAGATTTATATTCTTCGAATGTTATGACTAGTGGGTATGTCAGAACAGGAAAACTTTCTCAAGCTAAGGAAATGTTTGATGAAGTACTGCACAACCTTGAGAGGCCTGCTTAGGGAAAGCTTTCAATAAAGGTCTCAAAATCTAGTGGCTTCATTGATGGACATGGGTCACAAAACCGTAAAGGATTACCTCGTGGAACACCAGATGCATTTCCATTGACATAACAAGAAAGAAGCATAAGTTGAAGCTTGATGGTCTTTGAGAACTATCACCACCCTTAGTTGCAATAGGTATTCCTTTATTTTTATGTGAATCATTTCTTCAATTGATGGTTTTTTTGCTAGTATGTATGCCTTTTATGTTCTAGCTTATTCATGTCACTAACCTTTCACTTTTGCCTTTCACCACCATTCATGTAAAATTTTGAAGATACACTTTGTAGACCTCTATATTTTTATCATTTTTTTTGGGTATTCATGTTTAACTTCTGTATTAGGAGACCAAATTCTTTAGGGATGTTGACATTGTAACACCCAAATTATACCCTAATAGTTTATTATATGTTTAGGGTATAATAAAAGTAAAATTTGCATTTTTCGAAAATTTAAGTACTAAGGGTAAATTGGTAATTTGTAAAATAAGAACCCAAGGGTCATAACACAAGAAGATGATATGTTATTGTAGATATTAGATAAATTGATGTGTAAATGGAATGAAATAGAAGGACTGAAATGCAAAGGGAAAATTTAAGTCCAAAATGTGATAAGCCAAACTTGGGGATAAGACCAAACTTGCCTTGGTTAGGGCTACGATTTTGAGAGGAGAAGAAGCCATTTTTTGGGTTTCCAATTGTTCAAGAAAAGAGAAGGAAAAGAAGAAGAGAAGAAATCCAGGTTTGGAACTCTCATATTTGTTAGTATGGAATTCATGTATGGAAACTATGTGTATGGAATACTTGTGTGGAAATCCCTCCTTGTCTAGGTTTGGGTAGGAAGAATCCTAATCAAAGTGTTTTTTTTTTTTGTTGTTTAAAGTTTGTTTTGAGGTTGGTTTGTTTTTGGTTAAATGATTTCTAGTAAAAATGGCCAAAACTGGTCCATTTTCGATTTCAACACGACACCCCTACGCCTAGGCTTAGGAGTGCACGCCTAGACATAGAGCTCCGCCTAGGCGGAGGTCCCTACTCCTAGGCGGACTCGAGACCCCTCCCGAGAAGTTTCTGCTACGCCTAGGCGAACCTCTATGCCTAGGCGTAGCAGTCAAGCTATAGTTCCAGTTTTGTTCTTTCTTCGGCTAATTTTAGAATCCATTACCCTTTTGTTTGAACTTTCAATAGAAGATAATTATACATAAAATTGGATTAATGAGGATCCTAATAAGTGAATGAAAGGGTTCGTATTAGTATAATAGTTATATGAAAAATGTTACGACTCACAATACCGAGGCGTGTCGTTGGCTGGGCAAACTTTTGTTTGCCTCTATTTAAGTCAAATGTGTTTAAGAACAATATAAGAAGCTCAAAAATACATATAATTATATGTCTGTCGGAGACCGAATAGTGAATGAATAGGCACGGCCTCATCGCTATGACGACGCCCTTCATCAGGCTGCAACACCTCCGCTGCATAGGCAACACGCCCTATTTAGTGCGACGGCACTTCGCTAAAGGCTACGCCACTTTTTGTTACGTGGGCAAGTAATGCCTCTCTGCTCAATGCGACGACACTCTTCTTAAAGTGTTACAACACTTCGTTACGTGAGCGCACACGCCTTTGTTCAGGACGACGCCTCCCGGCTAAAGGTTACCACTTACGTGGGCAAAATGCCTCTCTGCTCACATCGCAGACCGCACCTTCGTGTACCTATCAGATCGTGTCCTTGTCATTCATTGTTACTACCTATACAAGCAAACATTTATATGATAAGAATATGAATAATTAAACAAATAAGAAAGCATAAGGAACTGGGCTTCGTTATGTAATGTACCCACGAGTACTCTCAGACAAGATCTATGTTCGAACTCCTACTTGGGATATGAAAACCCATAAGAATTATGTTATATGAAAACTCGATATAGATTTATGTTAATGTAAGCTCCTATAATCCATTTGCAGGAGGTATGTGGACCACCCTAAGTGGTCATATCTGTTATCTGTTTTCCACTAAGCTATAAGCTTAGCTCAGGTGTTTCATCCGTGTAGGTACTGAAGAGGACATCCTAGGTATTCTGTATACAACAGAGTCAATTGATGAGTAAAAAACTCATTGATTTTTAATCCATTTTTCTGACCTGTGTTACAATATAATTGCTTATTATTATGCAGAAATATGGAGACCTTACCAAATTTATGTTTTGCATATTTTTATTAAGAATTGGCAATTCCAAAGAAGAAAAAGATATATATGGTCATGTAGCTAGGTCAAGCAGATCAGGAGGTCGCGACAAGGGATTCCTCAAATCAGCAGTTTTTAAGTCACGACCTGAGTGAGAATGTTGCTGCAAATCTATTAGACAAAGAATCGAGATCGCAACAAGAAAGAATTCTAGGCTAAAAGAAAGCTGTTGCGATAAGAGAAAAGTTGCTGAGACAGAGAAGGAGTTTCAAAGAAAGATCTTGTCACGACACCGTTTTGTATGTCGTGACACCTAAAGAACACAACTTTGGTCGCAACAGATAATTAATGTCACGACGAGGAATGGTTGCTTAATGAATTAGCAAGGTCTCCACAAGGGAATCTTGTAAGTTTTGGCGACTAAACATGTCAGACACTAGTAGAGGTCGCGACACTGATTTCATGACATGACATGAAAATAGGCTGAACGGTTAAAAGCATGTCACAACTAAGTTTGAGCAACTGCGACAAGAGCAAAGGTGAGAAAGGCAACCACCCAATCGCGACATACTTTCTAAGTCGCGACCAGAAATAGAAGTCGAATTGAGTAAAAACAGTTGTAACTAAGAAATGAGGTTGCAATAAGGTGGGAAGTAAAAGCGTATAGTTTGGTCGTGATCTTTAGGTTGCTACAAAGCAAAAGAAGAAAAGAAACTACCTGGTCGCGGACTCCAAATTACATGTCGACAAGGAACCAAACAGATCAGCCAAGTCAGAACCAATGGAAGGCAAAATACAAACAAATGATGTCACAACATAAAAGGGAAGCTGTGGCCTAGAATCATGCTTAACAGAAATTGTGTCACCGATTACGAAAACTAGGTCGTGACATTTAACTCCGGCAAAGGGAAGGACAATCTGTGTCGCGACATGGACTGAGGTCGCGACACATACTGAGACCACAGAAAAAGTCAAGCGCAACAAGAATCATAACCATCGGGTAACCGAACTCGGGTCACGACACAACAATTCATAAGTCGCGACTAAAAATGATGATTCTAAAGAAAATGCTAAGTAAAAGAAGACAACAAGGATTTCAAGTCATGGCACACAACTAAGAAACAAAAGAGGTGAAGCCAAAGGTTAGTCGTGACAAAGAAATTAATGTCGCGACAAAGATTCCAAAGAAAGAAGAAACTCTAGGCAAAACTCATGTCGCAACTGAAAACTTAGTCGGAACAAGAATAAAGGGGATAGGCAGGGTCAACTTAAGTCATGATAAAGAAACCGGGTCACACAACTAAAATGAAGAGCTATAAAGAACAGTTGTCAGAATGTAAGACAATGTGTCGCGACTCATATGAGCCAAAACAAAACAAAAGAAGGGGTGTGATGTGTAATTGAAGTCACAACAGACTTAGTAAGTTCATAACTGCAACTCAGTTCACGATAGTTTTAGGTCGCGACCCGAACAGCTGAGTCGGGCCATGGAATTAGGAAAATTCACTGCTTTCAAATCAGCCCACTTCTGGAAGTGTGTATAACAATGACCTTGCATCAAGAGAAAGCAAAATTTCTTCCGAACCCAGATCCTCGGGGATTGAAGAAGACTCACTTGTATATTTTTAGAATAGATTAGTTAGAATCGCTTTTGATTTTTTTGTTTTGTTTTTGGATTCGAACTGCAATCTTTTTTACCAGAAGTCGGATCAAATAGTTCAATCTCTTTTCCAATTACTACCTGGAATTAATGAAGTTTAGATAATTTCTGGAATTCAGTTCTTTTAATTTATTACAGTTACAGTAGACGTTCTTGATCAATACTCCATTGTCAATTGTGATTCAGTTTTTGAGAAGCGCAACTTCCACTGGAATGGAAATGTTGTTAGTTATAGTATTTTCTACATAAATTAGAGGAAATTTCCTGGATTTGGATTTATCTGTTACAGTTGTTTTATGGAATTGAATTGTTCACTCAGTGGTCAATTTTCAATGATTGTATCCTCGCTTCCACTTCGTGAGGCCCTCTAAGTTACACAGAGATGGAGATTCCTGAGAGATTGGAACATTCAAATTGTGGGTATGTTAGACTACTATTGAAGAACTAAAGAGCTCTAAGAGTTTACTTCAATAAATTTCCAATTCACTCAGTATTGAAGAAGGGGATTATTTATCAATTTAAATAATCGTAGATTTCCACCTATCCGACGGAACGATCTTGATCCTGTGTTAACTGAGATCTAATTAAGGAAAGGGAAAAATCCATCAGATCTAAAGGAAGAGTCATCAACCATTTTGTAGAGGTTTTGCAATGACCCTGTCTTGGGAAGTAAGAAATCCAAGTAGCCTTAAGAAATGGAAGTAAAGTAATAAAAGAGAAAATACCAAAATCTTATAAAGAGTGTTTTGAATACAAGTAACCGATTAGATCCATGTCTTTGAAAGAAGCAGGGACCTCTAACTAGTGAATTAATGAAGAAATCCAAGCTGCATTATTAGGCATCTTTGACAAATCTAGATCCAAAATCAGGATTGAGAAAATCAATGGATTATAATGAAGAAATTGGTTATTTCACAACAAATCCTTTTTAGTGTTCATTTCTAGTAGAGAACTCGATTCATCAGCTTTTATTTTATTTGTTTAATTTCAAATATTTTAATTAGAGAAATATAATATAGGATGATCTTGTCTTTCAACCTAAGCTTCCAAAAACTGCTTCAAGAAGATGCAACAGTGTGGATCTTGGAGTAGTTAGGTAGTTGGATTTCTAAATTTTGTCAATCTCCTCGAGGGAATGATATCCTGGACTTACATCCAATTTTACTACTGTATGACACATGCACTTGCAAAGGTCTTAGACTAAACTCATTTTATAATTTCAAGAACATCGACCATTTTTCTGAATTTTTAAATAACTAGCTCCAATTTCAGTACCAATGTATGGGAATTTGGTAAGGTTCCAAAGAGAGTAAGATAAAAATTGAAGGGTTTAGTCTTATAAATTAATAGACAAACACTAACACAAAGAATAGGAGTCCACCATATGTGTTTTGACTTTGTTTTGAAATGTAAATGTAATATTTTGTAATAGTGAATTTATGTAAGTATAAGTAAAATGAGACTAGGAATATGTACAAGATAGTTTAAACACCACTACGGTGGTAGTTTTACAAGTTATATTATGATATTTGGATTTATATATTGAAATGGGTCCACCAATGTCAGAAAATCAGTTAAAGGAGTCTTAGTCCCGTGCCTCGCCCCCTCTCTTCGCCCAGGCAAGGGTTGGGGTGTGGCAGACACCTTCTTTTTGTAGTATTACGATTTATTAGGCATGCGGTATTGTAAATTTGCAATAGGGAAAACAAGTTGGTAGCTTATTATGTTGTTCCTTGATTGTTTCTCACCATGATAGTTTTTTAAGCACATTGTCTTTGGTATAGTTAAGACCTAGGGAATTATCTTAATAAATCCTACCAAGGTAGTTAAGTCTTCTATTTATGTAATACTAAAGATACTACTTTTTCTTTTTTCCTTTTCTTTTATTTTTATTTCAAAGGTAAAATGATTTTAATTGAGAAACCTAAAAATGTAAGTGAAAGTATACCAAGTTAGTTATGCATGAATAAATCTTCCCGTACTTTTCAATATTCAAAGATATTCTTCTTATTCAAGTTATTCATGCGAAAAGGTATTCTATTCCTAAGAATAATATACGTAATTAAACTTTTAGTTTTCCAACTTTAGCTTCCAATGAAGGTAAAAATGGAAGCTATAACAATCCTAGATGGTCTTTAAAATGAGACTTGTGCTACATTTTTTTGTAGTTCTTTTGTTGCATTTTTTTTTTATTTGGCTATTGATTCAAGTCTACTTCATCCTCGTAAAACTGATAAATTTGAATTTTCTCAAAAAAGCAACCAGAAATTGCCACTACAAAGATGGGTCATGTAAACTTGAAATTTTCTAAATCTCAAATGATGAAACGACTCAATTACATTGGATTTGTCTCACGAAATCTAAATTTACCCATGCAAATTTCACACTCGAGATACTGGGATTTTTCTACATTTTTTTTGAGACAACGTGTATCCGATGACCCCAAAAAACGAAATTTTTAAGAAAATTTTGGAAGTTGAAAATAATTTAAATAAAGTTTATATAAAATAATTAGAACTTAAACCGGGATGAAATTAATCGTTTCGTGGCAAAAAAGGACCCAAAAAAGTGGACACATAGTGCAAAGTAAGCCAAGTCTTTAAAATTATAAATATGGTTAAAAATAAGATGTTTGGTACAAAATATCTCTGATTTTCTGTTGGCTTGAACGTTGGAGAGAAAGAGGGAGAGAAAGAGAGAAATCCAAGATTTATTTTAGCGATTCTCGGAGTTCCGTCTATCAGAACTCATCGAGCCAAGTATTAAAATTCATTTCCTCGACAAGGGCTAAGCGTACGTACCAAGAATGAGGATTTTCACCAAAGATCCAAAGGATGAGATTTGGGGAAATCAAAGGTTTTGGGTTTAGGATGTGTTCTTGAGGCTTCCTACAATTTCTACTATGCCCCAAGAGGTAGGGTTCTTCCTACTTTGATTTTTATTTCTATCTTCAATGGACAAGTGAGTATGATGACGCTTTTCTAGACGACCACGGGATTACCTTCACATAGGAAGACACTTAACTATTGAGTTGCACCCCGTACATCTCATATTTTTGACTCATGAATGGCATCTACTGAGTTGCAAGAACTCAAAGTCTAATTATAGGAATTGTTGGACAGGGGTTTTATTAGACCGAACACTTCACCTTAGGGCACTCTGGTGCTCTTTTCCAAGAAGAAGGACAAGACTCTTCGACTATGCATAGACTATCGATAGTTGAATAGGGTTACTATAAAGAATAGGTACCCTTTGCCGATGATTGATGATTTATTTGATCAGCTGAGAGGGGCGTGGGTTTACTCCAAGATAAATCTTTACACCGGTTACCATCAATTGAGGGTTAGGGAGGCAAATATCCCTAAGACGGCGTTTAGGACGTGATATGGACATTTTGAGTTCGTAATGATGCCATTCGGAATAACGACGTTCTGACATTCATGGGATCTCAAGCATGAGGTGTTCCAACCTCTACCTAGATTCAGTCTGATCTACATCTTGATCTACCTGCAAGCTCCAAGAAGGTATACGAGAGTCACCTGGAGGATCGCTTTCCAGCCTCGAGACCATCGCTGTATGCCAATTCCCAAGAAGTATGAATTTTGGCTTACTGGATTCTTAGGGCATGTGGTATCAGCTTCGGGAGTATCTGTGGACCTAGAGAAGGTTAAGGCAGTTATGAGTTGGGAGAGACCGAAGTCGGCCCGAGATATGGCTGATTGTGAGGGTATTACAGAGGTCCATTGAGGACTTCTCCCCGATTAGTTGCACCTATGACCGTATTAACCCTAATGAGGTCCAGTTGAGTGGACTGACCAGGAGAAGGCATTCCAGAGTTGAAGATGAGGCTACTTCAGCTCCTGCTATTCTGATAGTTCCAAAAAGCAAGGTGGGTACACAAGAGACAAGGGAGCAGTTCTGGCTGATGACTTAAATGTGTTTCAAGGTTGTAACACCCTCGAATTATACCGTAGTAGTTTATTACATGTTTAAGGTATAATATAAAGCAAAATTGCATTTTTCAAAAATTGAAGTATGATGTGTAAATGGAATGAAATAGAAGGACTAAAATGCTAAGGAGAAATTTAAGTCTAATCGAGATAAAGCCAACATGGCCTTATGTATGATATTTCCCATTCGTCGAGAAACTTAGGTATTTACTAGTTGGGGAGAGGAGCAAGAAGCGAGCTGAGTTCTCATTTTCGTGTTCCTTGTCTGGCGGGAAGAAAATAAGAAGTTTGGTTCAAGTCTTTGAAGATCAAGGTATGAAAACTATAAGTATGGAACTTTGGTATGGAATTCATGTATGGAAATTTCTCATTTGATGTATAGAAATCCCTCATTGTCTAGGTTTGGGTAGGAAAAATCCTAATCAAAGTGTTTTTGGGTTGTTTGAAGTTTTTTTTTAGGTTGGTTTGTTTTTTGCTGAATGATTTCTCTAGTAAAATGGCCAAAACTGGTCCATTTTCGCTCGACACACCTTTACAAGCAGCGTGAGCTCACCAGTAGACCTAAGACCCTCTCGAGAAGTTTATGCTACACCTAGGCGATCCTTTCATATCAAAGGTAACACCGTTACGCCCAAAGCAAGCCACAGCCCGCTTTTGCTCTTCTTCGGGTTAATTTAGAATCCATTACTCTTGGTTCGACTTTTAATGGAAGATAATTAGGTATAAATCGATTAATGAGGATCCTAATAAGTGAATGTGAAAGGGTCCGCATAAGTATAACAATTATATTAAATTTTTCCGTACTCGCTTGCTTCACTTCTACGATCTTGTTGTTAAGCAAACATTGTTTCTTGCCCCTTTTTGTTAATGTGATTAAGAACAATATAACAAGCTTAGTAATATATAGAATCAGACAGTTTGCTCTGAGACTGATAGAATGAATAGCATGTCCGATATGCGACTAAGATTCCCGCATTGTGCTATGACACCCCATTACGTAAGACGCCTCTCGTTCTCAAGCAGACGACAATCCGCCAAGGCTACGACACTTCGCATGCGGCAGTATGTCTCCGTCCAAAGGTATCGCATTCAGACATGATACTATACCTTCATTACATAAGGTACGTCTCTGTTCCGCGCACTATATCGCACCTTCGTGGACCTATTGTGTCAAGGCCCCTACTCATATTGTTACCGGCTCCATACATGCAAACATTTATATGATAAGAATCAATAATGAACAATCGTAAAGCATATGAATCGGGCTTCGTTTCAGAATGTACCCACGTACTTTCAGATAAGATCTTTGTTCTGAACTCCTACGATAGATATGGAAACCCTATCATAAGAATTATGCTATATGAAAACTCTATGATAAGAATTCGGTTATATGTAAACTCTGACATATGCATTATGTTATATGTACCTGTAAATGTGGACCACCCCAAGTGGTCATATCTATTATCTGTTTCTTACTAAGCTATAAGCTTAGCACGGGTGTTTCATCCGTGTAGGTACTGAAGAGAACATCCGAGGCATTCTGCATACAACAGGGCCAACACAACAATAGGAGTCCATCATATGTAGGTTTTGACTTTGTTTTGAAATGTAAATGTAATATTTTGGTAATAGTGGATTTATGTAAGTACAAGTAAATGAAAACTCAGTGAATATAGATATTAAAGAAGAATAACATACTAAAAATTTAGTTTTACAAGTTATATTATGATATTGATTGATGAGCCAAATGGTGCCACTAAATGTCGTGTAATCAATTAAATGAGTCCTAGTCCTATGTCGTACCCCCTCTCTTCGCCTCGTGGCTGTGATAGGGGCGTGGCAGATGTAGTTCGGAGGTGGTAAAGGCTTGGTTCTCGTAGCTAAAGAACCACGAACAAAGTTACCCTACACATGACATGCCAGAAGCTTTGGTGGCTATTATTTTGCCTTGAAGGTTTGGCGCCTACTCATCTATACAAAGGAGTACCAGGTGTTTTCTCACTGATAAGAAATCAAGTATTTTGGCCAACCCGGACCTTAACACGAGGTAACACAGTGGATGATTCCTGAAGACTATGACTTCACTTTGCATTAACATCCCTGGGCAGCAAATGGTGGTTGAGACTCAACCGTAAGTCATGAGGAGTGTCATAGTGTGGCTTTCAAGAGTGGACAGATGCTTGAGACTGTGGGATAGTCTGTGTTACACTCATACAAGGGTCGCCTGTGGTACTTGAGATTTTATGGCTACGCCTTCCCTACTAAAAGAGATCGAAGTCCTAGGGCAGGATAAGGAGATATTACCATCCAAGACCAAGTGACGGTCAGATGATAGGTGACGGTTATCGCCATTCACACTTGATGGTAGTCTGGTACAAGGGAAGGGTTATGGTTCCCCGCCTGAGTCCGAGAGCGAGATCCTCAAGGAGTTCCATCAAGCCCTTTGTTGTGCATCCAGTGACACGAAGATGTACCATGATCTTCACGCCACACGGGAGTGGATGAAGAAAACACGCTGGGGATTTTGTCTGCCTATGTCTCACGTGTCGCAAAGGCAAAGGCCAGCACCATATAGACTAGTGGGATTACTCTAGCCCTTGGAGATAGCTGAGTAGAAGTGGGAGCATGTCATAATGGATTTTGTGACTCAGTTGCCACAAACAGAGGGCATGACGCGATGTGGGTGATAGTGGACCAGCTTACTAAGTCAGCACACTTTTTGGCTGTGCGGATGACCTTCACTCTAGAGGAATTCTGTAGGTTGTACAAATAGGAGATTATCCAAGCCATGCTGGGTGCCGTATCTATAGTATCGATCGATCCCAGCTTTACGTGCTCATTTCTTGGAAGAGTTTCAAAGAATCATGGGGACACGCTTGAAGATGAGCACTACTTTTCATCCCTGCATTTAACGGTCGCAGAGAAGACCATCCAGACTTTAGAGGACATGCTACGGGCATGCGCCATAGATCTCAAGGGTAGACGGAAGAGTATTTACCCTTAGTGGAGTTTGCCAACAACAATAGTTATCAGGCGGGCATACAAATGACACCCTATAAGGAACTATATGGAAGGCCTTGTAGATCTCCCAGCTTGTTGGACAAGTAGGCGGGAGAGAGACTTCTCTAATGGTCCGTGATTTGGTTAGGGACACCTCTAAGAAGGTGGATTTGATACGAAACGTTTTCTCACGCTCTTTAGAGCCGATAGACAGCTACGTCGATTGCACAATGTAATCTATAGATTTTGAGGTAAGGGATCATGTCTTCTTGAAAGTGATGCCGAAGAGAGGAGTAGTCAAGTTTGATAAGCGAGGAAAGCTATCGTCGATGTATATCAGGCCCTTCAAGGTACTTGAGAGGGTAGGCTGCTTGTTACCGGCCAAGGGGCATCGCTTAAACCTTATTTCCGTGTTCATGTTGTGTTCTATGTCTCCATGCTCCAAAAATACACTCCATATCTAACTCATGTGGTGGATTAGGGCAAACTTGTTGTTGATGCGAGATAACTTCGAGGAGGGACCGATACATATCATGTGGATAGTCGGCTGTAGTTATGCAGGCAAGACCGTGGAGGCTAGTGGTACAGGTCAGGGCAGCACCGAGGGAGTGGAGGAGGCTATGGGAACCGACAGCCGATGATGATGTGTGATTTGTATAACCAGGTAAAGCGCCTATGTGCGCAAGTGCACGCACTTATCAAGTAATATAGTGAAATTAAACTCGCTATATGAATGTCTAACTAATGTGTATTGAATTAAAACTAAATCTAATAGAATCTTAGAATTACTTTGTGAAAATCCAGGCCGCTTCCCTACCACATTTGATGGTTTATTACCTAGAGGAATTATTATTCAGTCTATTGATGAATTCTCGATGACGAGGTGATCGTGCCTACGAGATACCCTCTCTCGAGGTATATCCGCCTATCTTTGATGTTTGGTACAAAATATCTCTGATTTTCTACTGGCTTGAACGTTGGAGAGAAAGAGAAAAATCCAAGATTTATTTCAGCGATTCTCGGAGTTCCCAAGATTTAAAATTCATCTCCTCGACGAGGGCTACGTGTACGTACCAAGAATGAGGATTTTCACCGAAGATCCAAAGGAGAAGATTTGGGGAAATCAAAGGTTTTGGGTTTAGGAGGTGTTCTTGAGGCTTCCTACCGTTTCTACTACGTCCCAAGAGGTAAGGTTTTTCTACTTTGGTTTTTATTTCTACCTTTTGGGTTGATTTAAGAGGTACCATGCGGGCTGTTTTGTGACGATTTTGGAGTTGTTTAGGCTAATCGGGACCTGCTTTAGGCCTATTTCAGGTATGCTGAAGGACCTAACCCGCATTTCCTCTTCCTAACTCGAGGACCTCCCTAAGACTCTTACTGGGATTTGAGAAAACATTTCTTTTCAACCCTTTTAAAAGCGACCCGTGAAAATCTACTTATACTAAGCATGCTTTCCATTAAAATCTTATTAAACATGGTGGGAAAATTTTTTCTTTTCTTTAAACATTAAACCCCGATATGATTAAATGTTTTTCAGAAAATTGGGCAGAGTTTCCTCTGTTTTTTGGACATTTCCCAATTTTACAACACCTGTAATAAAACATTTTACACTCTAGATAATGTTCATTTACTCCACATCCAACTACGGGACATCAAGTCCACCACAAGCAATTTCAAATCAAAATTTAAAATCATTTTCTGAACACCATAAAAATATAAACAATATTTTTATAACCGTTGGGCTCGAGTCAAGGATTACACCCAACCGCCTACGTACTTACCACATTTGCAAGGATCGTAGCTCGTAGTTTATTTCTTTAAAACATATATACATTACAAAATAAAGGTGCATAAGTAGTTATTTACAAAAAGGTCTATACATTTTCAAAAAGTGGTCGAGGCGAAAGTGTCACTATGCTTGAGGATGCTTGAACTGTTCTTCAATTTCTGCTCCTAAAAACATTTTATAAAACATTTGAAAAGAGGGTGAGATAAAGGAGCTCAATGAGAATACAATTCATAGGAAAATAATGTTTCCAGATATAGTTTAAATACAATGTGTAAAACAGTTGTATAAATATCTCATTTCCATAAACATTTACTTTACTTTCTTTTTCTTTTTGAATCCACCATATCCAATGGAACCCGCTTACCGTTAACCACGTTGGCCTATGAAAGAACCTCCGATGAAACAGTCTTACGATCACCGATGGCCCAAAAGGAACTTCAGATAAATCATGCATTTCTTTTAAATACCATTGCACTATGGAATAAACCACATCATGCGTTGGTAATCTTTTTGTACTTTTCACGTGCATAGCGATATGCATCACTCTTCCCTTCCCTCTATAAAAAAATCCTATCCCTTTTCCAAGTACCATGCACGCTTAAAGTAATTTTTACCGACTTTCTCTTAAACTTTCATCTTTGTAAATACATGGCAAACCATGGATTCAATCATAAACATTTTCATATAAACATATATATATATAGAATATATATTCATAAACATTTCATTTAATATGGAAACCATAAATCATGCTTTATAAAACTATGGAAACCATAATCATTTCATATTTTCTCAACATAATAAAGTCAAGAAAACCACATTTCCTTTTTTCATTTAAACATTTATAACATAGATATGAAAATATATATATTTGTAAATATTTAATATATATATATATATATATATATATATGAACATTTACATTTTCCTCACCTTAGTTATTATTTAAGTCATTTTTCTCCTTTAAAAACCTTCCACCTTTGTCCTTAATCACTTTCCTCCTACAAGTCATATTATCCATAAAATCCATCAACATTCATACCTTAACAATATTCAATTAAGCTTATTAACTATAATATACTTTCTATCAAACGAGAGCAACTCCTGTAAGCATTTTCTATTCAACTTAATCTCAACTTAACCACTTCTACTTCCAATTAAATCAAGTGCCCATTACAACATCATTACAAGTCTTAAATCGCTTTCATTAGCATGCTTAAAGTGAAAAACCCATAATGCCCTTCACCTTAGCAAAAATTACATTTATACCTTAATCAATTCTTTTTCTAAAACTTTACTTTTAATAATTTTCTTCATTAAAACACATGATCACCCTTCTTGCTGTTATTTGGTAACAAGATTAAAATCAATTGAAACTCAAAATTTTCTTACTTTTCCTAGGTGGTCAAATCCATGTCACACATTCATCATTCTTCTTCAATTTCTTCCATTTTCTTTCAACAATTATATTTAACACCATCCAATGACATTGATTCAATTAACTTAAATCAAACTAATGCATTTGCAGTTAAACCCTCTCTTGGCCTAACTCCTTCCATGCTATATCTCATTTTCTTTTAAACTTAATTTATTTAATTTGGCATTCAAGTAATGTCATTAAATCAATTAAACTAACAAATGAATATCACTGATGCCATGATTCAAGGTTGACCTAAATTTATAATCCTTATAATCTCATTCTTTCTTTCAATTTCTTAGCAAAATCAACTTAGAATCATGTCAATTTAATAGCTAAAGCCTTAACATAACTCAATTGAAGGTTTGACATTGAACTATAAACTTAATGTTTACCTTAAGTGTTTTTGTGTCTTGATGTTAACTTGAATTCCAATGAAATCTCTTGTTCAAATTCCAAAGATATTAAGAAAACCTACTAAGCACCATCATATAACCATTTCCTCCACAAACTTTCAAATTCACATAGACTAGTAGGTGATCTCACCTTAAAAACTTGCTTTTTCACTTAGGGTTTGATCTAGGGCACTTCATGGACATGATGAACACTTGAAATGGCATGAGAATCACTTGAAAAGCTTGGAAAGGGGCTGGAGAATTTTCTCCCTTGCATGCTTCCCTTTTCTCCATTTTTGCCTTTCAAACTTGTCTCACCCGTATGCACACCCAAAGACAAGTCCAATGCACTTAAATGATCATTTTTCATGCCTAATTTGCCCTCCAATTATCCTTAAATTAACCCCATGCCATTAGTTAGCATCCTTGCATTCTCATTGGCCCTTATGCTGTAGTATATAGTCAAAAGCAGCTAATTCCACTTTATGCTCCATAAAATCCCACTAGCGAACCATAGTTAGGCTTAACTAACTCTCATGGTTTAGTAACACAAATAACCTTTAACTTTGGTTAGCACAACTAACTAAAAGTTAAGTTTGTTTCGTCTTTAACTCATCCACTAACCATAGTTAAGTTAACTATTTTATGATAAATATCAAAATTTATGAAAAGCTCTCATAAGTCCATTTTTAATCACATGGATCACCAAGCTTACATGACACTATTCTATTGGTTCTTGCTTTGCTTACTTAGATTAGACTTACTCATTAAATGACTTAATGTCCTCATGAAATATACCCTATCTGGAAGTAAAACTAGAAAATATTTCATGATGGGTAATCATAAATTGACCATAGGTCTCTAATTAAACTTATTTAAGTATCATGAACATGCTTTAGAAAAAATTCTAAAAATTTACAAAGGAATATTTTAAAACTATTTCGTAAAAATGGTATTTTTGTCATAAATCGTCGGAAGCTTCAAAAACCCCTTAAACGAATTCCGTTTTATCTGTTTCAATTTCTTTGGAGCTTCGATACATTATTCTGAACATTTTTATTCTCGGACGCCGTTTTAAAAATCTTATTCATTTGTAGTTTCAATCAAAACCGCAACCTCCAGCGTTACTAATCATGGCGATGATGGATTCTTGCACCTATTTTCGCCAAACACATTCGTATCACGTGTTATGGCACGATTACGGATGGTTTTAGGAGTTATTTAGAAATTTATTTGTGCTTTGTTTGTGGCTTGATTAGGGTCGGTTTTGGAGTTGTTTAGAAGTACATTTGTGGCACATTTTGTAAGCCTATTTAAGGGGTTGTTTGGGTTAAGAGTATAAGTTTATTTTAGGTTGAAATTGTGGGCTATTTTATGGCTTGTTTCGGGGCCGTTATATGGCTTGTTTAGGGGCTATTATGTGGGAATATTATATGTTACATTTGGCCTTGAGGATTAAGGGTGTTATTGCTTGATTATGTGGTGACATGCTTGGTTGTTGTTGTTAGATAAAATGTTAATATATGTGTATTAATATATTGACTTGGGATGAGTTTTTATTTGGAGATTATATGCATATGTTGTGATTGTCCATGATACATGATGAATTATGGTTTTTAAGTTATACATGTGACATTTACTACATATGAGACATGACATTGACATACGTGGTACATTACATTGCATATGCACGGTGTGCTTTGATAAGCGTGATGTGTGGTTGTATAAACTAGGTAAAGCGCCTATATGCGCAGAATGCAAATACGTCGTATCAAGCAATATAATGTACCTAAGTACAAATATCATTGCACGGGGAGAAGCGCGTTGACTATTTGGAGATTATTTTATGATATTATCTGGAACCCCAAACTCTGTGAATGTCTAACTAATGTATCAAAATTAAAACTAAATCTAATGAACTTGTGAAATTACTTTTTAGCAAAAGCAGGTTTACCTCCCCTGCACCACATTTGATGGATTATTACCTAGAGGAATTATTATTCAGTCTATTGATGAATTCTTGATGACGGGGTGATCTTGCCTACGAGATACCCTCTCTCGAGGTATATCCGCCTATCTCGCCAATAGTGCATCTCTGCCCCGACCCTATTGTTGACAGACCAAAGACACATACAAATTTACGACGTTATTACCAAGGACTATCAGAGTCGGCGGCGATATCACTTGTTATTGGAACCGAAGACACATACAAATTCTACGGCGTTATTACGGGGGTATTATCGAGTCCCGGTAACAACGCCATAAAACTTGTTGTGGACCGGCTTACATATACAAATTTATGACACTATTTCCAAAAGGACTGTGCTTCAATCGAGCAGCAGTGCATCAACATTGACATCATACCTATTATAACCAAAATCTCTTAGAGTAGAACAATTTAATTTATGGTTTTGAGTGCGAGAGTGTAGTGCAATTAGACAAGTAATAAAATGGATATAAGTCGAGATATCGATCCTGTGGGCCACCTCATTTTCTGTGCATAGTAGCATAAATTGATATGGGTTTCCCGGCATAAATTTGGGAAATTAACTAGATCAAGAAAATGAACATTGATAGGCGAAATAAAACAAATGAAGGAAAATGATTCCACACAAAAAGAGTAAGATCTTGAGCGGTTATCATAGGAAGACACATCCAAAGCAGTCATAGTAGACGATCCAATTCCTATAGTTCATCTTGAATTAATTTCTTGATTATCTCAAGTTTCAAAATCTGTCGAGAGCATTTGTAGTGCATTTGGATCTCTCCACACTCCACGTTTCGTTGTCTCTTTTCCTGATTCTCTCGAATTCTGAGAACGAGATAACTACTGCTAGAACTTCCTTAAATTTCAGGTATTTTCTTTTGCAATACTTCCTTACCCCATTTTATGGGTTGTACACACTTAGCTCTGAGTTATCGGTCAGCGAGGATATCTGACTTCAATTACTCTTCCTCGAAATTAAAATAGATCTAACCTTTCCTTGATTGGGTCTGCTTCTTTGGGATTGGCCTCACTATCAGATTGAGGTGAAATCTCACACCTTGTTTAAATGATGATCGATTCGGCTCGTTTCTTGACTTCAAGTGAGAAGAGGATTTATCTAAGTGAACTCCTGGCTTCGAAAGGATCCCTAATAGCGGGTTAGTATACCTTCAAAGAATGTACATTACTCCGAGGATTGTCTTCCTTGTGTACTCAGGAGGACCTCCTTGAAATCGAGATGCTTGACACAATTCTTAACGGGTATAGTAAAGGCGATATTCGAGAAGTCCAAAATCAATAAACTCACTTGAAAATGCGGGAAATGGGGGATTCGAAATGGCCAAGAAATGAACAAGATCTGCCAATTTACTAAGGAAAAATCCAATTAGGCTACAACGTTCACTAAATGGAAAAATTTGGGTTCTCCAATTCTTTGAATCACACAAGGCCGGCATCCTTCGATCAAAGTGCGCAATTGGCTTGAAATAGCGAATCCGAAATTTTATTACGAACCGTCTGTTCGGTAGTAATTTTGAAAAAGAAATTAGTGCAATATTGGCTTATTGAAAGCGATAACATTCGAATCAAAAAAATAATAAAGCGAAAAAAACTAGACGAAACATCTGCTGCAAAAATAAAGAAAAGAAAAGAAAAGAAAGAAAAGAAAAGAAAATAAAGTGAAACTAGGCTGCGGATCTCTCCTTTGATGCGCCTCAGAGCTTGCTTTTCTAATGCAGGTAGGCTGCGTATTTATAGGGTTTTCGGTTGGGCTAATCCCAATATAACCTGCTGTGGATTTCAGCGTAGCCGGGCTGAGGTGCATTCGATTCTGGCGACCTCGGTTCTCTTGTCGGCGACGCTCGACTTAAAGTTACGCTTCCTGAAGCTGGTGCGTTCATGTTGTCCGACACCCGCGTATACCCGCTGCGGAGTTTACAGTTGATCGTTTGTGATGTGGCGACATCATGGCCTTGCTCAGCGACATCCATTCTAGTCCTTTGCGATCTTGATAGTTGTTCACGATGTCGCGACATCGGGATGTTAGCGACATGGGCTCAAGTCTCACGCACCCTTCCTTTGGTTGTCATGATCATCGACCTCGGTTTTCTTGTCGTGACATCACTTAATGGTATTGTTTCCTTGAGCGGGTGTCCACGATGTCGTGAACGTCTGACCTCATGAATTTAAAAGCCTTCTGATCTCCTCTTGATGTCACGACTTGGTAAGTCTACGCATAACGACGGTTGTTTCTTGGTGTCAGCGACGCCAGTCTTCTTGTCAGCGACATCACTTAATCTTTATAACATGAAATTTGCCTTTGGATTTGTTTTTGATGTCAGCGACTATTAGTTTTAATCAGCGACATCATTCCTTTAATTTGCTCCTTCCTCCGAAATTTGCCTCTGCTTTGCGTTCCTAACTGCGGCCCGGTATTAACTTCCCTTCACTTTCTGATGTCACGACCCGAAGCGGGTATGCGGACCCGCAGCTTGCATATTGGCTCGACCGATTGCTTCGTTTACCTTTCTGTCATTCCTCTTTGCATTTTATCCACTTATTTCTGCGTTTTCTCTCACCTTTTCTTCTTTCTTCCCTTCTGCTATTGACAAATTGGTGAGTTTCTTCACTAATTACGTATATTAATTATTCAATTTTAGCCGAAAATCAAACGGAAAAATGGACTAAAGAGATGACTTTTAAATAAATCAAACTCCCCCAGGCAAAATTTTGCGTCCTCGAGCAAAGAAAAGAAAAATTATTTGTCCTCGAACAAAAGGACATTTTATTTGTTTTTCTGCAATGGTATTCAATTTAATTGAAATACAATGTATGCATCATTTTATGTATATCTAGCTTCAAGTCCATTTGAGTCGATTTCTACTTTTCATGGTATCTAAACTAAAAACATTTGAAATTGTTTTACAAACAATATAATCATTAGATCACCTTGAATAATAGATTATTTTCTTTCTCATTTTCATCTTAGTCAATTAACTCCCTAAAGTCCTTCAGTTTTGATTGTTTCCATGTTCCAAATTCCATAAGTTTGTTTTTCATATTGATCTCCACTAATGTAGGTGATTTCGACCTTCAAGATCAATCAGATTCTTTTGGGCTTATATTGTTGGAAGCAGGTAATGGGTGGTAGGATGGAAGGAATTTTAAGGTTAAGATTACTTTTTGACCCTTTTCTCTCCCTCTTGCCCTTCTTTCTTATAGTTTCTGCAATAAACTCCTCTAAGCTTCCAAGTTTGGGACATCACTTTGATCTGCTTGATTCGAATTGTATGCCCATTTTCACTTATAATTTCAGCTGGGGATTTTTTCCTTTGTTTGTCACCATTTAAGGATAGTGCAATGTTTTAACTTTTTAGGCTTTAACACTCTTAGCGAACTTTGGGTTAGTAGCTCAGTACCAGATGGCGTTAAGTCTTGGGTGTTTGAAACACCCACAGAACTTAATTGTTCAAGAGAGTTAGGCCCTGAATGTGAAACTTATCCCCTATAAGCGTTCTTTTCTATTGCATTTTTACGCTCTTTGTCTTTTCTTTCATTCCCTTTTTGAGTTCTCGAAATATACTCCCAAGACTTCATTTTCTTGCTTCCTCCTTGGTTCTGAGTGGCTCCTTAGGTTCTTTCTTGGAGGGGATTGATTTCTTAGAATGGGTTAGGGTTTCCGTTGGTTATTTTTGAAAAATAAACATTTGGATTCAATTTTGGAACTAAGGTATATGCTTGACATATAAGTAGGGATATTTTAAAATGGCTCAAACTATCGAGGATGGCTATGTGCTCTCTTAATAGAAATTTGTATCACCTAGGATTTAGCCTCGACGATAATCTAACAAATTCTAGAATTTGGTTTGAGCGATTAATGACTAACCATAGGGAATTACATGACTTATTCTTGTGTGAGTATTTAAAATTAATTGGTATTCCAGCGGGTTCCTTGATCTATTGTTCATACCACAAACTCAAAAATATGTTTTGTTACTCTTTTATATTCACCTTCCTCGATTACGGACTTATCGGAGTTAGATATAAGTAATTTTTGCACTTTGTGTTTCAATCAAAGCGTATTTATTTGGCCTTTATTCTACATTTGAAAACAATTTCCTAATCTTGCTTCATTCAATTGACTCATTCCATCTGGCTCAGTTTTTTATTCTTAATTCAGTTTTTTTTTTTTTTTGGATAAATTGAATGACGAGAAATATTATTATGATTTCTAACGATAAACTGCTCTGAAACCTGAGCCACAATTCGATCAACGAGTTGCCAATTCAACGAAATTTTATTCAAATGTCGAAAGGACTTGATATTGTACAAATGTTTTCCAATTACAAGCATTTTCACTAAGTTCAAGAAAAACTCTTTTCCACCTTTCACAAATCACATATCTTCTCGGAAGTTTGCGGCTCCCTCTTCAAATTAGGTTCACGGACCTTGAGCTCTGATGAGTGATTCGGCCAGTTAACAAGGTCGTTCAGCAGAGAATTGAAGTACTTCCGCTTTTTGGAGCTTCTTGGTTGATGGATTCTAACTAATCCATATTCCCTTCCCATCAACCGCTCTCTGGATGAAACAACATTTTATGGAACACATAGTGGAATTGGTTTGTTTTCCGACTCCACTCATTCCATAAAACAGTGTTTGCACCCTTCGGACGCTTCCTTTGCTCTCATTCTTCCTTCTCTTCATTATTATTGCTTGATTCTTTTCCCTTGTTCTCCCTTCCTTTTATAGTGAGTTGTGTCCCTTGGGAAGAACAAAGTCATTTATGATTTCCTTCAATTTTCTATGGGAGGATTAAAGTGAGGTTCATCGATTTATGTCCCTTCTTATATTTTCAACACAGATTTGGGCTTTTTCTGGAGAATTTGGATCGTTCTTCTTGAATTTCTTAATTCTCTTCCAATTATGCTCCTTGAGCGAGAATATTCCGCAGTTGATTAGATCAGATGGATTTGTTTACGTATTTATTACTATTTATTCTCTCGATAGAAATTAAAAATTTTTGGGTGAATTGTAGTTCCATGGACCTTGAATGAAACTAGACACTGGGTTTAATGTTTTGACATTGCCTTTTGAAGTTAATACATTAACTAATGGGCAATAAAGTCTAGACATTAGCTACTGGAAGTCACGTTATCGGATTCCTGTTATTGGAATTATTACAGAGAATGTTCTTTATTTCGGTTATGACTAAATTTCATCAATTTGGCTTTCTTTTCCACTTATTATTCTTCATTCTCTCACATCATTGGTTAACCCTCTCGAACCCGTGTTATGTCTCAAAACAATAAACAATCCAAATTACAACAATATCACAGTTGTTCAATGTCACTCAAAACAACCACAACTCAATTTATTTTTATCATGCAGGAAATTGACAATTTCTATTATTTCTCATATTCAATAGTTAAGCATTCCATGCAAGATAAAAATAAATTCCCCCAAACTTGCAATCATGCTACTTCAAATATAAAATCTATGATTATTTCAACTCTAATGCAATTAAAATAAAAGGTATTTGGGGGGAAAAGTGAGAAACTCCACTTTGTTCCTAGTCATTATATTTGACTTTCCTCACATACGGTTTTAGAGGTTCTCCTTTACGTGCAATCTTCATTCTTTAAGGCCTTTACCTTCGTTTTAGCTTTTAGTTGGACTACTGTCATTCAGCTTGATGTATCAATGCATCCCGACTTGGCCTCTATGGCTAACAATTTGTCCATCACATTCCTTTTTCTCTTGACTCTTGCCATTTCTCTGAAAATTCAAATGAGCTAATGTTGTATTGACAGATCTTTCTGCTCCCGGCATACATGTTCCTCACTTTCCCAGTGTTTGGAATCGGTAATTTCCTTCTTTGTTCGGAGAGTGATGGGGTAAGAATTTGCTGAAATAGCTCTCATCCCGGCTCCTTCAATGTTATGATTCTATGGTAGGAGTTAAACCCATGTTGCGACCATATCTCGTAAAGAGAATGGGAACAAGCTGCAGCTAAATAACCGGCTCCACAGCAAATTCAATTTAATTGAATTTGCTATTCTCGAAACCGCCCCCAGTGTTCAATGGGGATTTTTCGATTGGAATGACCAGCGGGTGGATTCTGTTGGACCAAGGTTATCGATCTTTAGTTCGAGCTGAAATCATTAGCATTGATTCTTGGTACTTTCTTATTGCTAAATATTTATTGTGGATGAGATAAGATTCCATAAATTCTCCATAGTGTCATCATGCTCCACGAGGTCTTTTTGTTGCACATTCCTGGTTGGCTACACCGTCTAATCCTTTATCTGTCTTATTTGTATGAGTTGTCTTCACGAAATCAAAAGTACTCAGATGAAGTAAGGTTAGCCTAATCATGAAACGACTTTCAATATGGTTTGTTAAGTTCGATGGCTAAAAGAGTCCAACTGCTTGAAAAATATTATTTTGTTCTTTTTCTTTTAAAAAAATGTCAGGTGGTATTCTAACCTTTCCTTGTCAGATAACCAGTTACTAAATCCCTTGATCCGGCAGGCGCCATAAAACTTATTGGCAGGACCAAAGACACATACAAATTCTGACGTTATTACCAGGACTATTATGAGTCCGTAGTTGTAATAAAACTTGTTAGCCAGGCCAAAGCAGCATACAAAATTCTGGCGTTATTCTGGGGTATTATGGTCAAACACAGCGGCGCCATAAAACTTGTTATTAGGACGAAACCACATATACAAATTTATGACACTATTTCAAAGGACTATTAATAATCGAACAGCAGTGCCATCAACATTGACATCATACTATCATAACCAAAAATCTCTTAGAGTAGAACAATTTAATTTATTGGTTTTGATGAAATTTTATAAGTGCAATTAAACAGTAATAAAATGGACATAAGTCAGATATCGATCCACAGGAGATCTCGAATTTTCATCAACTACTGACTACTCGAAATTAATATCTATTTGGACCATAAATTGATATGGGTTTCCCAGCATGAAAATTTGGAAATTAACTAGTTCAAAGAAAAATGAACATTCAAATAAACTGAAAGAAAACAAATGAAGGAAAATAAATTCCTACAAAAGAAATGAATACTGAACAGTTATCATAGGAAGACACATCAAGAGAAACAGTCATAGTGAACGATCAATTCCTGTAGTTCATACTGAATTAATTTCTTGATTATCCTCAAGAGTTTTCAGAATACATCGAGAGCATTTGTAGTGCGGTGGGTCTCTCAGCTCCACATTTCGTTATCTCTTCTTCTGATTCTCGAATTACGAGGGTGAGATAATACTTTTAACAAGAACTTCCTTAAGTAGGTATTTTCACTGATGCCATTGCCATTTATGGAATTTGTACACCTTAGCTCCCGAGTTATCGGTCGAGCAAGATATACAACTTCAGTACTCTTCCTCGAAATTAAAATAGATCAACCTTTCCTTGATTAGATCTCATTAACCGCAAAGTTGGCCTCACTATAGGAATTATGAGGTGAAATCTCACCTTGTTTAAAATAGATAAGTCGTTAAGCTCGTTCTTGACTTCAGAAGTGAGGAAGAGGATTTATCTAAAGTGAACTCACAAAGCTCGAAGGATCCTAATAAGCGAGGTTAGTATACCTTGAAAAGTAACACATTATCGAGTTGTCTTCCTGTGTCCTTTCAGAGGACCTCCTTGAAATCAGAGTTATGACACAATTCTTAACGGGTATAGTAGTGAAATATTGGATCAAATCAATAAACTCATAATACGAAGTAAATTCATTAAGCAGAAATGAGCGAGATGCTGCAAATTACTACGGGGAAAAATCAATTATGACTGCGATTCACTAAATGGAAGTGGGTTCTCGGTCTTGAATCACACAGGCGATCCCACTTGATCAAAGAATAACGCAGTGGCGAAATAATCGAATCGGGTGTCACGAGCCCGGTGGTGGGTAGTAATTTTGAAAAGAAATTGAATTCGTATTCGAAGCGGAGCGATAACATTGGTCAAAAAATAATAAAGCAAAAAACTAGACAAACATGCTCTAAAATAAAGAAAAGAAAGAAAGAAAGAAAATAAAAGTGGCTTCAAATTGCCAGTTCTCTCCTTTGATGCTCCTCAGACTTGCTTACATTAAGATGGCTACAACGTATTTATAAGTTTCAGGTTGGGCCCCTAATCCCGATATAACTCTTTGTGGATTCCAGTAGCGAGGCCCAGTTCTTTATTCGATTGTGACCTCGATTCTCTTGTCGACATCGACTTAAGTTAACTTTCTATGAACTGAGTCGTTCGTATTTGTCACGACACCCTGTATGCATGCAGTTTAGGTTGATCGTTTGTGATGTCGCGACATCGCCGCGCTATCAGCGACATCCATTTAGTCCTTTGCGGTCTTGATGGTTGTTCACGATGTCGCGCGCCGAGGATGTTATCGCGACATGGGCTCAAGTCTCACGCGCCCTTCCTTTGGTTGTCATGATGCTTCGCGTTCCAGTTTTTCTTATCGCGACATCGCCCGTAATCTTTGTTTCCTGAGCGGGTGTCCTGATCTGTCGTGACTATCAACCTCATAGTTGAAGCCTTACGATCTCCTCTTGATGTCCGCGACTTGACATTAAGTCTACACTGTAACGGCCGATTGTTCTTGGTGTCGCGACATCGATCTTCTTATCCGCGACATCACTTAATCTTCTTGCATCATTTGCCTTTAGTTGTTTTTGATGCTTCGCGACGCAATAGTTACATCAGTGACATCATTCACTAAACTACCGCTCCTTCTCGGTTTGCCTGCGCTGCGTTCCCTATCTTGGCAGTATTAACTTCCCTTCACTTTCTGATGCGACTTGAAGCCCCGGTATGCGAGACCTGGCCGCCAGCTGAGCTCAACCCGGTTACTTTCATTTACCTTTCTGTCATTCTCTTGCGTTTTATCCGTATTTACTGCGTTTTTCTCTTTGCTTTTTCTTCTTTCTTGCTTCCTTCACCTTTATTGACAAATTGGTGAGTTTCTTCATAGTGCAGTATATTAATTATTCAATTTAGCGAAAATCAAACGGAAAAATGGACTAAAGAGATGACTTTTAAGCTCATCACTTTGTACTCTGGCTTGGCAAATGTCAGACCCCAATCGCCACCCTTGGAATCGGGATATCTCTATTCGCGGAGTTATCGAGGGTCGCTCTGCCTCACTATCACAGGAGTCCTTATCTCTCGATCTCGGATACCCAGCAAAATCATATAATGTTGGCCAAACATCACCATGAAAATAAACCACAAACGTAGAGCAAATCGATATAAATCATAAATAAACTGAATAATATTATATTTAAACCTTAATCCATACAACTGAAGTAGGGTTCAACAAAACCTTAGAAATAATTCTAGAACATATCAAAATTTAATACACAAGCATGGTTCTATAAATCATTAATGGTTTGAGAAGAAATAAAAACTCACAGTCTTTTATCTCTCGGGTTCTTACGCTTCTTTTTCCACTCGTCCATACGTCGCCGATAATCTTGAAAGTGGGTCTCCGTATAATTCGATGGGTAGCGGAAACGTCGCGACCTTGGGCCGCTCTTTAACTTTTACTGTTGTTGACCAAACTTCATAACGTTGCAACGTTAGGATGTTAGGCTTGTCCTTGACGATGTGGGTTTCAGCTTCTTAACGCCATTATTTCCATAAAGCTTCTTAAAACCACCATATTCATCTGCAATGCACACAAGATCCAAAAATCATATATCGGGCAATAATGCACTTATTAATATATAAAATAGAAATAAAAGCGTAGTGGGACCTTGGAGAAATATGATATGAGGCGTTTTGGGCCTCATCACACCCCAGACTTAGCCTCTTGCTTGTCCCAACGAGAACGGACTCTAAACCAGAGACCGCAAAGAAACCCAACATACTAAAACTCAGCGACATGATTGTGATGCACATGTTGCCAAAGAAGGATCAAAATGGACCGAAACTCACAAATCTTTCTCTTTTATACAAATTTAAAAGGATCCATCCAAGGTTGTTCAAACTTCGAAAGAATTCGGTGACACGATTTGGTTGTAGTGACTCGACCTCCTAAGTTTTCAATAGCCTTTCCCCGAGGTCTATGTGCGTTTGATACATGATCTCTAGCATATAACTCAATTAGTACCCCCAAATTGAATTCAGCACCTATTTGGGGAGAGTCTAACTACGGAAGGATAGAGCGTGCCCTTTTTATTCAACCTACTGCTCATGAAGAAATACCGAGTGCGTAGAAGTTTATGTTGAGTGTTCCTGTAGTGGGGATTCGTTGGTGACTCCCCACCAGTTGGTTAAGGGCACTAGGCATTCAGTTCCCCTTGAAACTCACCCCGAACACTCAACCAAACCTAAGGGCCCTAAGCTATGGGAAACTTTCATCCTCTGTCTCATGTAACGGGCAGTAAAGTCAATGGCTCCTGGCCAGTTGGCTCAGGGCATTAGGCTTTGAAAAGCCCCCTCCAGTTATTACTGGGATTGACTGAGCTCCCACTTATTCTATTCATACTTTTTTTTAAAAATAAATTAAGGCTCGATGGCAATCCTCTTTTTCTAAGGTGTCCCATCACTTTGGTGTTTAGAAACCCCTGAGGTTTGTTGAACCTTAGTAAGTGGGGATTCGAACTGGGCATACCGGAGATCACATGTGTGTGGGTGCGGTAGACTCCTTGAGAATTGGTTTCTTGAATACCCGGGAGGTGACTCACTATGTCCCTCTGCCTATCCGACAAGTGAATTCCCGAGCATCTAACGACCCACGGATCGCTGTGATTTATCTTAGTGTTTTCCAAAGATTTAGAGAATTCGAAGAGATCCTTGATTAGCAATCCTTGGCATCACTCACACAACTACCTAAAACAACCCCTAAAACCCGAGACAAACTAAAACAAGAATCCCGTTAAACGAAACACAAAATAAACACAAGCAGACCTGCAGAAGCGAGAGCATAAACACGAAAACCATAAACGACACACATAAATAAGCATAGAAATAGACACACTAAAAGCGAGAAAACCACGAAATAAACACAAAACAAGCCGATCACCACCCCTGACAAAATTGGACAATGTCCTCAATGTCTATGGAAGAACAAGAGAGGGTGTAGTGAACTTCCTTGGTGATTTCCCGAATCACTGCGGTGGCGATGGAGGTGGCAGGTGAAAAGTGAGGAGTTGGGCTAGCTGATCCTAGAGGGACTGCTGATTGCGGAGGATGGTCACCTAGTTGTGCATGACCAGTGCACAGTAATATTTGTGAGGGCATCCATATCTGGTGATGAGGACCGTCTCCGAGTCTCGTCTAGTATGCATCGAATCGGCCGATGGAGTTCTGCGCTTAGTCTCTGGGAGTGAGTGGAAGGACTGACCGGGTCCTCTTATGGGAATGGTTGTGGTGGTGGGGGTTAGGTGGAGGACTGCCCGGCTTCTCCCTGGGCGCCTATGGGGATCCCAAACCTAGACTGATACGCTCTCAGCTCATCCTCATTGGAGGGCTCATTTCCCTAGTCATACACCTCCTATGGCCTTGGTACACCCGGCTTATCTTTCTTAACCATGATCACCTTGATCGGGTGTATCCAAGCCTCATTATCCTCTAAGGGCACCTCGGCTTGCTTGCATAGGCCGTAAATAAGGAAGGGGTGCCCAAGATTCATCTTGGCATCCTTGTTATAGAGGATTGCATTCTTTATAACCTGCCCAACATCAAAGGGTATGTCTTGGATAATGGCATAGTTAAGCAGGGCTCGCTTGGCTGTCACTTCACACACATTAGTCGTCGGAATGAGACGCGATGTGATGAAGTGATGCCATACCTTAGGAATGTAGGCTAAATGTTTGGCCTTAGGTGCACAACGATTGCCCCTCGGTAATAAGTTTCGCTCATCGTGCCCTTGGTAACATCTGGGACCTCGGGGTAGTTGGGTTGCTCGTGGAGCTATCGAGGCTTCGGGGTTATGGGGTTCTAGGTTATAGTACCGGTTGATAGACTTCACACTAAAGTCTACCAACACCCCGCCCACCCGAACCTTTTTCAATACATGGGAGGGGAGATTGGCATAAAACTCTCGTACCACACTTGTGGTAGCTAGGCAAGGAGGTTGGCATAGTGCTTGCCATCCCTTATTCATAATCGTTTTACAAAAGAAGTCATCAGGGTGGTGGAATCCCTTCTCCTTAATGAAGGACCTATTTTTGGAGATGAGGCCAAACTTCTTGATCGTGCTTTCATTGACGTAACTATTCATAGGCTCCTCACTTGCCCAGCCTTTCTTTGAGGTCATCTTTTGCTTCTTACTCAACATTGGGCACTTATAGGGTCGGGTTGAGATGGTGGCCAAAGTTTTTCTCACCTCTTCTTGGCCTCTAGACTACCGCTTCCGTGTATTTGATTGGACCAAAGGCGCCCAAATGAAGATCACCAATGACTCACTTAGGCAAACATTGAACACCTAGTGTGCACTTTGGAGATGGGGTTGTGAAGCTCTGACTTTAAATTTGCTATTATCCCTAACCACTCCTAAGGTACCTTCATTAGCATAAACGAGCCACCAAAAAAAAAACAAAAACAACTCACTATAAGGTGAATTTGAGCCTTCACTTACCCGTAACCAAACCGGGAGTAGGGGCTCCAAATGAAGGTAAGCACTAGTGATTTGCGGATCTAGGGACATTTGTAAGGCTTTTGGGGGTTCCTAGGACCAGTTGGGACAAGCCTAGCTGTGTTTTCTGGGTATCTGCAAAAATGGAGGTGTGTTAAAGCTTTTCCAAGGTTTACGAAAGAAGAAGAATGAACACTTCTATTCATAAAAACAGGGGAAACGTTACGACGTTCGGGTCAATAATGGCGGTAAGAGAGTTATAATGCGATGTTGGCGTTGAGATCCAGCGTCGGCCGTTCCAAAGGTGGAAGTGTCCAGCGTCGTGGCGTTAGGATCAACGTCGTTGGCGTTCACGAGAGTCGCCCAGCGATAACCGACATTGAGATCCAGCGTCGCTTCATTATCTGAGCATGTTGAAATCGATGTCGAGGCGTTACAAAGGGCTCTAAAATGTGGTGTTACTAGCGTCGCGTGTTGGATAACGTGCGATAACAGCAAATTTGAGTTTTTTGGCTTCTTTCAATGCCGCAACGTTGGGACGTCGCGATGTTATAGAGAAGGTCAAATTCAAAAAAAAAAAATTACAAAACTTTCTAAGTTTGAGAAAAATCCCTAAATGAAGTTCCAACCCCGTCGTACTCCTGGAATGAGCTTCTCGAGCTAGCTCTTTGCTGCCACTACTATCTCGGGTCTTGAAAACAAACAAACAAAAGAAAATTCGATTACAAAGAAACATAAAAACATGCCAAAAACTAAAAACACTATAAACTACGCTCCAAAAAGAAAAAATATCAAAAAGCTTGGGTTGCCTCCTAAGTAGCGCTTTGTTTAATGTAATTAAACTGACTTCCTGAATCCTGATGTTCAAAGATATTCAGTGCCTTGCGATTCTAACACTATTCGATGTGTGACGGATGGCATACTTGATTGCATGAAACTTGCCCCCAGTAAGCCCGATCGTTGTGTGTTAGCTTTAAGGTCCCTTCCTCTGGTGCATAATTTCGCATCTCCATACGGGAAAATCACAGTCCTGATGAAATGGTTGACCCTTTGTGACTTCAATTTCCACTGAGAAAAGCTTAGTCGGCGTTAAATAAGAGGACAGTTGACTCGCTCAAACTCTTTCCTTGCGATATGTTTTGCCGTGCTGAGCTTTCATCTTTTCCTTATATATATTGTGTTCTGGTATTGCCTCAGTTGTGGAACTCCTCTAATTCACTAGTTTGCAACATCGTTTCTCACGACCATCTTACTATCCATATTCAAGCTGCCTAGTTGCCGGTATGCTCTATGCTCACGAGTTCCACCGACGAGTGACACGCTTTCCAGAACGGCACGAATGGTGACATTCACGCAGTGGTGTCTTAAAAGTTGTTCTGCTGGGTTCATCATTTATCTTTTAAGCCAAATCTTTCTTGAGGAGCTGTTATTTGTTTTCTCTAAGATAGACTTGATTTCTCTGTCGAGCACTTAGGCCATTAATTACGTAGATTGGTATCTGAGTACGATCCAGATCTTAGGACCTTATATTTTCCCTCAAACACGTTGTCGATGAGTTTATTCTGAAGTGCGTGAACACATCTATGATCAATGCCCATGGGTTTCAGGCGGGTGAATATGTAATTGAAGAAGAGTTTGCTACGCCCAGCATGTTAGTTCGGTGAGTATGGCCTCCGCCGTTTAGAAACATAATCTACGGCCGAAGAGAATGTATATGTTGTTGAAAGATGAAGAAAGGACCCACGCTAAATCCATCCTCCGGTGGCATCGCTTTGCTCTACCTCTAAAATAGGTTGCAAGCGGCTCATCCCATTTTGATATGCTTCCCATTCTTTTGGCATTTATCCGCAGTGAACCTGAAGTGGTGTGCATCCTTGAATAAGGTAGGCCACTGAATCCAGTTGAGCATGCTACGGTTGTCCTGCTTCCCCAAGTGCCCCCTTCATGCTAGCGCATGACAATGAGCTAGAATACTTTCTATTTCCTCTTCTGGGACACATCTTCTTATCACTTGGTCAGCGCAATGCTTATACAGGATGGGTTCCTCCTAATAGTAATAGTGTTTAGGTTAATGCGAAAAATCTCTTCTTATGCGATAACTGGTGAAGAACACTTTTGCCAAGTAGTTCACCAAATCGCAAACCATGATGGCTTTTTTGTTCAATTACTTGAAGCTGTTCGTCAAGGAAACTATCATTTATCTAAATTTCTTTACTCGGCCCTTCCAATCGTGAAAGGTGGTCGGCTACTAGATTTTTAGTTCCTTTCTTATCTTTAATTTCAAGGTCGAACTCACGGGTGGCTAATACCCACCTTATCAATCTCGGTTTAAGCGTCCTTCTTAGTCGCCGGGTACTTTATATTTGAATGGTCGGTGTAGCACTATGACCACATTACCAATTAAGTACAGTCGGAACTTGTCAAACGCAAACACAATAGCCAGAATTTCTTTTTCAGTTGTTGCATAATTAAGTTGCGCATCATTCAACGTCTGACTTGCATAATAGATAACCTAAAAAGTTTTGGCCCTTTTTTGGCCTAGCACTGCCCTGATTGCTTAGTCGCTTGCATCACACATTAGTTCAAAAGGAAGATTCCGATCGATACTCTTCTGATAGGAGGCGGCAATTTTGTTGAGAAATAAAACGCTTAGCAAGCATGGTCATCAAACTCAAAGGCCTCCTTGACAAGCGGTGTGGGGCTTAGCTATTTTGGAGAAATCGCTATGAATCTCGTAGAATCTGCGTGACCTAAGCTCTTATTCGCTGGCGAAGATGAGGCGTGGCTTCTCTATTGATTCAACCTTGGCTCCTATCTACCTCGATTCCTCTTTCCTCTGATACGCTTCCTTCACCATGAAGTGACACTTCTCCCGATTCAATCTGGTCGGTTCCTCACATCTTATCGATTACTGTCTCGGAGTTCTCCAAGCAATTATCAAAATATTTCCCTACCACATAGAAATCATCCATGAATACTGTAATTGTTCTCTCGACCATGTCTGAGAATATGGCCATCATGAAGCACTGAAACTTGCCCGGTGAGTTACATAGTGATTAGTGTCCAAAAAGTACAATTTTGAACCCTATATTAGATATGTTTTGAGTACTTTTTGTGCATTAATCATGTCATATAAACCAATTGAAGTGTTCATGTCATCTTAGTAACACTTATGCCATTTGGAGCATGTTTTTGGTTGTTTGTAGGTATTTATGCATAGGCTTCAACCACAATGTAAGTGATGATCAAACATGAGGTTGGAAGTTTAGTCTCGACCCTTGACAAACTAAAAATCAATGGAAAAACAAAGTGGAGGAAATGAGATGCGATTGAAAACGAGGATGAGAGGCATAGAAACGACAAAGAAAGCAGTTTTCGCCATTGTTCGCCAAACAATTCGCAACCACTAGCGAATTTATAAATGTCCTTGTCGGTTCGCAAGTTAAAGCGAATTCGCCTTTTGTTCGCAAGCCTAGAAAATGATGAATTTCGCTAAACCGAAATCCATTTAGCTAAACCTTTATTTCATTAGCGAAATTATCAGTTTTCGCTTCTCACATTATTTTCGCTAGCTTAGCGAAATTTCAGCCTAACTAAGCGAAAATACTTGCTGCGAAATTTCAATTTCGCTACACTTACTCGTCGCTAATTAAGCGAAATTCTCCACTATGTGAGAATTGCAGGCCTTAATGTCCATACGTAATTAAATGCAACCGCCTTCAAACTTGGTTTATTACCCAATTGTCCTATAACTTAGCCTAGTTATTAGGGTTTTTGGTAATTTCATACTTTGAGGGAAACTATAAATACCCACATGTTTTGTAATAATGGGAAGGGAGGATGAAGGTGAATCTGAGTTTTGGTAGTTTGTAGGATTGTTTCCTTTTCTTTTGTAAATAAATTGTTTTATTTTCTCTCTTCTCTCTCTTCTTTCTCTCTTCTTTCTTTCCACTTTCGTTTGCCCAGACACACCTCTTGAGGATGACAACTCAAGAGATGCTTGGCTAAGCCTCCTTCCAGCTGAAGGAAGGAAGCTAGCTTAATTGGTGGGTTAAGCATATTGTCCTCTTGTACTAAAGTCACGGGTAGTGTATTTACTTGGCCCTTATTTTCAAAATTCAGTTGCATAACATGGGATGTTATTGTCTTGGCAATACTCTCCATGCTTTTAGATCCAGTGCTTAGTAGCTTGAATGCTTGTGGCTCTTTAGATGGTCATACTTGCCTGAGGGTAGCATTTACATGTTAGGGTTCTTCAAATTAGGGTTAAATAACATTGACTTTGATTGTTTTGGCCAATACTCTCCATACTTTAGGGTTCAGTGCTCGGGTGAGAGATGCATTGTGATTCTTTAGATGGTCTTTACTAGCCTCGGCCAATACTCTCCATACTTTAGGGTTCGATTAACTCGGGTGAGAATGCATTGTGATTTGCTAGATGGTCTTTAGCCTTAGAAAAATGATAAAGGAATGTTAGGGTTTTTAAACAAAGGGGCCATAAGCATCTGTGTTGACTCACATAGGAGGATAAAACTTGGGACATGTGTTTGCCTAGCTTGTCAAGTTGGTGACCTAAATCTTCAAAGTTTAATTTCTTCGCTAGAATTTAGAGTTTTACATTTTCGAGTTTTGCAATTTCGAGTTTAAACCATTTACGACACCTTCAAATCAAAGTCGAATAAAAGCCCCTTGCAGCCCCAAAGCTTGCCTAATGCAAACCATTTCTAGGATGAAAACCCACCATCCCAGTGTTCGATACTGAGCCACTATCTTTGCGATAGCTTGACTCGGCGATGAAGTAGGAAACAGGTGTATATAAATTTTGTTGATTTTAGCTCAGCCTACTGTGGCACGAATCACATAGCCCAAAAGGCATTTGCCCAAAAGCAAACGTATCATACGGGCATGTGAATGTTGTTTTCTCTTGGTCCTCCGGTGATATAGTGATTTGATTATAACCCGAATACTCGTCTAAGAAACGGTAATACTCATGCCTTGCCAGTCGGTCTAGCATCTGATCCAGGAATGGAAGTGGGAAATGATATTTTCTGGTTGCCTTATTACAACCCGGTGATACATGCGAATCCTCACCACGTAACTATTCGAGTAGCGGTCGTTGCTCTCGGTCCCGGAATATCACTATGGTCCCTCCATTTTTAAGACAACTTGTCTTGACACCGCGAACTATCAAAGATGGGGTAGATCACTCATGCATCCAACCACTTCAACACCTCTTTTCTTACCACCTCCTTCATTGTCGGGTTTAGTCTCCTTTGAGCTGCTACTGATGGTTTGTGCCCATCCTCCAATAGGATCCGATGCATACACATGGAGGGGCGGATCCTCTTTAAATCAAATAGAGACCACCCGATAGCATTCTTGTGATATCGAAGCACTCTTAAAAGCTTCTCTTCTTCCACTACTGTCAAAGATGCTAATATGATAACTGGTAGGGTTGAGGATTCCCCTAGGTACGCATACCTCAAGTAGCTAGGGAGTGGCTTTTGCTCCAACTGTGGTGGTCGCTCATTGAGACCTTTGAAGTAGATTGTTCTCTCTCCAATGGCTCGTAATACTTCCTCTGTTCGAATTTGGGAAGGAGTCCATACACTTCACATACTCTTGGCTTCTTCATAGTTCTTCTGACATTGAGGCACTGGGACTGGCCTCCAAGGTTCGGTCAGACCACTATGGCTAGGCACTTTATGGCCTCTGCACTTCTATCATGAAGCATCGTCACTCTCAGCTAGATGCCTCACCGCATTAAATACGCTAAATCTAACTAAAAATCATCACACTCTTAGTTTCAGCTCTCCACATACGCACATCAATCATAGCCACAGTTTCTAGATATGGTGCACTTGATGTGATGAGTATTTCTTTATCTTCCTCCGTGCCCAACAACTATGAAATTGAATTTGGGAAGATAAACTTGTCTACCTTTACTAGCACATCCTCTATCACTCCCAGGGATGTTTCAATGATCCTATCGCTAGGTCTTGAGTGGCCCGTAAGTAGTCTAGCTTCACTAAACCCAATCGTCTAAAAATGGAAAAAGGCATGGGGTTATCAAACCCGAATCACGCTAGGGCTCTCGAAGATCGAGTTCCTATCTTACAAGGGATTGTAAAAATTTGCACGGATCCTTGACTTCGAGGTAATTTCCTACGAGTATAACTATCTCTTGTTAAGATTCACTATCTCAAATTCTAATAACCTTCTTTTCCTGGAAAGTATATCTTTCATGAATTTGGCATAGCTGGGCATTTGTTCGAATGCATCTGCGAATGGAATGTTGATATGCAATTTCTTAAACACTTCCATAAATTTAGTAAATTGCTTATCCAGTTTATTTTGCCTCAATCGTTGAGGATATGGTATTGGTGCATAGGGCTCAGTTGTAGTTGCATAACACCGACTTCTTTCCTCCCTCGGTGTCTTCTTTGGCTTCTCCTCTTAGAAATTTGCTCCACGGCCTCGTCCATTGAACTATTCCACTACCTCAGCTCCTTCTTCTCTTTCTACTGGTGGTGGGCCCCTTGTAGCTAGCTCTCTACCACTCCCTAATGTGATAGCCTTAACATGTTCCACTACTAGTCACTTACAGGGTTTTCTACAAATTGCTTGGGAAGGAACCTCGTTACCTCTCAGTAAGTATGTTCGCCATTTGCCCCATTTGCGCATCCAAGTTTCTCAACTGTGCTACTTGATTGTTCAACTAGGTGGCCTAGTTTTGCATATTCACCTTTGTCTCATTCATAAAGGCAGCATGAGAAGTAAGCATTTGAGCAAGGCTTGTTTCAAGTCCACTTTTTTCTCTGGTGGCGGTTTGCTCACTTGTGGTGGTGGCATGTTGTTCAGATTGTTCCTCCATCTAAAATCCTAATTGCTTTAATTATTATGCCACCCTTGGCCCTGATTCTGGTTTTGATAATTGTTGCTCCCCATCGACCACTGTTGTAGGCCAGTTAAACCTTAACACATCACCCGGGCATGCTATATTTGTCACGCAGTTAACATTCCGTACTATTGTGATATCCTCCACAGAATTCGCATAACTCCCATGGGCTGATCTGAATGGCATTTACGGTACCTTCTTTGTTTAGTGAGTACGGCGACGTAAATAGCGGATGCGAGAACCTGGATTATCTGCGCCTCCCGGCCTTCTTAGGTGTAATCCACATCACTGAGCCGATTGCTATTAATTGTGACATCCTCCAGGATTTCATATGCTTGGTCCGTAGTTTTCTTCATTAATGCACCCCCTTATTGTAGCATCTATCACTGTTCTGGTCACATCCCTCAGACCGTTATAGAAGGTATGGACTTGCATCCATCTGGTCAGCCTGTGGTGTGGACACCTTCTTAACAGTTTATGAAATCTCTCCCATGCTTTGGCCAAGTTCTCTCCCTCTAGTTGTCTAAAAGTATTGATCTCTTGCACTAGCTGTGCAATTATTGCAGGCGGGAAGAACTTTGATAGGAACTTTTACACTAAGTCGTTCCATGAAGTAATGGAATTCGGTGGCTGACTTGTCAACTAGTGTTTAGCTCTATCACCTAGTGAGAGCGGAAACAATCTCAGTCTGAGCGCCTCTTCAGTTACCTCATTGTACTTGATCGTGTCACATACTTCGATGAAGTTGGTTAGGTGTATATTCGGATTCTCACTTGGAAATCCGTGGAACATAATGTTTTGAAGCATTTGTAAGGTCACTGCTTTTAGCATGAAATTGTTTACTTGAATGGGTGGTCTTCGGATAGCAAATTGAACAACTGTAGGTGGTAAGGCGAACTCTTCTAGCAACATAAACGGATCATCTAGCTGTATAAACGGCCAGGGAGCATCTACCATTATTCCCACTTTGTGACCCCATACGACATTTTGTTCTTGGTCACGATCGTCGCCATCGTTTGTTACTGCATCAGTTCTTTAAATTTCTTTGTTGTGCTTCTCTTAGTTCTCTACATGTAGTGTAAGGTTCTTTCTGGTTTAGGATCAAATGAAGGTAGTTCAACTTGACCCCATCTACGCGCCATTCACAGCCAACTTCATTGTAGTCTGCATACAAACACGAAGACCGGTTACAAGCCTTATATAGCGAAATTAAAATTAAAAAATTCAGTGAAATTAAATTAAATTAAATTCTAGAGTAATATCTAATTGCGCTATTGTCAATATCAACACAAAAACTTCTCCCAGGCAACGACACCAAAAACTTGATAGGCTGATAGCATAATGTGTGATTTATATAAACTAGGTAAAGCGCCTATGTGCGTAAGTGCACGCGTCGTATCAATTAATATAATGTACCTAAGTACGAATATCGATCCATAGGGAGAAGTGCATTGACTACTGGAATTGGCCCTATGATATTATCTTTACTTAAACTCTTAATGAATGTCTAACTAATGTATCGGATTAAAACTAAATCTAATTAGCTTGTGAAATTACTTTTTGTGAAAACTTGCGTTTACTCCCCCTTTGCCACATTTGTGGATTATGCACAGGAATTATTATTCGATGTGATGAATTCTCGATGACGGGATGATCATGCCTCGAGATACCCTCTCTCGAGGGTATATCCGCCTATCTAGCAATAAGTTGGATGCATCTACGCGACCTTATACTCTGTAGGCTTGTTAAATGTTCAAACCTAATCGCGACCCTCAGGGGCTCGGGATATCTCACAAATTGGCTGATTTATCGAGGTCGTTCTACTCGCCTATCCACAGGAGTCATATCTCGATCTTCGGATACCCGGCAAGGTCCGCATCGATGTTGGCTCGACATCACCATAGAAAATAAACCAGGCGATAAAAACCGTCGATATAAATCATAAACAACTAAATAATATTAGATTTAAACCTTAATCCATTACAGCCAGTGAGTTAAACAAAACCTAGAAATAATTCTAGAACATATCGGAATTTAATACAACATAGTTCTATAAATCATTAATGGTTTTGAGAAGAGAAATACAAAAACACGAGTCTTTTTTATCTCTCGGGTTGCTCCTACTTCGTTTTCCACTCCTCGTCCGTACGTCCTTTGATAATCTCGAAAATTGGGTCTCCCGTGCTTTTAATAATTCTGATGCAGGAATCACGGAAACGTCGCGATGTCGCGGCGTCGCTGACGGTGGAGCGTCGATGACGTTAGGGCGCTTCTTTGACTTTTCTTTGATGTTAACCAAACGCCGTGGCGTTGCAACGTAAGGGACAACTGAACGTCGCGGCGTTAATACGTCATGCCATTCTTCTTTGGGTTTCCGCTTCTTCTTCTTAAATATTTCCATAAAGCTACTTAAAACCACCATATTACCACCATTTTACAAGATCCAATAATCAGATATCGAGCAATAATGCACTTATTAATATATAAAATAGAACTAAAACGTAGTAAGGACGGATATGGCATGAGCGTTTTAGACACTCATCAACAAGGACATCACATCCCATGGGTGTGAGTGCATGGTTGAAATCAAACACCATATTTGGTGATTGATAAGTGGTTCGGTACCATTGAACCAGGTTCAACAGAGTCTCATGATCGCATGACATGGAAGACTTATGTCGAGTATAGCAAAAAGGGCTAGAAACTCCCTCGGGTGAGATACCCGATTACTGGTTCATACACTCGGACGGTGAAATCTAAAATTGGACGGAGCCGACGGTGTGATTCCAAAATCCGCTACCCATAAAGACACATGGTTGTTTATGAAATAGTATTCGGTATAACATCCAACAAATTTTGCTGGTTTATATAAACACGCAGCTTTTATTTCAAAGTGATCATTGAATGTAATTCATCAATGATGAATTTTATTACACATTGTCACTACATTGTGTGGTGGGAGTTTGTGAAGACTCAGGGATGCACGAGTGAGTTTCATCTTATTTCATAGCATGACATGTAGATTTCCAACCCATAATTTTCATATTCTTACTTGGAATGTTGATGTGAATATGAATTGTCGAATGTGAACATTGCATGTGCACTTAGGTGAGGAAGGAGCTTTTATTTAGGAATTACTCTGCTAGATTGTGGCTCATCTGTCCCCAGAAGAAGCTGTTAGGTCTGGGATATCACCACTGATTGGAATGGCTCGTTCGGGCGAGGTGAAGAAAGCCAACTTTGGCTTTATAACTCCTTTTATGAAATTTTTTGGAGCAAACTAGTTTTGTATGTGCTTTTTGTATGAAGTTGTAATTGAACTCACATGGACTGTTTTTAAAATAGCCTTGCATGTTTTGTATGAATATGGATAAATGCACTTGGTGTGGTCAGTTTTTACTCATAAATGGACCCGGTGAGGTCATTGTGTTATATTGGACCTCGGATGGGTCATGTTATTGTATATTGTATAAGTTGAGTTTGGTGGCTCCTTACAAGGGACTATCCAATTTGTTAGTGTGGATCCCGATAAAGTATTGGGGGACCGCCCGAAGCGATGTGATATGAGTTACCACGATATCCATAGGCATTCAAGGGTTGATGGTTGCTCGCGAACACTCTGATTTTAGGGTGCCACACCATCTTATGTCTTAGTTGTGTTGAGCTAGAAACTAAATGCATTTTCTCCAACTTCTCATTTTTGCTCCTTAAAAGACCACGTTGAAACTAGAGATATTAGTAATCTTCGATGATGATAGAAACTCAAAACCTATGTTAGGTAGTGAGATGAAGCTTCAAGTTGGCAATAGAAGAACTAGAGGACCCAAAGAATGTCATTATTGTACATCACTAAGGGGTTGTTTGTTTTTTGACTTTTTACTGAAAGCTAAATAGTTTTCAGCATTCAGCTGTTTGTTTTTTAAAATTTTCACGACTTATTGCTGAGATTTCTAAAAAAAGTTCTAAATAGAAAAGGTGAAAATATTGAGCTTTTTCTATTTAGAAAAAGTCATATTCCACCAAAACAAGAAAAGCTCCACCATTGCCCAACAAAGAAGAAGACTAGCAACACTCACTACTATGGATGGGGGAAGGGGGTGGTGTTCGGGACAGGGTGGCCCCATTCCGACCTTGGCCTGTTTATTATTTTCAATTCTCAAACGTGTCTCATTTAAAAAATTAAACAAGGTTGGGTAGGACAGGTTGGGGAGGATGAGAAAATTCTCAAACTCACATCGTTTATATTTGATTTTTGTTTTTATTTTTAATTTATAAAATTTTATATTTGTTTTTTATTTTTATTATAATAAAATTAATATATTTCATAAAACATAAATATATTCACAATTTTATAAATTATTTTTTAAAAAACATTCTAATTATTATTATTATTATTATTATTATTTATATTAAAGTATAAAATAAAATAATAAAAAATTATTTTTAAAATATAATTGGGGTTGGGTGGGGCTGGAATAACAATAATCGAGCCCACCTTGGGTTTAAGAAAATAAACCCGAACCCATTAAAAACCCGATTACAGTTAAACAAAACCCGTCCCATTAAGGACGGGACGGGGTGGGGCGAAAACCCAAAATAACCCGCCCTATTGTCATTCATACTCACTACCCAATATTAAAAAACAAACAACTTAATATTTAATTCTATTAAGCACTATTCAACATTAAGCTCAAAAAAAATTATATTCAACATTAAGTAAAAAAAATAAACGCACAACTAAATGTCACTTTGAATATGTTTATATATTGTCTTATACAGTTGGAGCAAACAAAATACTTAAGATTTCAAGGCATGTGAGGATAAAATAATAGGAATGAAATTGATTTCTCCTTCTCCTTCTTTATTTTTGGTTTAAATGAATTAATATGTATGATTTTTTTTTTTTTTGGTGAAGTATACTACCTCTAACCATAAAACACTACCTTAAAATGATATAAAGAAACTCTTCAATCTAAGTACAATGCTTGGGTGCAACAAACTTAATCATTTTTAAAGGATTGATTACTCTTACATAAGAGCACATAAGAACATTCTATCGTTCTTTGTTTCTTTTATCTAAATGAAGAAATGAAATACTCATTTTTACACCCAATTCTCCAATAAGGAGCATAGCTTAATCTATTTTATTCCTAACTAGAAATTTTGAACCCATATCATATGGGTACCTAAGAGGGAAAAAATAGTAAAGTAAAACATATATAAAAAAAAGTGTTTTACCATCATAGATTGGGTGTTTTACCTAAAAGGACCAAGTCCCAAGCTATAGCCTCCTCAGTATTTAATTAGATTTAATCTGTTATGAAATGGGTGACATGTTATGAAAAGAAAGTCATTTTCATTTGTAAAAACATAGCTTGAAGTGTTCTTTGCTAAATAGATTGGATGTTTTACCTAAGAGGACCAAGTCCCAAGTTATAGCCTCCTCAGCTTCAGAGCATGTATGTCTACTTTTATCTTATTTCTATCTTGGGTGATTTGATTAAGGAGGCCTTTCGAAAATTGAATTTCATAAATATAATACTTGATCAAATTTTTACCTCATTTTGACAAAAATGCTCTCATTGTTGTCTTGTAAAAATAACAATTTCTTTTCAAATATATATTTTTCCAATAATAAGTCATTTTTCAAGAAAAAATATGGAGATTTAGATTACAAATTTTGAGGTCTTATAACCAAATATTTATTCTATCTTCTCCTCATTTGTCATTTTCTTATTAGACTTGTAAACACATCTAGTAGCTTTGTTTGTTCATGAAGAAAGTTGTACCAAATTTTTGCATCATCTCCTAATTAATAATATAATCTTCTCATTTCTCTGAGAACACATGAAAACTGATAGAAAAACTGAAAACTCTATCTTCATTTATTCCCAAACTCTTTTTTTTTCTTTCTTAAATATACAAGAGAAGCACCATGGAAACTATGGTACAATTAGACCTTAAAATGCAACTTTGCACTAAAAAAAAACTTTTTAATCAATCTCCTACCCTTTGCTAGGTACTTTTGTGGTTTTCACAATGACAACCTTTATGGAATATCTCTACACATCCTAAACCATCAAAAACTTTAATGATGCTTCCAAACAAAGGCCCACATACGTGATAGAGGTACTTACCTACACTATAACCCCACAAAGATACTATCCAAAATATCCAACAACTCTAATTATAATCCAAATTGCAATCATAACCTAAATGTCCAAAATGAACATAATAATCAAATCCAAACCAAACAAGTGTCCATAATGTTTTCATATTCAACTTTGGTTATCATTTGTAGGTTGCACATCTTCAACAATGGATCTTCGAAAACTTAACGGTTGATTGTTAGGGATATTTGTAATTTTATCATGAGCTTCCATTGCAAAATTGACCAAATTAATTTGATCCATAATTGGCATCTACATGTTAAACAATAATTGTTAAAGTCATAAAAACATTTTTCAAGATATCAAATTATTTTTTTATGAATGCAATTACTAACTTACCCTAGTATATACTACTCCATAATCAGCTATCAATCTTCAATATGTGCTCTTTGAGTGTTTAGTTCTTAATGATGTACGCCTAGGTGAATGACCAACATTTTCAACTTGTTCAGCATCTGCAACATCGAATTGAGCTTGGATATTTGGCTATGCATTAGGAGCTACTGTCCTTTTTCTATTTTTCCTTCTTTTATGATTGGCTTGAGCCAATTCAACATTTGTTGGGCCTACATTCTTTGGTCGTCCTCTTTTCTACTATTAAAGTACGTATGACAATTAATATAAGAAAATATAACAATTCTAACATGATTAATACATTTAAATTTATTAACTTACTAGAATTTTTACCAGCATGCTGAAGTTATGGTTATCCTTCTCCTTGCAAGTTTTGATGTTGTGTCCAACTCCTTTGTATAGTTGACATGTCATTTGCACATCCAATTGTCTCAACTTGGTTTAATACAGCATGTTTCTACGATGTGCTTAGCTATCGACTTCTCTCCATCTCAATTTCTTGTTTCTTGGTTGCCTCCTAAAGGTGGGGCAACATTAGTGCATCGGAAACCACAAATTAGCATATTCGACCCGATGGCGAAACACCCCGGACCTCTTATAACCTTATAAAGTTTTGAGCATTGAAAAATTGGTCAACAAAATCAATCGAATCCCATTTCGTATAATGAATTGTTGCACATCCGTGCACACAAAGAATACCTATGAAATATTAAAATAAACTTATTACTTTCAACTTAAGTTTCAAACATAATAAAAGAAGAATTAAAGTATTGTGCTTGTTAAAGCCCATAATCTCTGACTACCATGAACACGCATAGGTCCACCATGGCGCTCATTGAACATGCTCACTTGAAATTTCTCCCTCACAATAGGCTTCGCAATGTAGTGTCTTGTGTTCTTTCTAATACTTTTCAACTTTTTCCTTATTCTAGGATATATTTTATCTTTCACCCTTTTCATTGACAGACACAGCTATAAGTCACTCATTAAATTTTCTCGAAAGTCTAACATTTAAGCAGGTTCTCCTGCATTCCTATTATAAGAATTAAATGTTTCACATATGTTGTTGTTGATCATGTCAAACTTGCACCAACTCTCTATGTACGCTTTAAAGAAAAAATTTGGGCCTTTGTTCATAAAGTCTTCATAAGTGTCATTTGACTCCTTCCACGATTTCTTCTTAGAGTTTGCCTTTCAATTGTTCATGATTTGGACACTTGGTAGCATCCCAAAATAATGACTTGAACTTCTCCCCTTTAAATCTTTTCTTTTTCCAGTTTGCCCATATATGCTAAGCACAATTTTTGTGCTTGTCATTGGGAGTCAATTCCTTGATTGCATTCATTAGCTCTTAAAAATTAAAAACATGAAAAATTAGTTAGTGTTGTTACTAATTGTTATTAGATTGAAAAATAATAATTAACTAGCATAGTAGTATACCTTTTATTAGTATGAAATGAAAGACCAATCCAATTCATCTACAATGTTTATCTCTCAAAATAAAATCTTTAAAAACCAAGTTCACGAAGTTGGTTTTCACCCTCCCTACTTTACTGCTTGATAGGAAACATCCACATTGAGTACGATTTTCAACCCGCAATAAGTAAAGCACCACTAGCCACCGTTTTCAAAAAGGTCTCATCTAAACAAACTATTTTCCTACAACCCTGCATGAACCCATTCTTCAACATGCTATAACAAAAATAAAATCTCTTGAATGAGCACTTGTTCGTAACTTCATTAAAATCGGTATGTAGTATGAAACATCCTATCGAATCAATCCTCATCTACTCCTCCAAATAACTCCGCAACTTGGCATAATGCTACTTGAGTATGCCCCTCATCATGTGTTGAGCTAACATTCTAGCTATGTAACACTGCTGAACATTCACGGTTGCTCTGTATCTCTCCATCATCTTTGCCTCCATTTCTTTAATTACTTGAAACAAATTCCTACTAAACTTGGGCACTAAATTTGTTTCCATGAACTCAACAATAACTTGTTAAATCGTCAAATTAATACAAAGTAATTAAATAATACTAAATCACATGATAAAGAACAAAATAATAAACAACTATTAAATGAAAACTTTTAGTTAACTCAGCAAATACATGTTGATTGTGCTGCACCCTATAGCAATTGTGTACATCAATCAACGTTTTAATGACAAAAGCCTTCTCATGTGTTAATATGCTCCTGTCTGATCTCCACTCCACACTCCATCTTGACAGGCATCCTAGCGTCTACTAATGCTCTTTACCTAGTGGATGTTGAATCCATTAAGAATTGTCCACTTTCTCATAGTGAGCTTGCACTCTACAACATCCTTATATCTCTACATAACCTTAAACTTAAGTATGGCATGATCAACTCTTGGGTCTTACAACTTTGACCTTTTATTCTTTCTCTTTTCAACAAACAATTCTTCTTTATCAGTGTTTGAGGGTGTCAATACTCCATTATCATCGATGTCATTGTATTTACTAACTGGGCTATCACTATCACCATCAAAATCTTCATTGACATCCATGGGTGTTTCTTTGTTAACTGCACCAAAATTAATATACAATTAAAAGTACAATTCTAATGTTTCAATTTACCATTAAATATTAAATAAATTAAAAACAACATTAAAGTAATGAAACAAATTGAAATGAAAAATATACCTTGTAGTGCTTAGCCTACACCTCCATTATTTTCCCTCTTATTTAATGCTTCTCTTTCTAACTCTGCTCTCATTTTCTTACTACCAACTGCTTCTTTCAAACTCATCATCATCACTACTTATAAGGACATTGTAGTCACTATTATTCCACGAACTTTCATAATTAGGCAAAGTATTCTCTATCGGGTCTGTCATTAACTAAACCTAAATAATGTAATAAAATTCAGCAGCGTCGACACTATTCTCACTACTCCCATCGTTTTCTTCATTAAAAATATGAAATTTAATGAAGATGGATACGTATGAGTCTTAAGAGAAGCATAAAATGAATCCTCCCATGATTGTTCTAACAACTTTTACAAGGGGAAATGAGTGTACCTTCCCACGGTTGTGGATGAGGTAGAAGCCATCAGGGAACTAGGCAAGATTATGGTTGTACTTTTATTAAAAAAAAAAAAAGAATTTATTCAAATATAAAAATAACTAATGCAACAAGAAGCTGAATCTCAAAGACCTCCATGAGCTAAATGTAAAGAAGGATAAAAAGAATGAACCTTCTTCTGTCAGATAATTCTCAGGCATGATAGTAGCTTCAAGCTAACAAAAAACACGTTTATAAGTAAAAATTGTTATGGTATGGTATAAGCTAGCATGATGGTTGCTTCAATCTGACAAAAATATTGTTCATAAGTAAAATTATTATGGTATGGTATAAGCCAATAAACAAGTAGCTATAGATGAACTGATAAACAACCAAACCAAGATAATTGAAGGGACAAAAAGAAATGTTGTTATAGCAATAGAGAAATATTTCATACAAATATGCAGACTTAGACGATACAAACAACCACAATCCTAATGAGCTCATAGTAAGTTAAAAGTTGCAATTGAAAGGGAAAAAGGGTGTTGATCCTGACCAACTCTCTACACTTATTTAATGATGTAAAGTGGTGAATAACATCAACTTCTATATTGTTGAAAATAAATTATAGAGATAATGGATACTTACCAGAGTAAGAAATACAGCAGAATATTGAGATCTTGTTTGCTTCACTGGATCAAAATAGCGACAACTACAATGAAATGCCTCTTTTCTTTCACAATCTAAATTTCTTCCTCCTTTTTATTTTTGGTAGGTATGAGAGAGTGAATTAGTATTTTTTTTTTCATTAACTGCTTGTTAACTTCCATTTAATTGCTTGTTAATTCAAAAATCAAGTTGGGTCATGGATCATGGGTCATGGACCCATTTGGTGACAACCTAAAATCCCAACATCTCCCCTTTCTTACGGAAATGGGATCCATGCTCTCTGCAATATCTTATAAAGAACATCATCTCTTATACTCTCTGCCAATTCATACTAGAAAAATAGATCGTGTGACCAGCATGCCGAGGCTCTTTGCTATACATACTATTGGAATATATAGCTTCTCGACAAACAAAAGATCATGAGTAGACTTAAGTATACGTACCTAGATCATTTATCACATTCAAATCTCAAAACGATCTCAATCTTATATATCATATCTTTGTATTCACAATTATAGACACTCTATAATTGGTATACGATGAATACAAACAAAATGTAAATCGTTTAATGATCTTATCTTTTCTCAAATCTCTTAACTTTAATTTAATTTGCTTTTCTAGTAGTGCCCAGTTAGACTGAATCTCTCATAGTCCTTTGGTAACACTCTAAAATAACAAGTATTAAATTAAGTCTTAAGAATTAGAATAGAGTCATAAGGGTATAAATATAAGGCTCTTATTCCTTAAAGGTCTCACCACGTCAAAATTTGAGATCGAGCTTTGATTACCTATATTAATTAAGTAATTTGCACACATGGTATGAAACACGTGCTCACAGGTATTTTCTCCTTTCCCATGGAGTGTATGTCTTTATGTAATGTATTAATACCGTATAGATAATGGTTCAGACATTCTTAATGTCTAACTTGAGTTCTCTTGTCTACTTCTTTCATGTTCATTAGAACTCAAATCTGGCAACATAGACAGATAAAGTGAATTTTTTATTAATTCACTTACAATCTTTAATAAGATCTCATCTTGTTTGTTAACAAGGCGACATTCATATTTTAAACTTGGCTCGATTATCACTTAGATAATAAGCTTAAAATTGTCTCATCTCTCATCAACTACTAAAAATTAATGAGACGATTACGTGTGAAGAGGCTAATCTCTTTATTTATCAGAACATACTTTTCAATAAATCGAGAGTGTATTACTAAATAAACACTCACACATATGTGTAGGCTTGTAACAAACATATTTATTATTTGAACATTAATACAAGCATGAACATTGTTAGGAAACGTACAATAAGTATATCATATTCGCAATCCTTGAAGTTTCACATGCTTTATAAATATATCTCGGGAATCCGTTTTGTCAAAGAGGATCTTATAACCATTTCACGCGTAGGGATATACTTCATGTTCACCTTCTTGTGTGCAACCATGTCTTTTACAAAGTTGCTTATACTTTATATCTATGTGTTTGGTTTGCTATGATACTTAGGGTCCTTTGTATCTTTATTCTTTGTAGCTATCCACCGAGTTCCTTTAAGTGAATCAACACTTTTAGCATTTACTCCCAAGTGATCAAAAAAACTTTTGAGCCACAATGCTTCTTGTATTGTAGTGGAAAAAGCTACAAATTCAGCTTCCATTGTGGACAAGGCCTTAAGTGCTTCTTACTACTCCATGATATGACGCCATTGTTAAGTAGAAGATGTACCCAGAGGTATTAGACTTTCTCTCATCTAAGTCTCCTCCCAGTCGACATCCCAGTCTTAGCCTTTTAATTGCATATCATTTCCTTCATAACACAATGAATAAATGCGCCAGTTCCTTTTAGGTACCTTAGTATCTTTAAGCACGCTTTCAATGTCTTGAGTCACAGGTTGGGCGATATGCGCTTACCATGCCCGACCATGAAACAAATCTCGGAGTCTTAGCACACATCATGGCGCTACGCCAGGACTTCAACCGCGCCCAGCCGCTAAGGGAACTTTCTTCATATACTCTTCTTCTTACACTGGGTTTTAGGGCACATTCTTCGGCTAAGACCTTCATCTTTAGCAATAGAGTATCGATGGGTTTGGAATCTTTGCATTTGGAATCGATTCGAGGATCTTCTTGATGTACGACTCTTGTAGCGGAGACAATGATTTCTTTGAGCGATCTGCGGAGATCTTAACTCCAAGAATATAGCGGCTTCTGCCCATATCTTTCATCGAAATTGGATGATAACCATCCTTTAATTTCATTTACATACTCCTTTATTACGGCTATAGTATATCATCGACATATAATGACATAATTATAAACTTGTCCATGGATCTTTTTATATATACAATGATCTTCATCAATCATAATAAAACCATTTAATATGATTGTATTATGAAAGCGAATATACCATTGTCTTGAAAGGCGCTGGAAGCGTATATGGACTTGAAGTCTCTGGCTTTGTTTTCTTGGCCTTCGTTAACAAAGCCTACGGGTGCCTTCGTTAACAAAACTCTGTTGCTGCATGTAAGATTTCCTCTTCCTAAATCACCATTTTAAATGCTGTCTTTACATCCATTTGATGTAATTCCAGATCCATACTTTCACGATAGATAGTATCAAGCGGGTGAGTGAATCTCCACAGCGGGAGAAAAGTTTCCTCATAATCTATTCGCTACATTGTGTGTAGCCTTTCGCTACTAGTACAGCCTTATATTTATCAATTGTACCCATCAACATACGCTTTATTTGAGAACCCATTTATTCCCAATGGCCTTGCGTCCTTTCGGAAGATCAACAAGTTCCCAAACTTGATTTGATCTCATAGACTCCATTTCTTCCTCCATTGCTTTTGTCCAGTTTTCCTTATCAGGGCCCGAGAAAGCCTCTATGACATTCCTTGGCTCATCTTCATCTTATTAGCCAATGGCTACAAAGGAAACTACCACCCTCAATGTCAAAGCGACAGCGGGGAATGCTTGTCTACCACTACGTCGCAATTTGGAGTTGCGGAAGGCAGTTATATTATCCTCAAATTGCTCCCACTTGGACCAGGATCATTAAGTGTTTGAGTACTCCTATTTGGATTACTTCTATTTTGATCAAGATCATTATCATTTGCACTTGGAGTTGGAAACATATTTCCTAAAATACTCCCACTCGAATGAAGTGAGTCTTGATCACCAAAATCCATGGTCTCATAGAAAGACAAGTCTTTATTGATATCACCTTGTTGAGGAAAATCATTCTACAGAGTGCTGACATCTCAAGTGATTCAAATTACGCCAGAACTCCCACTATTGTGTTCACCTATAAACACATACCCTTTCGAATGTTACGAGTATCTTATAAAAAATACATTTCTTTCCGGGCACAGTTTACCATGTGGGTGCGAGGTATTAAGAACATAAACCGCACATTCCCAAAGGTCTTAAAACACTTAGGTAAGAGTTTTACGTGTCCATAACTCATATGGAGTAGTGGGAGGCCCGACTTGCTAGGCACACGAGTTGGGATAAATGTGGCGATTAATAGTGCATCACCCCCCCAGTGATTGACAAATTTGCAATGCCATATTAGACCTAACCATTTCAAGGGCGTTCTATTTCTTAACCATGACACCATTTTGTTGTGGAGTCCTTCAGAATAGTCAAGCGATGTTGAATTCCTTTTTCATCACATAGTTGTCTAAAGCGATCGAGACAAATATTCACGACCTCATTAGTTTCTTCATGCTTTAATTTTTCTATCTAATTGATTCCTCGACTAAAGCTCATATAGCTTTGGAAACTGACTTATTGCCTACGATTTATGATTTATGAATGAAACCAATCACCAAGGCGAGTATAATCATCGTAAGCGTGATGAAATAATAAGCCCCATGCCTTGCTCTCACATTCATTGGACCACATATGTGGAATGGACCAATTACGAAGGGTGCGATGCAGTTTCCTTTACCAAAATGGTTTCTGGTACTTTTACGGCCCGAGGCGGTGCTCACGAGTAAACAAATCTACTTTGTCATAATTAGAGCGTAGCCCTTGTTTAACTAGCCTATCTATTCGATTTGACCAATATGGCGAATGAGGAGCATGCCGTAAGTCACATCAATCTCATAATTATGTGTGAAAGGCGTTATCGCATAGAATAACTCAAATTACATGCATAAATAATCATTATCCATGACAATAAAACCATTCAATACATAACCAGATCCGCAATGAGTAGTTCCTAGAGACAATTCAATATTGTTCTTAGCAGATACATATTAAAGCCTAGTTTTAACATAGCCAAACCTTTGAAATTAAATTTCGGCAAATCTGCGGAGCATAGAGAACATCATCACGATAGTAAAAGTTCGGCCTCACAAGACTAACTTGCATGTGCCTATTCCTTGAACTGCAACTCTTGCATTGTTTCCCACATAGATCCATTTTGCTCCATGTAATTATTGCCAGAAATTCCACGAAGGTCCTCTCTATCCTTCGCTACATGGTCAGATTGCGCGAGTCTACAATCCCTGAAAGGATATGTATCTGTTAAAAAACAGGAACTAGCTCTGTGAAGTTCACTAACTAGTATGGCGAATGCCTTCTTAGGTTCGGAGACGATCTCGTGCAATACCCTTTGGTATTACAATTGAAACGCTGATCTTGGCCATGTTTTCTTCTTGAAACGTTTTCCTTTCCTGTGTTGGTCATTACCATGTTTCTTGCTGAAATGAGCTTTCTTCTTGTTTTTGTCTTGGAACCCACCTTGATACTTGCGCTTTCGCCCATAAGCTTTTCTTGAGCTAGATTCAGCCATATACACATTTGTATTAAGTTTGGAAGATTCAATTCTTTCTTCTTCTAGCTTTCAGATGGCGCACCATCATCCGGTGTTCGAATAATAATAATATTTTCATTGTGGGTCAAATGCATCTTCATATGCTCCCGAGAGCGACAAGAGCAAATTACAACAGACAGTTGCTCGTCGGTCAACACATGACCCGGTGTCTTTTAACTCATAAATCATATTTGACATCTCACGTAAATGCTTTTCATTGAATAATCGATTCTTTTTGTAGGTGTCAAATTTGATCGTGAGTGATCGAGTTTGGTTCGCGATGTAGCGCGAGCTTGATGGCACAAGGACCACATGTCCGAACGCGAGTCATAATTTCACGAATTCTCGCGCTGATATCATTTCCATAATGCGAACAGCGTTATGCGAGCTAGAGAATTCTTTGCTTCGGGCTTCATAAGCCTCGGTCCCTTTTATGTTGAGTCGTATTCCACGCACCGAGGCTCATCGATACAATATTAGTACCTTAAGAGCTTCTTTGCTCTTCCATTTTATATTGAATCTTCATGCTCAAATCTCATAATTATCACCATTTGGCTTTTTCACCTTTGTTAAGCTCGCGATAATGGCTTTGGATCACCGAGAAGACATTGTGTTTGTAGAAACCACGAAGTTCTATGGTAAGACATAAATTGCCACCCAGTGTGTTTCATCCATACACATATATCTACCTGATCTCTAATTAATTCGCATTAGAAATAACTCACATATAGGTTTTAGAGATGAAGGTCACTCGTTTCCGATCATCCTCTAAATCCTAATGTGAGACTATCACTAAGCCAATTAATTAGGCAAGGTATACAAGACAATTATCAAAACATGCAATTTCAAGTACACATTTTATCATAAAATTCAATATAAATCATAAATATTGAAAACAAACTCAAAATTACTAGAAATAAATTGAATATTGATATTTTATATATATATAAAATATCAAACAACTACAAGTTAATGAAATATTAAACATTCATAATATTTACAAGCGATACGAACTTAGCTGGAAGCAGGCTAATGAATCTATTGTTTAGCTCTCTGGAAACTTAATCTTGGGCTTATTCTTTCTACCGAAGATTGTAGAAATTTTAAGGTAGTAATTTCAGAATCCACAAGTTCCCTTTTCACATTTAGGCTTTTTCAAATGGGCCAATACAAACTTGTGAACAACAAAGTTGTCTTTGTTTGATTCCTTCATTTTCTTATCTAATAAGAAATCTAGAATCCTTTTTGGTAATACATTTGGTAAAAGCGTTTACCAAGCATGATTTAAATAAATTCGAGCTAAATAACAATTCTCCTGCAGATCAGTTCTTTGAATTTTTTCCTTGGAAGCAGTTATATAATTCACAAGATGTAGAAAGTCTTCCTTAAAAAGCTAACTGGATTAGGTTGGAATTTTGAGCTCTTCGATCGACCTAATGACTTCTAATCTTTGCGTAAGTCAGTATGACTCGCGGTGTCACGAATGAGTCCTACTTAGTTATTTTTTAATGCATATACGAGAGAAAAAAAAAACTCAATTAATTCACCCCAGAGAAAATAATAATTGCACAAAAGAAGGAATGCACAAAATCAATGTCCAACTAACCAATTGTAAATCATATAATTTTAATTTAAACAATTATTAATATATTATTTTATCACTTATTTTGATAAAAATAATACTAAATTCATATTTGAAAAATGGATACATTTATCCAAAATTAAAATTCATATGATTTGCTAAAATCTCTAAAAAAAATAAAAAGTTTGTATATTTTTCTTATTATTATTAAATAAGCGCTGAGTTTAAACTTAAAAGCGCTGGGTTTATATTTTTTAAATTAAAACTGAAACAGTTTTTGAATTAAACCGTTGAGCCTCTCATCCCATCGGAACTCGAAGGCCATGGAAAACAATAATAAAAAAAGTAGTTTTAAAGATAAGAGGTGGACTTTTTACTTCTCACCCAAATCTGATTTGGGTGAGTGGATGTTTTGGCCCCACACCCAATCTGAGCCAGAAAGAGAAGAGAACCAGATGAAATGAAAGGGAGAAGAACCCAATAAAAAAACGTACACTGTCGACACCATACAAAACAATGCACACACATACTCCTCTTGTTTTTATTTATTGATTATTATAATCATCATCACAATTCAATGTTGTATGTGAATAATTAAAATTAAAAAAAAATGTTAAAACTTCACTATTGCCGAACGGATTGCAAAGACCGTCGAGATGCCATTTTTCAAAAATTGATCTCGACAATTTTAAAATAGTCTTGTAGACAATTCGATAAGTTCAAAACTGCATGGAACAGAAACGATTCGGCAATTGCATGAAACAATTGCATCCTGAAACTTTCAAGAATTCGACTTCAACAACAAATTCATGGAATCGAGAATCTCTCGACAATCACTCGACAATTCCATCATTAGAACACATCCAAACATGAAGTTAAATTAATACCAGAAAGCAAACATGAAGTGCTCTGATACCAATGTTGAAAATAAATTATAGAGATAATGGATACTTACCAGAGTAAGAAATACAACAGAATATTGGTCTTGTTTCGCTTCCTTGGATCGAAATAGCGGCAAATTCTGTTAAATCTCTTTTCTTTCACAATCTAAATTTCTTCCTCCTTTTTATTTTTGGTAGGTATGAGAGAGTGAATTAGTATTATTTTTTTTATTTTTTTTTTCATTAACTGCTTGTTAACTTCCATTTAACTGCTTGTTAATTCAAAAATCAAGTTGGGTCATGGATCATGGACCCATTTTGGACGACCCAACCCTAAAATCCAACATATATAATTTTCATTGATTTGATTTCCAGCTTTTCATCTTGAAATTGCATATTTATTAGCAAGTCAATAAAAAAAATAGTATATTTTCAAAAAAAGAAAAAAAAACAAAACAAAAACAGAGTCTGAATGATGTAAGAGTGTGCTTGCAAAACAACCCTATATGGACGGAAATTAATTGTATATACACATGGGTTCAAGCTTTTATCCCCAAATGTCATTGTTCCATAATTCAAAATTATATGTTTATGGGAGGTTGCTTGTTGAACAAATATTCAGATGTGCTACCAATCATTCAATTTCCTTTTCTTTCATTATTATTTTCTCAATTAAATCTCAATTTTAATGGGGTTAATCCGAATTTGCTCCCCTCCAAAAGAAAACAAAACCAAAGCATAAAGAATTCCAAATCTTAGATAACTTTTAATGGTGGAATGACGTTGAGAAGGAAATTGGTGTGGATGTCGTTAGCAATAAAAGAAGGGAAAGTGAAAAACGATCATATGAGTAGTCTATCGATTGCTAGGTTAATTAGCATCTGAATGATAGGCTTAGCCCGAAATTTAGATGCTAATAAGAAAAAAGGGTTCTCTAGCAGTGGAGCAATCCGTGGGCAAAGTTGCTCCTGAGCGATAATAAGCATATTTGAGACCAAATATAGTGGAATTATTCATCATCCAATCGATAGGAAAATCCCTTCTACTCAATAATAATATTATCATTGGAGACGGTTCAAAAATTTGACATCTCTGATATAGTTCTGAGCGATGGAAATTTTTGAATCGAGGGAGGACCATAAATATGGATAAAAAATCCCAAAATTTGACAAATTCATTTATTTTTTCATTATTTATAAAGAACTACAAATATTTTAAAAATTTATTTAATATGATACTGGAAAATAATTTTCAAGCTACTTTTAATAAATTAATATTATTTATAGTATTTGAGTGATATAGATGAATAGAAAGGTATATGATGTAATTATTAAGAAGAGAAAGTCAAAATGAATAGTTTTAATATATTAAAGGTTGATGTTCGTTGTTGGAGGCTATGCCTTTTGAGCATTAAATCTCAAAAAATTTATTTTTAAAAGCAAAAAAATAGCTTTAAATGGTGAATTTTCTGTAATTCTTGAGATGCTCTTACGAATCTTATGACTGAAGAAGGTAGCACATTTCCTTGGCTTAAGTAGAAGGGGAGGTTCAATTTGTTTGAAACACATTTCGTGTCTAACATGGCAAGTTTTTCGTTTGGTTGTGTCACGATCAGGGATGAAAATGGCATCAGATATATCAGGTCGATGTCTCGGAGTATATCGATGTCGGTGATGTTGGCGTAGCGATGTCGGCGATGATCGATGTCGTGATGCTCGGCACCCTGGACGATATCTGCGCTAGATATATCGGTTTTGGGCCGATACTCATGGTGATATAAAGTCGTGGCGCAGCGTGTTAGTTTAATTTTTCGATAAAATATCCGAGATATATCGGGATATACTCGAGGGGATATATCGAGATATCGAGATATATTTAGGGTGTGATTTGATCCCGACGATCGTAGGTTATGGATTAATCGCGATGTTCAGTCGGGTATGTCGATGTCGTGTGAAATGTCGTAGATATATCTCAGAATATCAGATATGTCAACATTATAATCCGATATCGATATATCGGAGTGAAGCGATCATTTCGTCGTAGTCGCGTGGATGCAGGCGACCTTGAGGTTAGGATTTTGGCTTGAGGCGTGGGGAAGTTCAATATGTTCGAAACAGGCTTCGTGTTTGCCGTGACAAGTATTTCGTTTGATTGTGCCATGTTGTATCCCAATTCGGAACCTCAAGATTACTTGATTTCGGTTTGGATTATCCGAGGATAAATTGCCATAGAATTAAAGTTCATATTAAAAAAATATTTTTAAATGACAAAGTCTTGAAAACTGGATTTAAAATATAAGTTTCCTAGCTACCAGAAAATCATTTTTGAAAGGTAGACCTGCAGTCTCTGCAATCACCGACTTTGCGCTCCAATTTTTATCTACCAACACCTCGTTCTGCTCTTCAAACTACTGGATTTGGAGGGTAGACCTGCAGTCTCTGCCCTTTCGTTCAGGTACGTTGAAACCCTAATTTCAATATCTTTGTCTTTCTATATCGACAATCCTTAACCGATGATTTTCTATTAAATCTGACAACAAAACGCTAATCCTCAATCTAAGCCCAAATACCACCACTTTTGAAACCACAAACTCAAATCAGGCGATTTAGGGATACTCTATCCCTACAGTTTTCCACAAATCAAATCGATTAATCCGGAGATGGGTCGACTTTGATATATTTACCGGTGTCGATCTAACTCGGCGCTGACTACCTCTCTTCGGAGGCATGCAAGCCCCAGTTCCCAGAAACCTAGGCTCAGATTCTCTTGAACTTTTAAGCCGCCGCCGAATTATGTTGCGGGTCTTGGTCGTGGTGCCACCGGGTTCACCACCCGATCCGATATTGGACCGGCTCGTGCGGCCCCAGACCTTCCGGACCGATCCGCCACCACTATTGGTGGGGCCGCTGCACCTGGAGGTATCGGCCGCGGCAGGGGAAAGGGTGGTGCTGAGGAGGAGGAGGAGGATGATGGTGATGAGAAGGGGTATGATGAAAATCAGAAGTTTGATGAATTTGAAGGAAATGATGTGGGGTTGTTTGCATCGGCTGAATATGACGAAGATGATAAGGAGGCTGATGCTGTTTGGGAGGCCATTGATAAGAGGATGGATTCGAGGAGGAAGGATAGGAGGGAGGCCAGGTTGAAGCAGGAGATAGAGAAGTATAGAGCATCTAATCCAAAAATTACTGAGCAGTTTGCAGATTTGAAGAGGAAGTTGTGTACACTTTCTGCACAAGAATGGGATAGTATTCCAGAAATTGGGGATTATTCTCTGAGGAATAAGAAGAGAAGGTTTGAAAGTTTTGTGCCTGTGCCTGATACGCTTCTTGAGAAGGCCAGGCAAAACAAACATGTTAGCGTGGATCCCTAGGAGTAGGGCAGCTGGTGGAACTGAGACACCATGGGCTCGCCCAGTAACAGATTTGACAGCAGTGGGGAGAGGGGAGAGGGACAGTTTGTCTTAGTTAGATAGGCTTTCTGATTCAGTATCAGGATTGACGGTTGTAGACCAAAAGGATATTTTGACTGATCTTAAAGTATGAGATTACAGTAGTGGAGATTTTCAGAGATATTAAGAAGGCTAGATTATTGCTCAAGTCAGTCCTGAACTCGTAGAAACATCCACCTCGGTGGATTGCTTGCAGCAAGGCTGGAAGAGGAGTTGCTGGTAAGATCAAGCAGCAAGACAGTTAATACACAAAGAAGGATGTGAGGAGTGCCCTAAGAATGAGGATGTGTGGTTGGAGGCATGTAGGCTTGCAAGTCCTGATGAAGCCAAGGCTGTGATATCCAAGGGAGTGAAGGCTATACCCAATTCTGTCAAGTTGTGGATGCAAGCAGCAAAGCTCGAGCATGATGATGTGAATAAGAGCAGGGTCTTGAGGAAAGGGCTTGAACTTATACCCGACTCTGTGAGGCTGTGGAAGGCAGTTGTAGAGCTTGCTAATGAGGAGGATGCAAGGCTTTTGCTTCAGAGGGCTGTGGAATGTTGTCCTTTGCATGTTGAATTGTGGCTTGCTCTTGCAAGGCTGGAAACTTATGATAATGCAAAGAAGGTTCTTAATAAGGCAAGGGAGAAGCTTTCAAAGGAGCCAGCCATTTGGATAACAGCTGCAAAGTTGGAAGAAGCCAATGGAAACACTGCTATGGTTGGGAAGATAATAGAAAGGGGTATTAGGGCTTTGCAAAGAGAAGGATTAGAAATTGATAGAGAAGTTTGGATGAAAGAAGCTGAGGCTGCTGAGCGGGCAGGGTCTGTTACGCTTGCCAGGCTATAGTCAAGTAACACAGGTGCGTGGGGTGGAAGAGGAGGATCGGAAGAGAACCTGGGTTGCTGATGCAGAGGAGTGCAAGAAAAGGGGTTCCATTGAGACAGCAAGAGCTATTTATGCTCATGCTCTTACAGTGTTCTTAACGAAGAAAAGCATATGGCTAAAAGCTGCACAGCTTGAAAAGAGCCATGGCACTCGTGAGTCTCTTGATGCTCTTCTTCGGAAAGCAGTAACTTACAGACCACAGGCTGAAGTTCTGTGGCTGATGGGTGCTAAGGAGAAGTGGCTTGCTGGTGATGTGCCTGCTGCTCGAGCAATTCTTCAAGAAGCTTATGCTGCTATTCCCAACTCTGAAGAAATTTGGCTTGCAGCATTCAAGCTTGAATTTGAGAATCATGAGCCTGAGAGGGCAAGAATGCTTCTTGCTAAAGCCCGAGAAAGAGGAGGCACTGAAAGAGTTTGGATGAAATCAGCTATTGTTGAGAGAGAACTAGGGAATACTGGGGAGGAAAGGAGGTTGCTTGGTGAGGGCTGGAAACTCTTCCCTTCGTTCTTCAAATTGTGGTTGATGCTTGGACAGCTAGAGGAGCGGCTTGGTGACTTTGAAAAGGCCAAGGAAGCCTATGATTCAGGTCTTAAGCACTGCCCTAGTTGTATTTCCCTTTGGCTTTCACTGTCTCACCTTGAAGAGCAGATGAATGGCCTGAGTAAGGCTCGAGCAGTTCTTACCATGGCTAGAAAAAAGAATCCTCAAAACCCTGAACTCTGGCTGGCTGCAGTACGAGCTGAATCCGGCATGGCAACAAGGAAGCAGATATTTTGATGGCGAAAGCACTGCAGGAGTGCCCCACTAATTGGTATTCTGTGGGGCAGCATCAATTGAGATGGAGTTCCCACGTCTAGCCGGAAAACTAAGAGCTTGGATGCACTCAAGAAATGTGATCATGATCCCCATGTCATTGCTGCTGTGGCCAAGTTATTCTGGCTCGACAGGAAGGTGGACAAAGCTAGGACCTGGCTTAACAGGGCTGTAACTCTTGCCCCAGATATTGGGGACTTCACCAGACGATTATACTACAAATTTGAACTTCGCGTGGTGACGAAAATCAGAAAAGATGTGTTGAGGGGAGATGTGTAGCTGGAAACCTAAGCATGGCGAGAAATGGCAAGTGATTTCAAAGGCTGTGGAATTCCACCTGCCATCTGAAGCCATCTTGGAAAATTGGTTGCAATTGGCGAGGAAGAGTGTTGCAGGGCATTAAAAACTAATTAGCTCAAAACTTGTCACTATGATTTATGATCAAAGATTTTTATTTGGACTTAAAACTCGATCTGATGAATATCATACTGTTCTGGATCTTTATTTTCAGATATGCTAGGGATGCCAGATTTTTATATTTATCATATTTCCATTCTAAAGCAGATAGTTGTCTTCTATAATGACTTTGATCTTGTTTGGACCATACCTCTTTTTCTGATTGTCATAATTTTTCTTGTGTTTGTTTGCATCATCAACATGGATTCATGTTCTGTTTTTCATTATCTATCTCCTACACGCCTTCTTTGCTTCCACATGGCTTTGAAGAGATGTTTTATAAATAACATAATTAGTTTCAGGTTTAGGTCCCAATGTAAAATGAGCACAACAGTTCCTTCAAACATATTATATTCAAAGAAAAAAAAAACTCAGGTTTCTACTCTGGACGATAATATGGATGTTAGTTTTAGTTGAGTCTCTTTTCACAACTCTTGACTACCCATTAGATTATTGATGGTTTAACCACAAACTAGTTTTCTTTTTTTGCTTGAGTGATATGAAATGTTTTTTATTGGATCAAGTTCAAGGAGGACAGTCCTCGTAAAAGTGTTTAGGTCATAAGGATAGGGACATATATGCCTGTATAATAATAAAAGTTCTGAGTTATCTTGCCTCTCATTCATCTGTGGTGTTTTATTGGTGACTTGGTTCTTTGTAAAAGCAAAACAAGTTTGACAGCCTCTTATATCTTTTGGATGGTATAGAAGGTAGTGATGGGCAGTGCTAATGATTGAATTACTTTTGATCAAGACTAAAAACTTATTTGCTCTCTCTTTTCCTTGGAAAGTTTTTACAGAAGATCATCCTTTAATTTTAGTTAATTTCTTTGATTAATTGGGCTTTATTACTCCATATATATATTCCCTTTTCTCCAGTGTTGAACATCAAATTATTGTATATCCTCTTTTAATTTGTAACTGGATCATACCTAACCCGTTTGCATCACTGCTGCTCTACTAATTATTGATCATTTTTGTTTGTCATGTGCTGTGTTTCAAAAAGAGGAGATCTTTTTTATTCTCTTGTAAAGCTTTGTTTTGAAAGTTAAACAACTATTAAACATTCTATATTCATTTCTGTTCACTTTTCTTTGCGTGTGAGTTTATTGAATATGTCCTTTTTGGTGGTTTTGCCCCCAAATTCAATGCAAAAAGAAACAATGGATCAAAATAAGAGTCATTTCAGATTAGAAGAACATTGTACACCAGTAGATCTACTTCACAATGCCGAGCCTGGTAAATTATGAATGGAGTTATTTTATTTGTTCTGAATGTCTTAAACAAGGATCTATTTTAAAATTCTCCTGGTCCCCATAATTCTCTTTTTTTCTTAGCTAGAGTGTGACATGGTGTGCTGTGGGAAGATCCCGCCACTGAGCAGCAACAGCATGGCTTTGAATCTGGATCTCATTAAGCTGTCAAACGAGCTTCTCTCACTGGAATTTCCCATACTTTACGCGCCTTCTCCTTTGCATCACACAAACTGCATGACAGCTGGTTTCAGAATGAAGCAAGTTCTTGTTCCAACTCAGTAAACTCTGACTTTGTCAGGCTCCAGCCAACAACAACCTGAATCAGAAACATGGTTTAGTAAAATTTAGGTTGCAAAAGGTATATCTCTGGAGTCTTTGTGACAATTTTAATTCACCTGTGCAAGATAACATATTTACTCTTACAAAACATAACCTTTGGTTATATACTTCTGAAAAGGTGGGAAGAGAAGCCTGAACAAGGGAATGTGCTCCCTGAACAAGCCTGTTGTAGCAATGCAGCCAGGGTAGAGAGAAGCAAAGGTGATCCCTGTCTCCTCGTGGTAGCGTCTATGGAACTCTTGCATGGTGAGCATGTTGCAAACTTTGCCTTGCTATCGCGCAGGCCTTGCTTTCATCAAACTCACCACCGTCTATCATGGCTGAGCTGTTGATTCCATTCAGCCCTGCAGCAAGTCCCCTAAGATCCCCAAGGTTAGCCTTTGGTGGCACATTTCCAGCCAAGGTGTTTGTGTTTCTGAGACATTAGTGAAGACTTGGAATCATTGTCTTGTAATCTGGCTTTCTGGTTTATTAGAGGTTAGATCTATAAAACACTTCTTAGAAGTTTGTATTAGTTATTATTTTGTTATTCATACCTACCCCAAGTTGTCATTTCCTTTTTCTTTGCAAACATTGCTTATCAAACTGCAATAATGCTTTGAATCTGATTAACTGTTGATAGAGATGCCCAGCGTAAAGTTGATAGTTCCACCATTATAGATGAAACAATATTATAGCCCTGTTGCAGTCTACAAATGTCAGTTTCAGTTTCCTTTTCTTTTCTTTCCTCTTTCCTGTCTCCATGGCACCTTGGCTGATTTATTTCTAGATTACTCTGCATCATTTCTTGTCCTGCCCCAGTTAGTTCTTAAACTGTTTTCTATTTAATTTTGCCCTTATATGGTTGAATTCTCAAAACTTTTCAAAATTTCATATACTTATGGCAGGTTCTGAAGCCCTGTAGTACCTGTTATGGAGCCAACAATGTGCCTTTGATCTGGTAATCGGAATTGCTTCAAGTCGCTAAGCAGCGGCGGCGAAGGAAGGAAGTGTCCGGGTGATTGGTTCCAGCGCCCAGGTTCAATCACCCCAGCGGTGTAAGTTGGCTCGCCCGCGCGTGGGCAAGTGAACTGCAACATTGCAAACTTCAGGAAGCATCAAAGTGGCCTACCTGAACATGAAAATTGTCCACATTGCCACTTTTACTTTAAGAGGCAAGAATGAGATTTTAACAGTGTAATTTTTTTTCCTTAGTCTTGCTGTTGGTTGACAGCCTTATCAGCTTTTAAGGAAATTTGCATGCCATAATAACGCACATTTCTCTGTTTCAGCTAGAGCCTTTGCTGTGGCTAAACCCAACCCAGAGGCTCCAGCTGATTATTACGTTGCCACTTTCTCAAAGTTTTCTTCCCACTTCTGAGGGGCTGGCTGATTGCTGGAGTCGTAGCTGTCTGAGCTCTTACCAGCTTCCAACAGGTAGTTTACTTTTTGAGTTCCTGCAAGCAGTGTGATTAGGTACAAATGCCAAAGGGAAAAGGATTTAGTTTGTTCAACAGCTTAAAGATAAAAAAGCTGTCAACCAAACAAGACTGAAAAAGTTGGGATTATCACCCAAATAAACTTGTAGAGTCATGAGTTTGAACATAAAAATCAATGGAACTGTACTTCCTATTATATTTGGCCGTCTCAAGAATCATTTGCATTTTCCGTGGAGTCTGGTTTGCATGACTGTATCATTGTTAGGTTGTTTGGGCTCAATGGAAATTGATTCATTCTATTAGAAAAATATTATCATCTTCAATTTTTAATTTAGCATTTGATGGTTGTCTGTGTCTGTTTGTAGTGGAAGCTACTCTAATAGAAGATGTGTGTTACTGCCATAGATTTAACATTAAACATCAAGTGGCTTCCAATTTCATGTTAGTCAATACCTCCATTAAACTATAAATACCTGGTTGTAAACTATCCATCCCCATTCTCGTAAAATACTGGTAGCTTCGAGAAATTGTTCCTTTCTACTGGTCACTTCTCACTACGAAAAATTGACTAAAATGGTGGTCTACACAAGAATCTAATACATAGAATTTTTTGGAACACTTCACTAAGAGAAGCTGATTTTAGGTATTTTTGACAGCTCTGACTTATATCAAATATTTTCCTTTTTGCATCTAATTGCTTAAAGTTATGAGTTAATCCAGAAGAAAGCTTTGCAAAATAATTTTATCTTAATTTGTTTGTCAAGGCCTATATCACCCTGAAAATTCCAGGATAGCTATTGTTACTGTTGGTGCGCTGTATGGGTTTCTGAATAACACAACATTGGTGGAGATGCGTAGAACTCAAAGCCCATACAACATGTAGTTTCAGAGATACAGAGAAAAACAAACAAGAAAATTGATAAATTCTGTTCAGCATGTCACCTTGTTCCATGACAAAGCGAGGCTTAATTCAGCCTTAAGATGGTCTAGTGCACTGAAACTCCAAAGAAACCCGACTCCTTGAAAAGCATTGGACTTGCCCTGTCAACATAACACTCCATTTAAGATTAGAAAGCCCAATAAGGCCCAGAAGAAGAAATTGCCGAGAAGAAAACCCAGGTGCTACTAAGAGACCTCTTTGTGGATGGAGACAGCCGAGGGAAGTAAGGGATGTGGGAGAGCCATGACGCCAGGTATGCTGTCCTTTCTTGGATCTTTTGTACTGCTCTAGAGAGGAGTTTTTGAAGGCAAATTGAATGAATGGGTCTCTCCTCTCAGATGCAAGGATAAGAGAGATTATGGGCTGCTGACTGATATGCCATGTCAGCTTCTTTCATCCAATCAACATGTGAGTTTCAGATTCTCTTTGATATTTGCAATTTTAATATTATGTATTCCAGAGCTTTCCAGTGTAGAAATATGGGCTGGGCCTTAACACACAAAAAAGATGCTAGAGAAGTATCATGAAGTGGTAGGGGCCCAATTGGATCCAGGCCATGGGCTACTCTTGTATGCAGATCTATTCTACTCTAATTCATTTGGTTGAGCTTCTAGCTTTTTTTTGCTTTGTTAGTTGCTTTTAGATGCTCCATTAACATAGAATTATTACATTTTAATTCTATACCACTTGAAGCATAGTGTTATTTGCTTGAATCTTAAAGAGAATGGGGATTAAATTAAAGAAGGAATTAGGTGACAGCAATAAATTTTTCATGGCAGCTGGTGCAAAGAGGAGGATTTATAAATTTTTTATAAAGGTTTAAGAAAGAAGAAAGATTCTAACAATGTCACTGTCTGACAGGAAGCAAAAAAGCTACATAATGATGATGATGATGAGAGGTAGCATGATATTTTAAACCGAAAGCGTAACGAGAAACAGATGAGGTAAGAGTGAAATGAATTGTTGCATAAGTATAAGAATAACTTCATAACTAAAGGACATCATGCTGAGGGTTTTAAATTGTAGAAATGAAATTATTACTATTTTCTTTAGGGTTTTAGGGGTTCTAGAATCTTATAATAAGTAAAGTGACTACAAGAAAAACAAAGAGATACAAGTTGAAAAGGTGTAAGATTGCATGATAACCTTGTCTCATCTATTTCTATTTTTATGTACTTGTGTGTATTAGGATACATCCATTGATGGGGTTTTTCCCTTTTTCCCCATATTTAGCTTTGGTAGATACTGATTTTTGTTCTTGAGGTTAGGCTAATCCTAGATTAGTAATCCATATTTTAAAATCTAACCTAAGTGATTTGATAACAACATTTGCAAAGAAAAACAAAAGCATAAAACAGCACTATCATGGAGGTTGCAGCAGATATTTTTGTTTTTAAATCCCTATAGAAGACAAAAAAAAACTGCCAAATATTCCCCATTTCTTCCCCAAGTTTATGGAAAAGCAGTTGAATATTTTAATTAAAAAAAAGACCCACTTATTTGAAAGCTAAATTTCGCTTGAATTCTATTATCTATCCTCATCTTGACTCTTAAGGAGTATTAAATCCATGCTTCCATCTTCAACTCGGTAACGTCTTCATTTGTTTACAAACAGCATCATCATTCTTGAGCACTAGAAAATGAAAGCAGCCACACCATGACATCAGTATTGACCTTAGCTTAAACTTTAAAAGATGAGTGACTTATCAATCCAAAGCTACCTCTCCACCACCCCATGTTATTTTTTCTAATTGTTAACCATATCGACAGCATCATTTTTTAACAGAAAATTTGATTGGCATTATGCCGTTGCGAATAAGAAAACAAAAGATGATCTCATGGGCCGGTGAATGGACCCACCTCTCTTCATCCTCATCCAGGTATTCACCTATTCCAAAGGATTAAATGCAATAAAAAAATATGTAGAGAGCTTCTCCATTAAGTGCAGCTTTGTTTACCTCTTTATTAGTAAAGTATTCCTCAATTAATAATATCTTGCTGATATGATAAACAATTCCTCAACTGATGTAGATTCCCAAACAAGAAGTATTTCTAAGAAGGAAAAGAAATGGTATATGGTATTCCCAATTGGAAGATTCCCTAACTATAGTGCTAAATTACACATGTTCATTGAAATGTAAAGCAGCCCCTGGTACTTGTCATTCCATTTAGAATTTCGTTGCCTTGTGGTATGAGTGAAATGGACAATTTGAACATTGTTTTGTGGATGATGATTTGGAAATATGATCTTCATGGATCAAGCATCGGACCTATCAGTATGATGTTAACTATGTTGTCTTTGTTTTGTATAAATTTAATGTTTGTATTTATGATTCAGACTAATGCATATTGCTTAAAACTTATGGTGCAGGATTAGAGAAATGCGGACCAACTAGTCTTGGTTTCTTATTGCAAGCTTGATGGTGCAACACAGTTTAATACTCTTTTACTGGTCAGTTCTCTACATTCATGGACCTGTATCATTTGATCAAATGAAAAGTGATAAATAGGTAAAACAAATAAACTTTGAAGGAATTAGGAATTGAAACAAAGAAAATGTTGCAACATACTCTTATTGATAAAAGAAGGCATGACGACATTATAATGGCATGATCACAACAGACTCGAAAATGTACAGAACTAGAGAGTGCTTCCACTTCTGTAGTTAAAACATGGCTCCGTGATGGATGGATAGATGAAGAAGGGATCTAGCTATCTACTCATTAATTCCTTAACTAGATGACCCTAACTACCCTATAACCACATATCATGACAATCAAGCAGTCAAGATAGCTAAAGACAGGCTTACCACCACATCATGCATGTGCTGGTTCTATACCACTGAAATTAAAGGGCATATATAGCCCCCTATTGCATGAATTGAGGTGCCACTGCTGAAAGGCCTGAAAAATATGCAGCCTTTGTGCAGGGGATGGGAGTGGAGGGAGGATGTAGGAAGAAGATCATAAGTCTGGAACTTAACTTACTGAAAGTAGAAATGATGCAAAAGAAAAGTGGGTTTGAAGATTCTGTCTGAAGTACTAAAACTCCAAAGAGGTCTCGGTTGGTCTTATGAAAAATCTGCAACCGGTGAGAAAGGGAAACTGAGGAAAGAGTGAGGGCTGAGAATTGAATTTTCCTGAAGAAAGACAAAGAAAACTGAAAAAAGATGGAACCCTCAGGCCGGTTTCTGAAAAATCTGCGACCAATGAAATGATCTGAGGAGATTTACTAGAAGGTTTTCTACAACCTAGAAAAAGAGAGAGAGAGGGAAGAGGAGGAGGAGGAGATGGTTGAGGACCAGAAGACTACTGTGTTTTTCAGCTTGCAAATCTGAATCTGGAAAAGAAACTCCATTTGAATGTGGGTGAAGTTTCAATCTTGATCTTGATCCTGATCCTTCCAAAAGAAGGCCCTCATGGGACAAGAAGAAGTTAGTCAGCGGGCATTAAGTTATCTTACTGCTCCAGAGTGGGATCATGATACCTGCTGCTGCTTTTGCTGTTGTTGCCTGATGACATTATCAAATTGAAGATTTGTGCTTGAAAAGATTGAGCTGGTGTCATCGTCCCCAGGCAACACCTGGACCCCAACCGGCCGGAATTGCATTATTGGCCCTCATAAGGCCCCCAGACCAGCTCTGGTGGTGATTCGATACCCTCCACCACGTTATTATCCTCTGGAACCTTCATCTTTCCTGCAGCCATGCTCAGACGGACCCAATCCCAATCCAATTCATCATTCTGATGTTTCATGTTGGAGCCCTGAGGCGGAAAGCATCCCACGCCTCGAAAGTCTGCAATTTTTGGAATCTTCTGGAGCTTATTTGAAGCGCTGGTACTGAGACATTTTGAGAATTTTAAAGGTTGGAGGAGAGAGGGACGATAAGACTACAGACATTGGATTGAGCTTGTCTTTGTGAAGAAAACAGGGAAATTAGGCCAGGCTTCTGCCCTCTCAACAAGGCCTCATGATCATCTTCATTTTAGCGTCTCAGGCACATTATCAAAGAACCATGGCCAAGCGAGTCCTGTTTAGGAGGCGGAGTTTACCATACCATTTTACAGTGGCGCTGCCTTATACTCTGTAAAGAAACTGTTGTTGATACTGCGACGGCACCGCCTGAGGCCTGGCAGCTCCCGCGTGTGACTCAACCTGTTCATCCGCATCATCATTCTTCCTCGGGACTGAGTTCGATTGTCACTCCAGCCTTTGCAGGCTGCTGCTGCTCTTTGCTGTAAACCAAGTCTCAGCAAAGAAAGCCTGGATAACTTGTCATGCCAGGGTGGTGTTGAGGAGCAAAAGAGATCATTTGCTGCTGATTTTGGGGCATCTTATACTGCATCTGTGGTGTTGGCGGAATTTTATGCAGGAAAGACAATTGTGATTGTTGAGGACATCTCATTTGCCAGACATCAAAAGCGAAAGGAAGATTAATTCTTGGTGGAAGACCAAGCGAGCGCTGAAGGCGGTGGGGAGAGGAGGTTGATAAGCTAAAGAAGAAGAAGAGGAAGAAGAAGACGAAGGTGAGGTCTCATTATCTTGGACTGATCCTTTGCTGAGCCTATTTGACATAGAAGCTATCAGAAACGGAGCTCCATTATCTGCTCTCAGCTTAATCCGAAATGCAAAGCCTTGCTTTTCTCCTATACCATATCTGCAAGTTTCCCTATTATCTTCTTGGTTCACACATCATACTGCATCAGCGCTGGATTCAACCGAGTTTCTGTACACTCAATCTCAAATGATGTTTCTCTTCACTGGGGGAAGGGACCGGAACTCAAATAACAAGAACAAAAAAGAATAAATCAGAGCAAAAATTTTGATTGAAGAAATCAGAGTTAGAAAGGAAAAGTCCCAACTGGATCCTAAAATTATTAAAATATTAAAACAAGGATTAAATTTACAGTCTCTATTGCTGGATCCATTAAAATATGAGTAAGATGCAAAAAAATTAGTTCTGTGATCTTTGTCCCAGTTCTACAAATATAAAATATACTTAGAAGGTTTGAGAGAGGCAGAGCGGCTGTAGAAGAGATCAGAGATAGATCAAAATTTAAGGCGGTGTTATTGAAACTTTAGATAAAATGAGCGTAAAAATGCTGAAAAACCGAAACTGAGATGGTTGTAGAAGGTGGAAGAGAGGGGAGTGGGGGGTTTATAGGAGAACAGAAAAAGATTTCGGGTAAAGATATTTTCGTTCTTTGGTTTAGAAGAGTTCTGTGGTTGGTTGGTTGGTTGCGTTGTGTTTGGCCCCACACGCTTTTTATTTTATTTTATTTTATTGTTTTCGTTGCTTCCACTCCAATCCTCTGTTTCTCCCACCAATCATGCCCTTTTTCTTTCTTTCTCTCTCTCTCTCAAAAAAAAAAAAATCGCTGATACCCCAGTGATCTTTTCCTCTCAAAACAATAAATCCTTTCTGGGCCTTCAAAGGCGAAATTTTGAATAAAAAACAGATTCATAACTGTTTTGTGTCATGCAGTGAGGTGGCATGTTGTAGTTGGCTGCTTTTTCCTGTTTTCTGTCCATCTTGTCCTCCTTTAATTTTTAAAAGGTTAGACAAATCCTATTTGGTTTTAAGTTCCATCTAAGACCTCATCTTTAGTAATTCCTTTTCACATATCAGGAGTATATTAACTTGAAAATAGTTGCATTTAATGGGTTTATTAAGGATAAGGCATCTCTATCGGTTAGTAAAAAATATTAATATTTAAAGCTATATTTTATTTCAAAAAATAATTTTTTGAGATTTATCTTAAAGTCAAAGGTATAGAACAGCGATGACGTCTAAAAATTTTCAAATATCAAAAATATATTCTAATTTCACAATTCTCTTTTTAATAATTCAGTGTTATCTTTTCAGTTTATACATGTCGGCTCCCATTCTTTCAGAAATGGAAATTTACATCGTATCTGATATTATGTTAATGGTTTAGTAATATTCTCCAGAATATTGATGGCCGATTGTTCATTAAGCCGTGTTTGCTTGGATTAACAAGACATTTAAAAAGCAGGTTTTTTATTTGAGCAGTGATTTTCTTTTTGTTCATTCTTACAGAATCTTTCTAGCAATAACTGTGAAAGTGAATAACTCAGAAGTTCTGTAGGAAAAAAAAAACTCCAAAAAGTTATCTAAAGATTCCATTTCTTAATTATGAATGGTTGTTCATCCTTTTATCCGATTGTTAATTTTGAAGTTCATTAGATTAGTCCAAATGCATGTAAATTGACTCGGATACCCAAGATTATTAATATATATATAAAGAGAAGAATATTTTAGAACAAATTTAATTATTAGTTTTGAGTTAAATATATAAAGACACTAAATAATATTCAAATTTTCTTATATGGAAGTTAGTATTTACCAGGACTGTGAGAGTGCTGGCATTTGCCGTGGCGGGGAGGGCTAGTAACTAGTTATAGAGATTAACAATTTGAAAAGCTAGTCTTCCAAAAAAAAAAAAAAAAAACAATTTGAAAAGCCAGTTTTGTTGGAAGGCTAGGTGGCGGTGGTAGGGCATGAAGACCAAAGGGCATGGCCAAAATTGAACTTTTGGGATTCCATTTGTGGAATTGGTCACCCAATAAATCTTTAGTCCAAAACCCATTCGGAATCTGAAACTAAGATTTAATGTAAACCTCTAATCAAGGAAGTTGATAAGATCATAGTTGGGTTCAATTCATGAATTTAACAGAAACAACAATACCATTATGTCTGATTCCATTTTGATGGTAAGGATTTGTCTCACCACTAATCATATCATCTAATCCACTCTTGTTCTAACTTTTAAAAAAAAAATTCTTGCAACCCTATTCATGCCCTTTTTTTTTTTTTTTATAATTTTCAGAGTCTAAAATTGGATTTACTTTTTAATAATCATTATTAAAAGATTTTATCAAACATTCTTTGTCAAGCTAAAATTAGTTGCAAAAAGAAAAGGGTTACTGCGCAACGAATCTCCAACCAAACATGTGGAATTACACTTCAGCCGTTTTATAACTGGACATGTGAAGTTACTTGAGTGGGTTTACAAATATTGTTTTCATGGCAACTCTGCTTTGTATATACCACACTTATGCTTCTACTTAAAAAACATTTAATTCAAATATATTTCAAATAAATGGATTATCATATTTTACATTTTTTTATAAATTTGAAAACAGATTTATGTTTCTTTTTCCTGAAAATGGTTCAACTCGTGGACCTAAAGTTCCTGGTTTGAGAGAATTTTGTGAGGAGTTAAATTTTGTTTAAAGTTTAAATGTTTCTTAAACGATTGTATTAGTTGAGTTCTTTTTAAGAGTCACAGGTATTAAGTTTTCTTGTCATTCAAACAAGATCTTACAGAAATTGATGGTATTGGTATAACGCTTTGATTATAATATATATATATATATATTAGAAATTTAGGAATCCACGTTGAGCTTTCCACTCGTTGGATGGTTTCGAAAATGAAATAAAAGCAAGAGTCGCAACCCAACGGCTATCTGTAGTGGTGGAAATCAGCACATGTCAGTTATCATAATGTCTTTACCTGCTTCTTTCTACGTTCCCCTTTTGGTTTATTGGCGTGTCATATATACACACATGTCATCCTCTCGATAGTTTAATTTAGTTAGCCTTATCTTTGAGAAAAGTTCCTTCCCAAAAACCATTTGAGTGTTGATTTGAGGGGCGTCATTTTCTTGGACCACAGCACAGCTGGCTCTGGGCTTCCTCCTCTCTCATATCTACCCATATCAATTTGCATGACTTTCAAATTCTTCTGTAAACATACTGACCCTTAAGTGATGGTTGGTTTTGAAAACTAACATCGTTTGTTTTTAAGCTTATGCCAAAGATTGAATAAACTTTTCAGTATTAAATTATTTGTTTTTTAAAATATTATGAAACATGTGAAATTTTTTAAAAAAGTTAGAATAAAAAGTGAAAATATTTGGTTTTTACATTTAGAAAATGATTTAACGAAATAAAAAAAAACTTAAATGTTATACAAAGAAAGGTTAACATCTCACAGATGTGACTGAGAAGGTTTGGGAAGCGTTTGTCTTGCTCTTGGCTGAGAACAGTTCTTTTTAATTATTTTCTTCTACCGTTAAAAAAATTATTAGGACGGGCGAAAAGATCGTTAACCATACTCGTTGTTTACGTTTGATTTTGTTTTACTTTTGTTTTATTTTTATTATATTAAAATTAATATGTTTATAAAATAAAATATTCTTGAATTTTTATCGATTATTTATTAAAACATTCCTAATAATAATTATTATTAATTATATTAGTACAAATCAAATAATAAAAAAATATTTTAAAAATAATCGGGACATGATGTATTAGGGTGTAGTAAGAGGTAATAATACATGAACTCATCCGGGCCAAATCAAGATTCGAGAAAATAAGCCAGCCTCTTAAAAGCTGGTTGGTTAATAGGCAGTGTTGTTCAGACGGGAGGACGGGGCGAGAACTGAGAATAATTCGATGATTAGTCCTCCTTAACTAAGATGTTAAAGTAACAGTTTGTGCTTAATCTTTGTGAAGTACTTTTCGACGTTAAAAATTTGAAAAAGTTACATTGGCGTTAAAACAGAAAAAAGCAAGCGATATTAATTGGGGGGTATAAATATTTTTTAAGAGTATGATGATTGATGATTAAACCTCATATGTTTACAAACGAATATCAAAGATTCGGGCCATAATAAACATATTTTCGTTTTTAGGAGGAATTAAATAAGCCTTATAGCAGCTCAACTCTCTTTGTGGTGTCATTTAATTTTATAAGGACATTTAGGTGAATTAAAACATTTTTGAGAGCATGTTGAAGGCTAAATATTTTTCATTTAGTTATTTGTTTTTAAGTTCGACTTAATGCTTAAATTTTTTAAAAAAAGTTCGAATAGAAAAAAATGAAATATTTGTTTTCTGATGGAAATTATTGAAAATAAGAAAAATTTAATCGTTACGATAATGAAGGGCTAGCGGTATATCTCTTTGGGGATGACGGAAGGGTTTGGGATGAGCGGTCCATCAGGTAAGCTCATTAATTTTCAATTCCCAAAGCATATAACAAGTTATAATATTAAAGTTTACATTTTTATTTTTGCTTTTATTTTTATATTTGCTTTTTATTTTATTATGTTAAAGTCATGTTTTCATAAAAATAAAAATTTTATGAATTTTATAAATTATTTATTAAAAAATTATAATAATAATAAGGTATTATATTAAGTATAAATAAATAATAAAGTATTTTAAAAATATAAATGTTGAGAACATTATTATTTGGATATGGTTCATATTGCTTTATTTGGGTTAAAACATAGAATAATTTGTTTATTTAATTCATCTATTTTAAATAAACTTGGCGAGCGTTTATTGATTTGAAATTTTAGTAAAAATGTCAGTGATATTCTAAACTATAATCTGGAAAATGGAAAAATTTATTGCTCAAATTCAATATACAAACTTTTATATTATATCTATTGTGAGACTTGAATTTAATAAGTGTGAATCCAGTTTTGTATTAGATAGAGAAATTCTGAGCTTTCTGAACCCTTATGACAATTTTAATTGTTTTATTAACATTTCTCATTTTAAATTTCCTAATTTTCAGGTTTCTGGGGTAACAATACAGGCAGTTGGATTAAAAATAGCCGACAGTTAAACCGAATAAAATTAAACCAAACTTGTGCGAAAGACTGAAGCTGGTAGACGGGGCAGAAATAATATGTCAAAGTTTATCCTTCACTCTGGCTATCCCAATATTAAAAGCCAGCGAAACATCGCAATGTTGTAAAATCTGACCGATGGTAAAAAAGTTATATTTAGTATTAAGTAAAAAAAACAAATATCACCTTAGGCTTATTTGATTCATATTTTTTAAAACTGTTCTTGAAAATAGTTTTTAAAAATACGTTTTTGATTCAATGTTTTATGTGTTTTTCTTATTTATTTTTTCAAATAAAGGAAA